>VXBZ01002761.1:1897538-1929636 GCA_013399135.1 Heliornis fulica
TCCCCGCCTTCGGCCCGCGGCCTCCTCCTCCCCTCCCCCACCGCCAGTGGGACACGTCCGTGAGGGAGCGGGCGGGCTTGGCATCGGCCTCGGAGGGCGCAACGGCCGCGGCGACAAGGCTCCGGGGGAGCGGGGGAAAGGCGGAAGCCGCGGCCGGGCAGCGGCACCGCGCCGCTGCCGCCCCTTACCCATGAGGATGCGCATCTGCTTCTTGCCGAAGAGGCGTGAGAAGAGCGAGGAGATGGTGAGGCCCATGGCGGCTCCGGCGCGGGGCTGGGCGGCGGCGCAGCGAGCGGGAGGAGTGCGGAGAGGATGGAGAGAGGAGGGAGGGAGCGAGGCAGGCAGAGCGCAGCGCGGCGCGACTCCTCGCTGCGCTCACGGATCCCTCCGCGAACGAGGAAACGGGCTGCCCGAGTGCGGGGTTCGCCCGGCGGCGCCGACTTATAAGGCGCAGGCAGCAGCAACGACCGGGGAACCTCGCTCGCTCGCTCTCTGCCACGTCACGCTCGCCCCGGCTCCAACGCGGACAAAATCACGTCACGCTCGCCACATCCCCCGGCCGCGGTACCACCCTCCGCCACACGGCCCGGGCGCTCGGCGCGGCGGGGACTACTTTTCCCAGCAAGCGCTGCGCCCGCTCCGCGCCCGGCTGCTCCTGACGGCCGCCACCAGCGCACGCCGGGGAATGTAGTTGGAGGCTTCCGTCCCGCCTCGCCGCGGCTTCCGGCCGCCCGGGGCAAGGCAGAGCGCGGCACGCCGGGAAACGCAGTCCGCCAGGCGCGGGAGGATCTTCACCCCCAGGCCCAGTGCTCAGAGCCGGACCGTAGCACCGCCTGGGCAGGGGTGTGGGGGCTGCGTGGCCCTGGCTCTCCCCATGCCTCGTAATTCACCTCACGGCAGCTCACACTGAGCTCGGGCGGTGACCTGGCAGCCCCAGGGCCAGGGGACAGCCCAAAAAAGCAGGGCTCGAGGATGAAAGAGCCTCGGAATTTGCCAGGGTATTAAAAAAGTAATGCAAACGCCAGCCAACCCACCACTGCCACAGGAACCCTGGTTACTGTGGGATGCTTATGCTGCTCCTGGGACCTGGGCCCTCTGCAGTCTGGACAAAACTGGTCTTGAACAAGAGCACACGGGTTGTGGGCCAGGAAGTAGCTGAGATGGTAATTTCCATCTGAAACAGCTTACTAGACTTACTAGAAACAGGATAGGTTTTGAGAGGTATGATTGATTTCATAAAAAGCTGTCACAGCTTCATCCACTGTGACTGTAAATACTCTCCAGTAATGGAAAACCCCTTTAATGGTCTTGATAACACAGCCCAGAATCTGAATAGTAAACTACTAGGAGAGGGACTGAGCCAAGGCTGTTCTGTGTCATTAGAGTCGTAGCCAAGTTTTAAATTATGTTCTTCTGAACCAAAAATTTGCTTTAAGATTATAAAAACAACTTTATAAAAAATGCAGCTTAAGGTTCAAGTCAGTCTTAAGTTAGCACCTAAGGTGTTAATGTAATCCTCATCAACTATGCAATTTGAATTTCCTGGTAATTTTAAGGGAACCAGGCCTGGGCTTCCAATACTTACTATTTTCTCTTCAGAGCACTCAGTATTTACACTTGGTTTTCCTGACCAGGAAATTACACTTCCCTGAAACTAGCTGAGGATAAGCATGCTTCAAAAGATGTGAAGGACTCTTTTTGAAATAATACATAACTCACAATATACTTTGGGTTCATTGTCATCTGTTCAGATCTTTGACTGTCAAAGGTCTAGCTGCACCTTTTCCATATTTGACTGCACTTTATCTCATGTCTTCCATCTTGGCATTAAAAAAAAATAAAATATAAAAATTGAAACTTGAAAAGTCCCAAAGCTTATGCATGTCTTGTTAGTGCTCCTGTTACACTGTGGCACTCTCTTCTTCTGATGACCTAATTAGGACCCTTTATCATTAGCATAACTCATTCAATAAGGGTTAAAGTTGTTTACATATATTTTAAGCACACTGAGTTAAAAAGAAAACAGAGCAAAACAAAAAAATAGGAGTGGGAAAACTCTTAATTCACCAAGCTGGCAACTACTCTCTGCAGCTAATGCAATTCCTCTGCTGCAACATCACAAATGGTTGAAGCAACCCTAGTCAAAATATGCATGGTCACTGTTAAAGGGCTGCAGGGAGACTGGACGCAGCCAGAATCCTTCCAATAAGTACAGGCTGTTCTTGTTTTAGGTACTCCATTTTGCCTAGTCTTGGAGCTATAGGTTAGGGTCCTTTTGAACCACCACTACGTGTTACAAGTCACTGACAAAGATGGCGATCTATATATTTGTGTGTGTATATATATATGTACAGTATAACTTCAGTTATACTCAGTTAACTTTTTGCCTTTTATTTTTTCTGAACAAGAGTCTAATTCTGTTCAAGTACCTAGTTTTTCCAGGGTTTTAAAACTAATACCAACTTGCAGTCTACTTCCCAACACTCTGTTTCTCAAGGGCCTCTTGGATGCACACAGGAAAGACTGAAGGACTGGGCAGATTTTGCTTGGAAGCTGTCCCTGCCATTTGATTTCTCGAGGTTCCTGCAGCCCTATCGTATTATAACCATGATGCATGATCAAACTACACTATCACTCCATCGCATCAGCTATTTCTGGTGACCTAAGGGGTACAAGCTTCATAAAGTCAGACTCAGCAGCAATTTCTACAAGCTGCTGAACAGCTTTTCTTACATGGGGAGGGGGAAATTAAAAAAAAAAAAAAAAGAAAAAGAAAAATCAAACTGCACACATAATCTAAGTCACATAACTCCAAAGAAACAGAAATAAAAAACAAACCCTTTATTTTCTTTTACAAAAATACATATTTGCAGTCATGTGATAGTTATCATAGTTGTTACCAGTTTACATGGTTCCAAGAAACTACACAGTGCTCCAGGTTAAATATTTAAGATAATTTAGTATAAGAATGGCCACTTATTTTCTGGATTAGAAATGTTATTCATCAGGGTGTGCAAAAAATTTATGAGTTAAAAATTAATGCTGAAGTGGTGTAGTTTAAGTATATTATAGATACATTAAACTTTTGGTCATGAGTAATTGTACACAAACATAACAGTATTAAAATACATATTTTCATAAAAATACTGTTGTGACGCTTTATATCTAAATAAGAGATTTTTAGAAAGATGGTATGAAATATTTATCATACAAAAGCATATTCTTATAGCAGGATTATGTCTCGAGTTTTTAAAAATTCTATCCAAGCACTTAAAAGCAGGTATTTCTTTTTTATAACCATGATCCGCTTGTCATATAAAAGTGTATGCTGTGTGTACACTATAGCAGTAAGTTTATTTTACTTGAAACTGGTCAAAGTACAACACTGCATGTGGAGCAGCTGAGTTCTTATATACCACTGAAACTCGTTCAAGAAGATAAACATCACATTCTTGTTACTTAATATGCAAGAGGAAATTACTCTGTGCATGTCTGCTATATGCATATACTGCAACAATTTCATGCTACAATCATTCTTGCCACAGTTTGACCTTTCCACAGGCTTTTATCAGCTGAAGCCAACATCATCTCCTTCCAGCCCCATTACCTCCTCAAACACCCTATTGATATAAGTAAAAAAATAAAGTGAAAAAAAAATAAAAAAAATCAGGAGCTGACTGCTATGATCTCCAACTGAAACAGATTGTATATTAGCTAATTCTACTGAAATCACCAATTTTAAAATCTGTATTGGAACACCTCTGTGTTTATTTCCTGTGATGAATACCACATACTTACATTTACACTAGCGATCCACTTTAAATCCTGAATGTCAGCAGTTAAAAACCACCATTTAGTATACAGTTACTTTATAGTTAAGGCATGTGAGTATGAGCACCCTAATCAACAGACATTGAATGGAGAAGAGTTCAGGAAATTTTTGTCAGCTGCCTTCTCTTCTTTAAAGATGCTAAATTAATATGGTTTAGGAGACATGGTAAGGAGGAGAAAAGAATAAAATCAGGAACCAATCTGATTATTTCAGCTGTCCCTGAAACAGTTTTGAAAGCAACAGTTTACCAGTAAAATACCTCAACCGTAATGCATCCTGAAATCACTTACTAGGCCAGTTGGGCTTATCACCAGATGACCACTAGAAAGAAAGAAAAGCAATCGCATTCCACATCACAGGACAGTACAAGATCAATATTGCTCACCCCTGAGTTAACAGGGCTGGGGATAGCAGCACCAATTGGAAAACATTCTGCAATGCCAGCACTGCACTGTGGTCCGATACTGCGGTATTGTTCCATATACCCACAGATTTTTCTTTAAGAGCACTTATTTCAAACATTGTTAGACACAGGAATTCCTTTAGTTGCATTGGTATTTAAGTGGAAAAAACAGTGAAAATAGCATATAGTGGGCTACACTATTAATACAGTCCATTTGTAGTGTTAATATACCACTTAGAGCTGTGTTCCGAAGTTGGTAAGCCACTTTCTTCTGTAAAATTACAATTGCCTTTTGTTTTCTGCACCCACAAAAAAGGCCCAGTAGAAATCATGTTGTGCCAGTTTTGAGCAAGATATCCTGTAAGTCATCTGGAAGTGCTAGTATAATATCATTGATGTGTGCCTGGAGCTTTTTCAGTGTGTCAGTTTTCACAGGAAGCTGTTCTCTGTCAGCCTGCAACTGCAAAGGTACAACACATGATTTCTACTAAAAATGCAAGTTTACCTTAAGATGCAACAAAGTGACATGTAGTAAATTTGTAAAAATAATTCCTCATTTGCCATCTCAGTGGGTATACAGACAACAGCAAATTTCCTCAAGCAGCATGAGCTGATACTGATACGGACTTTCAGTAATCCCAAGAAAGTTTGGGTTTCTGCTCCCCTGAGCATTCAGCCTTCTTCCCACTCACATCACTCCCAAAGTTCTAACTAGTTTTTAAAGAACACAAGATCTCTGCAGTGCTTCCTATGTACCAGTACAGTGTTGCTAGCTAACTCTGTTCAGTCACTGCTTAAACGAGCCAGTTTTAAAACTGAATAACTTACTCCTTCAGCTACCCGGATCTTAAAAGATTATTTTTATTTATGTACTTTTAAGAACTACATAGAAGTATTTTATCTTGTAAAGTCAGGCAAATTTAAGCCATGTTTCAATTCAGTTACTTACCAGTTTATTCTTCAACTTTAGGACAAGATCCACCGTTTCTACTTCAGTATGCTTCTGACTCCAGAAAACCAAGTTCTAAAAGAATAAATGAAGCATTGACATATTCATGGCAACATACATAACTTGAGACTAGGACACAAATGCAACACAATTTAAAATAAATAATTTTTTTTTAAATCATGCCAAACAGGCTTAGTTTCAAAAATAAGCATCTACAATGCAAAATGGCAGTAGGTGTTTACCAAATCAGATCTGCTAGCACAATGAAATATTAATATAGGGCCAGGCTGCCATTCCTGTTTCTAGGGCAATCAAGGAGATCGCATAGTCAATAACTAATAAAATATATTAAGTGAATTTTCTTATGGAAGTTCCCTTCCCTTACTCCTTTACTATTCACCTACTAAAGACATTTGTTCATGTACAGAAAGATGTTAACACTTGGATTAAAAGAAAAAGCTAGTTAGAAGCAGTGTCAATAATAAATATGTGATACACTCCCTTTGCAGTAAGTTAATGTCAAATATAGTTAGATAGAATCTAGGTGACATAATTGACCTTGCTATTACCCTACAAATTAGTTGGGCTGCTCTATTTGAACAATCTGTTTGGGCTGCTACAATATACTGCTTGGGAACTGACAGGGCAGAGGATATAAATCAATGCCTTTTTAAAAATAACTAGCACAACTCTGTTTTTTTCAGTGATTAGTGTTTTTTTGAAAAAATTGACAACGTTTTTAAGATCAACTCATGAAAACAGCAGAAAAACAGACTTGAGGGAGAATGTGGTTTTATTACAAGATGATAATTGTAAGCACAATTCTTCTGACCTCATTACAGAGAGCTTCTAAATGAAGGGCCTCCAACTTCTGTGTCATTTCTTTCTGCCGGCTCCTAAACCAACCATCAAAGTTGGGCGATTTCAAAAAATGCCTGGTAAAATACCAAAACAAAACACATTTTATACTTTCATTACAGTTTTGATAAAATACTGTCTTCTATGTTTTCAAATGTATAGTAATTACATGTGAAGTTGAAGAAGATATTAGGAGCCTTTCTCTGTTTACTTAAAAAAATTTATACTCTGAGGTAGAGTATAATAGGTACTTATATTGATCAAGACAAGGACTGAGAAAACAATGTAATGAAAGGGTGTCTGAGGGACAGTAAAGATCATAAATTCTGACAGGTAAAGATCAAAGTTCAGTTTGAAATACCCTTGTTTTTATCTTTGTGTTTGATTGGAAGGAGGACTCAAGTTATAACCAGAAATAAAACCACAAATCATACTGGTACAGAGACATGTGTAGTGTTAGTGCCATCTTATGAAAGTTATTAACAGGCAGCTACGAAACATTAAGTGAGTGAAGTATACTAAGTACTACCAATTCCTATTAAAGCATATATTTTAAAAGTAAGTCTTACTCAAATCACTGCTGATAATAAATTTGTTCAGGTAAAAAGCATTCACATTACTGATCTGTCTTCACTGGTACAATTTTTTATGCTGATTTAAAAAAATAATAATTAAAAAAAATACCTGTAAAGTCCTATCCAGTCTCCTTTTAAACCTGATGTGAGCTGTGGTCCTGCTTTTTCCAGTGTCTTCATGAAGTCATCTTGGCTAAACTGCCTCAGTTGTGGTGGACTCTGCAGAAAGAAAAAAAAACCCACTATCATATGGTAACTGTTTTCTCTAATAACCACTTTCCAGATCATTCAAATTACACTTCCTTACCTTCCATGGTGATATGCATTTTTGCAAAGGCATTAGGCTTGCCACATATCGTTCCTAGGGAAAGGAAAAAGGTTGTTTGTACAGCCTGTATTAAGGATACACAATCCACGTGTACATTTACTTATCACTTATAAGAGAAAATGCTGTGGTCACAAGTACTGGTACAGGGTGAGGTCATTCATATTTACTACCTGAGAGCATAAGAAGGAGCTTATCTAATACCATTTGTATTTCCCAACTACAGAACTTCACGTCAGCAAGACTTAAGAAGGATGTGAGGGAAAGGAGGACAGGAAGTAAATGCATAGCTGGAATATGGACTCCAGTCACTAAAAAATTATCTCCCTTCTTTTTTGCTGACAGTCCACAGGTACCTTCATAACACAGGTGATTCCAAACAGTAATCCCACTTTGTATCAAGTATTGGGAAGTGATTTTCCAATCCCCTCATACAAGCATTAAATACAGAACTGACCTACAAATCACACAATCAGCTGTGGGCATCTCTGCAGTAGCAATGCTCAGCACAGGTATGGCTGGAACACCAACTGGCTACCTAACCCTGGAGTGGAGATGTTTCTCTGGATGTCTGTTGCCAAAGCTTAAGGTGTGATGACAGGAGGCAGCTCCACCTTACCAGCTCACAGACGCACATCTATACCTTCCTCACAGCTGCTATACCTTCTGAAAGTGGTTTTATGCAAATGGACGTACATTTTGGTCTGCCATCATGATTGCTTTTGTTAACTTTATGAAGTCTAGTTTTATCTTTTGGAAAAAAAAACCAACCAAACAAGGCACACCCCCTCCATCCTTTTCTTGTCACAGAGAATGATCCCACCCTTTAGATTTATGACAGAAATATTAAATATCTTGCTTGAAGTGAAAGCTTGAGCAAGATGATAGGAATGCCAGGGAAAGGTTTTACATTCATCCTATGTGTCCATCCTGTCTCAAATAGACTAATCGTTAACACCCAAGGACAATTAAGTGTCCCAAGGGATGTCCCAATTCTTGCAGACAGAAATCAGACCAGATCATAAATGCTTTTAAAACAATTAAAAGTTCGGGTGATCCACAAAAGTGTTCAAAGAGCTCAAAACTGGGTGGCTGATGCATAAAATAGCCAATGCCTGAGGTACCACTTCCCAATTTTAGCCACTTGCCCAGAGAAATTACTTCACCAACCAAAAGAAGTTCTGTGTGAAGTTAGGACCATCACCTTGGTCCCACTCCCCTCTCTCCCCGCTTACTCAAGCATATCTGCAGGCTGCCTAGGACTATGCCCAGAACGTTTCAGTATCTTCAATAATGGAGAATCCACAACCTCTCTGGGCAACCTAACCTCAGTTACCCTCTGTTGGGGCCTGAGCAGCTTTGTCTGAGATATACTTGGTGTGGGCAGTCAGGCAGCAGTAACCAAGGTCAGTGAACGAGGGAAGGTGCTGATGTGGCAACTAAGTTGGGGAAGTTCCAAGAAAGGAGGATACCTGTCTGAATAGGGGTGTAGCTATAGAAGACAAGGTAGCCAATCAGCTTAGCTTGTGATGCGTGTGTGGTGCATGTATGGAAATGGTTTTCCTATATAATGTCACGGAGTTTGCTAATAAAGTGGAATGATTCTGCATCATATCGATGTGTCTGGTCATTCTCGGCTCGCATGCAACTGAAGGACCCCGGCAACCCTCAGAGTAGAAAGGTGTTTCCTGATGGCAAACACACCCTGCTGTGTTTCAGTCTGCAGCCACTGCCTCTTGTCCGGTCACTGAACATCACTGAAGAGAACTTCTTTTATATCCTCCCTTCAGGTATTGAAATACATCAATGAGATTCCTCTACTCCAACTTTCTCTTCTATAAGCTGAACAGCCCCAGCTCTCTCAGATCTTCCTCCTATGTGGGATACTGCAGACCCTCAGTTGTCCTAGTGGCACTTCACTGGACTCTCTCCAGTAGCTCTGTCTCTCTCTGGTACTGAGGAGCCCAGAACTGGACATGATACTCGAGGTATGGCCTCATGAGTACTGAATGAGGGAGGGCTCACCACCTTAGTCTGCTGGCAGCACCCCTCCTAATGCAGCCCAGGATACCACTGGACTTCTTTGCTTGAAGGGCATGATGCTGGCTGATGTTCACCTTTGTGTCCATGAGGACCCCCAGATCCTTTCCTGCAAAGCTGCTTCCCAGCCTGACAGTCACAATATATACTGCTGCAGAACTGCTTGTGGTTTCTGTCAGACCATTTCTCCTGCCTACTGAGGTCCCACCAAACAGTAGCACAACCCTCTGGTGGGTCAGCCACTTCTCCCAGTTTTGTACCATCACCAACCTTGCTGAGGCTACACACCGCCCCACCACCCAGATCAGTAATGAAGCTGTTGAAAGGCACTGGTTTCAGTAATGACCCCAGGGGTACACTGCTAGTTACTGGGCAGCTCCCGGACCCAGGCTAGCACCAGAAAACCTACTCTGTATTACATGTGTAAAAACCACATTAGTCTAAGAACTCACTAGTGGGATAATGAAGCTCTCCGTCAATTCCAAAAAATACCGCCGAAGAATCACACTCTGTGCTTCTGTAGGACGTTTCTGTTGCACGCCCTTGGAAAAGAGAAATCAAGTACCACAGTAAGCCTGTTCCCACAAAACATTTGGGGTTTTTAAAGAACATTCCAGTCTCTCTGTACTGATTTGCCATAAGCTTACACACAGCACCCCCACCCCAAACCACATAAGGAAAGCAATAGCATCAAGTCCTTCTGCACAAACATTCCTTTAATTGCAAAGAAATTAGAAGAAAGAAAAACTTCAGTAAACAAACTTGTGCAAATCAATTGAAGTTGGGAAGTTTTGATTCTTGCACATTCAAGATTTCTCAACCAAAGAGACTGGGGCGCTGGGGGCAGAGCAGGTAGGGGGTGGAAAACCCAAAACAGTTCAGTTCTCTTAAATTACTGTGAAAAACTTAGAATTCTACCATTCATGCTTTTCTAGAAACTGCTAACACAGCAGCAGCCATTCGCAGTAAGGGTGTGTACTTGTCTACAAATAGAGGCAAAGGAATCAGAATCTGGTTTCATTTCAGCTCAGCCTTTACTGAAAATACTCTATAATGGTACACAAAATTTCCACAGAGAAGAGATTTGCAGTATTACCTTTTGTAACTGCTTAACAATTTCTTCATCTTTGTTCAAGTATGGCTTGTAAGAAGTATAAACACCTGAAGAAAAAAAGCACCACATAGCCAAAGGAAAAACAAGATATGCTTTTAAAAGTTAAAATACTTTTAATTTAACTCTGAAGCAACTTATTACCAGGTTTGGAGTCCAAAGTTTTTAGGTTCTTCAGTTTTTTCACTTTCACCTGCTTTGGAACTTCACCTGTCAAAACATTTTGAGTCCCCTTACTTGAAATCTACTAGTTACAGGTGCAATACATTGCACTGATTTTTAGAAACATACACTTTTCATTTAGAGGAATAATATTGTAAGAGGTATTAGAAACACTGACAAGTATCCAAAAAGCATCCAATAAACATGAATAAGAGTATATAGGCGTTTCACTTTTATATAACGGTACCCAGTTGGAAAGATAATAAAACCAATAAAACAAGAAAAACTGAATCAAAAATATGAAAGGACACTTTTCTGAATCAAAGCAGCCAAAGAAAATATTGACTACACAGCAGTGAATGACTGTTTCATTAATTTCAAGTTTTATTGCTTCTTTCTTTGCTCCCCTTAGGGTAAATACTTTCAGAAACAAAATTCAGTACTTCAGCCAAATTAAAAAGGGTGTATTAGGAATTAAAACAGTAGCCATGGACTAAGTATTGTAAGAAATTACGTTAAGTCTTCTTTCCCATATGCCATAGTAAGTTTGTTTTGTTTTTCAAATATATTGTTTTCCAGCTAGACCCTAAACTCTGTTAACAGTCTTGCAGCCTCAGAAGAGCCCTCCTCTTAGATCTAGTTGGATGCTTAACTTCAGGAAAGATAATAGTATAAATTCCCCATGAAACTACAGAGTAAGGACAAAAGGAAAATTCAAACAAAAAACCAATCAAAATCAAAAGGCCTTTCTTTGTCCCTAAAGAAATAAAATTTAAATTTCTAAAGATAAGTCAGTCAGATATCTTTCTTGAAGTAATCTCTGACTAAACGTTTCACATCAGAATTCTGCCGTGTTTTATTACGGCCTAGCAATTGGCATGTTATCCAAAGTTTGTATTAAAATTCTACTCAATCATGTAAGGAAATCATCCAACCTTAAAAACTCATAATTACTGGAATATCACCAGGTTAGAAATGTATTATCACAATACTGTCAAACTACTTTTTGTATTGTTGTAACATTCAAAATTCCCTTTCACATGGGTTTTACTTTCTGTGCACTTGCTGTGACTGATTTTTACATTCCACTCATCCTTAAATTAACATCAGTAATAAATGATGTTTCTCATTATTGGCAGAATATGAAAACTGAATTGTGTGAAAAGTAAAACACTGTTACTAACAGTATTACCACCTTCTGCATTTAATACACTAGATTTGACAATACAAGGCATAAAGTACTCAAGCCTAATTTCAATTGACAGATTTACATCCATGGATATCTGGTTGGTATTAAACTGAATTAGTGGAACTAAAATACACTGCAAATAAATAAGCACACAGTTAGATCCTGTCACACAGACTAGAAGATATCTGTATTTTACCTGGAAGTTTAATGTCTCCAATTCGGATAATGTGAGGCCAGTGCTGAAGTGTTTTAGCAAAAAACGGATTTGTCACCCCCAGAATGACAGACGGTCTAGAAAAATAATGACAGTGTTTAAACGTGACAGTAAGAGCTTCTGTCTTAATAAATACAAAAGGTCAACCGTAAATCTTAATGTCAAAGTATTTTCCTTTTGTATTTATGACTTACATTTTGAGTTGCACGAAAGTTTTTAAGTTTTAGAAGATAGCAAGACAGATAATGGTACTGGGAATAGAAGTGACATCTTGGCTAAATTCTGTCCATTTGCATTGCCAATGTTCTTTATGAAATGAGCAGAAATTTGACATTTTATTCCTCCTATTATGTATTTTTGCCCAGTCATTTGAATAGTTTCATTATTTTTTCTTTATATAATCTGTTAAATTGATTTGAATTATTGGTTTAAATTCATTTGGACTTGCCAACATTCATGATTTTTTAGTGTTACCATACGTGATATATGATGGTTTATCTTACATTGTTTTAACGATCATGTCAGAAGAAGCAACATAACTGAGTCTCAAAAGAACCCAAACAATAGGCAAGCTCCTCCTCCCTAGGAATGCATCCAGTCTGGCCTATCTCAAAACAAATATTAAATCTCATGCCTATGTTACATGAGCCAAAGAGCAAGTTTCATGCACATGTTTTGGATCAATGTACACAAACTGACTTTTTTCTCATCTACCTGGAGAGTTCAAGTCAAGTAGGGCTTTCACTCACACACCTGGTGAGCTACCTGGTCACTTTTAGGAGCCTTAATCTAGTGTATTTATCAGAACCAATTCAGATTTGAAACCACTGACATAATTTCTGAAAAGACACAATAAGTCAGAACATCAAGATGAAAAAATACTCCTTGTCCTCTCACTGGAGGTAATAAAACACACAGTATCTGCACCACCCAGACTCTTACCCTTCTTAAAACCACTGCTTTAAAAGCCTATTTCCAGTTTTCCACTTTTTTTGTTTTCTGTAGGAAAGCCAGAGCAATTCTAGCTCTGTTTCAAATATGAACATATGTACTGAATAACCTTTGTGTTTTGCTGCAAGGGAGCCGATGTAACTTTTAAACATGGGTTACTAAAGTTTAACCAAGTGCTTCATGAAATTATTTTTAGAAATTAAATTACATACTTCATAACCACTCAGACTGTAATCCGTGGGAAACATAAAGCCTAAGTTTGTATTTTTTTTTCCACTGCTTTATCTCTGGCAGTACTTTTCACTGAGAGGAAAAATACAGTAAAAAAACTAAACAAAACAAACAAAAAACCCAACACAACAACCACTACCTGGTCAAACATTTTTAAAAGTTTATAAAAAGATCAGTGAGCACATGGACTCCATTCTTAAATCAAGCTGCATTTATGTCAAGTGTTCAGAAATAGTGGAGGTGCATGCTCACAAAATAAAAGGATAAAATAAGAAAAGTGTGTCCCTAAAGCAGTTTCATAAAGAATTGATTTCGTAGACTCATGCTTTAAAAAAAAAAAATAAAAATCTTAAATTCTGAACTATTTGCAATGCTTTTTTATAATGGATTTAATGACAAGATACTTTTTAAATTTTTGTCTCAACTCAGACACCAACTGGAATGAGTTTACAAAACAGCCGTACGGATGTTGAATTCTACAAGTCATTTTGTTTAGTAATTGCTTAAAAACAGTAACAGAAAACTTCCCAGAGGGCTACTATGAAGCTACATGTGTCCAATGAAGCTCAAATGTAGTTTAATTATGACAAAGTTACATAGGATAAAGAAGATATAAAATTGAAGGAAAAATTTTTAAGATTGATTTTGGAGTGCAGTACTTGTTTAAACAAGGAGTGTATTCTCCAACAGAAATTCGAATAGTTAGGCAGCAACACATATTTATAGTTACAAGTGGCTTTGAGCAACAACTTCACAACAAAGTCTGATTTACTTACGGGGCTTGCGTGCGAGTTGTGTACTCTTTGAATTCACTGTCATGTATGGTAAAGTATGGCCTGAAATCGCTGCAGTACTTCAACGGCGAAATACAACTGCAAGGTAAAAAGGGGATAAAAGCTACGCATACAGCGCAAAAGAAGGAAACAAGCAAATCTGAAGTTTGTCATACTTGTTATATTCAGACCAAATGAAGCTGCTGCATCTGCACTTTACAGTAACTCATTTGGTCATTAGTCAGGGAGCTCCGCGACATTTACCTAATAAGTGCCAACACGGTTTCTGAAGATTCTGATGGTGACGGTGCCATCACAACAAGTGGTTCTCCCAGCATTACTAGCTCCCAAAGCATCTGAATGTGAAAGAACACTGGACAGAAACACCTAAAAAGAGATTAAAGCACACTTATCATAACCCGAAGAAATACCTATCTGACTAAGAACTGGATAAAAAGGTAGTTTGCACTAGTATTTAACAGTCATTTGAAAAACATAAAATACTCTTGTAAAATGGAACATTTAATGAACTTGTTTATTATTGCGATTTCAGCCTGTGTGTTCTCTGAATGGGTTTTAGTCAGCTTTACAGAAAGAGAGTATTAGTAATATTAATAATAAATGTTAGCTTGCAAACTACATGTTTTACTGAACAGCCATAAAGCTTTGACTTTTAGGAATTCACAGCCAGGAATAAATCAGTCTAAACTCCTACCTGAAAAGATCCACTTCATGAACAGTCGGTAAAGCCATAGAGATCTGAGCATCTGCCTAAAAGACATCGTAATGCTTGGGTTTTAGTCATCAGAATACCTAGGTGTTAAATGAAATAGTTTCCCTTAAATGCTTACAGACAGTACATGGTAATTATACTAATTATTTACCTCTGCTTTACTACTGCGGTATGTACTACATTATCTTCACAAGCAACTCTTTTTTTTTGTGTGTTAAAAGCAAGATTCCCCACCCCCCAACAGAGATACATAACTTTCAGTCCAGAAAAGATATAAAATACTAATGTTGTTTTAAACAGTGGCCATGCAGCACATGAAAGCACAGACAGATTTGTTTATATCCACCTTCTGTGGCTAAAGATTTTTTATTTCATTTCCAATTCTAGTTTAGTATAGTTATACCCATTAAAAGGATATTTGTGGTCAGTGATCTGGTCAGCCAACTATCCTCTTTCAGGAGCTGGACAATCCTCTTCTAAAGTACTTGTGGTAACTGGGTTAGAATACCTGTTCTATGGACAATGCATGTCTAGGCTTCTCCACTCAATGTTTTAAAGACTGGATTTCACTATTATCAGAGGATTTGTTACCAATCTTTCATGAACAAGTTTTAAGCTAAGAATGAAGGCAGGCATTTAGCTTTGTCCCAGGGTTATATTCAGTAGAAGTATCTAATCTCTACCTGGTGCGTATTCTGTACTACTGGCGTTGTTCCAGGCTTGTCCCGATATGTTGGAATCCGCAACTTTGAAAGAAAGAGACAAACTTTTTTTCCTTGTATCAGATTCAACAGAGACTCAAAATGCTGACTTACAGACCAGATGTAACATATACTGATATACTACAACATGATGCTTAGCTTACTCTGCAGAACATCCACATAACAAAGAGTACACAGCTGAAGAATACAGATCGTTGTGACAGGAATCAATATGCACTACTATGCAGTACTACACTGCAAACTGAATATTGGAACATGAAAATTACACTTCAGTTAAAGACTATTGATAAGATGACAACTATTACAATTATTTCAATGAAAATATATTTAAATGTTGGAGAGAATGATCTGAAATAAGGTTATTGGGTTTTAAGGTGGTACAGAATCATTTTTCTGGGAAAATAAATAAATAAATAAAATCCTGTCTTAAAACATCAGATATCCTGGTGGGTACGAAGCAGAATCCAAATATAAGTAACATAAATACCTTTTTCTGATGTCACAGTCTACATCTATAAGTCTTGATTACTAAAAATTTAATCATATTGGAAGCTGGTGTGCACAAATGGATGTAATTTATACACAACTAAAATCAACTGCTCAAACAGGGAAAACCACGGACAATACCACTAAGGACAGTAATTATGGCTTCACTCAGTTTCAGAACACAATTTCAACTCATTGATAAAAACCACCAATGAGACAAATGCAGGTGATACCCTAACAAGACATACATGACACCCATGATTATCATCCAGCAAATGGCTTTACTGAATTTGTGCTTTCAGAACAGTTCCTCTGCCCAGGATGCACACTTATCTGGCCATAAGGTGGAGAGTACCTGCTAAGAAAGTACTTGCAACACTAACCTGTGGATCCATCAGATCCATTTCATTGCACTTCATATGAAGATGCAATGCCTCCCAGAGGCCCAGTTCTTAGCCATTTAATCTCTACAGTTCCTCCCCAAGCACTAGACATAACTTCTGTAATAGCTTTATTCAGACATATTTCACTTTCATTGAAAATTGTCAACAGACCAAGTAATTAATTTCTGGTGTGTGGGCCAAAAAACGTATTTACTTGTCAAACTTCAGGAACAAGAATGATTTGCAATATATTTAATTTGCCTGACTGCAACTTAACTCTGAGAATTTTGAAGTGTTATGTAATGTTTGATTTGATAACTATAGTTAATGTTAAAGTAACCTAGAATGCATTTCAGAGGGATAATACAGACACTGCAATTAGTTGTACTGAAACACCTTTTTATTATCTACAAAAATTACTTATTGAATTATGCACCATAAAGTTCCTCCCTTCCTCCCTGCAGTCAAGGAATCTAATCAAGACCTCCCAGACCTTTACTCCAAGTGCACTATACATCTATTCCGGTTCTGAAGTATGAGACACTGAAAACAAGGCCGAATACTACAAGTACCTACGCATTAAATTCTGTAGAAAACATTTTCAGAAAAAAATAAGTGGAGTATTTACCTTCATTATCATACCCATAATAGGCAAATGCAGTATTTTCCCTGGAATTGGTGGTGGCCACCGGTCAACATCACTACAGACTTAAAGAAAAAAAAAAGCTAATTTATATGTGCTACAGCCTGTGATATTGTAGTCACCTTTACGCACACTGTAGTTTGAATTAGTGCCAACAGCTCACAACAGTTCTACTTATCTCTTGATCACTCCATACTCCAAACTTTGACAGCCTTTTTGACATTCATAATGTATTATTAAGAGAAAACACTATCCACCTGTCCTCCATTTTTTGCAGCAGCTAGACCCCCAACGAGCTGAATGTTATATAAGTAACCATGAAAGTAAATATTAAGAAACCAAATTTGAAAAGAACACGCTGTTGGACTAAGTCCAGAAGAGGCTGTGAAGATCATCAGAGGTCTGGAGCATCTCTCCTGTGTAGACAGGCTGAGAGAGTTGGGCTTGTTCAGTCTGGAGAAGAGAAGGCCCTTATAGCAGCCTCCAGAAAAGCTGGAGAGGGACTGTTTACAAGGTCATAGAGTGACAGGACACAGGGCAATGGCCTTATCTGGATTAGATAAGGAAGATGCTAGGAAGAAATTCTTCACTATGAGGGTGGAGAGGCACTGACACAGGTTGCCCAGAGAGGATGGAGATGCCCCTGGATTCCTGGCAGTGTTCAAGACCAGGTTGTATGTGACTTTGGGCACCCTGGGCCAGTGATAGGTGGCTCTGCCTATGGCAGGGTGTGAGACCAGATGGACTTCGAAGTACCTTCCTTCCCAAACCAGTCTGTGATTCTGTGTGTAGAACGCTGCCATAGAACAGATAAACAGAATTGCCCCAGTAGGTAAAAGCCAGCTTTCTAGTTTGGACAGAAAGATTTTCAGCAATTAGCTGTAAACAATTATGAATATAATTACTAATTCTAGTGATTTCAGCAGACCTTACTTTCTTCATAATACCACTTGTCAAATAAACCATGTTTATCTAGTTGATTAAAATCACAATTCCTTCATCAAGAATGGTTTCCACAAATCACTGTACAGTTAAAGTGCAACGACACATACTCTACAGGGCAGACACAGTACAAATGAACACAGCACTTCTAGGCAAAGAGCATATTGATGGTTAGGAGTGAGCTTTAACTCTTCTACGGTGGATCCAAAATTAGTATTGTAGAATCATTTAAGTTGTAAAAGACCTTTAAGATCATTGAGTCCAACCACAGATTAGGTCTCTTCAACAATCTAGAAATCAAGCCAGTTCACTGAAGTTTCAATCCTCTACCTTGCAAGAGGACAGAAATGCAAACTAGAATGCAGTGTTCTCCAAATGTATGTGATATTATAGGAGCTCTTCCAGAACAACATCATAGTACCACTACCTGCTTCCAGGAACGCTTCACTTTTCTCAAAATATTCCGGTGCTATGTGCTTAAGGATGGTGCGGAAGAGATGGACGTAAGGCAGTTTGCTGATGAGGACCAGGGACTGGAATGAAGAGTAACAAAACAAAATTTTAACTTTAAGTTAACACTTTCCCTCGGTTCTACTGGTTATCCCCAGCCAGGTGTGACTTTCCTCACACATTCAAGCCTGTCACACATCTGAGTACAGGCAACTGCAAACAACTACAAAAGTTCCTGATTTCTTAGGTTTAAATCAACAAAACCTCCTGTGTTCTAACTCTGCAGCTAGAGCTTAGCATAGCTGATGTACAATTAGACAAATAATAAAGAATTTAGTTAAGAGAGCAAGATACTCTTGCTGCTCCTCTGAAATGGTCACTGAAAAAAATCATTACTTTCTTAATTTTTGTTTTCCTAAAAGAACTGAAATTACCTTCTGGAAGTAGCCTCTTTTTAATGATTTGTCTCTTACTTGTCTGAAATATACATAGCCGTAGTAGTATGCTGGATCTTTCTGCAAAAGAATGGATAGGATTCAATATGCTAACCTGATACCACCCATCTTTCTGCAGTATTTGATATGCATTTTTAAATCTTATTTCCCTGCAAGCTCCAAATAGATACAACCAACCAGAAGGATTAGTCTGAGTATTGGCTAAGTACTTCAAAGAGGAAAACACCAGTGTGTGGAAACAAGGAAACAGCTGTGCTTTCTGAATTTTATTTTTACATCTACACTCCCTGACACACCATGAAAGCAAAAATAGAATTATTTCCTGAGGAATAAATCAACAGTCACAACGTTGCAAAGTAGCACGAAAAAATATTTTGGCAGTTAAAAACCTTAAAGGTTTGACTTGAAATGATAAAAACTGCTATGAAAGATAGATAAAAGATTAAGGAGTATTAAACAAGCATGCTCCCATATTTCAAAGATAAAACATCAGCTTCATCCTTCCTACGAACAGAAATTCAAGCATTTGTCACAAACAGATCTGAAGTGTTTGGGGGCCAAGTTTTTGGCCCCTATCTCTCTTAGGTAGCTGCTCCAACCTAAAAACCAAATAAGGTAATGGCTTTTTATCTACAGGTTTCTAGTCAGTAGTAAAATAGGTCTGATCATCAATTTAATTCCTTGTAAGTAGCTGGTAGTAAGAAAGATTAAAGAACAGTTAAAAGAACTAATATTAGTTAAATATGGTGATAGTAACATGCTACAAAAAAAAAAAATTACTGAGCTTTGTCTTCCAGGACATCCAGTTCAGAGATTTAGTTTTTCAAGCATTAAATTTAAGCGTGAAGACCCTAAGTTAACATTTCCCAGAAGGAATTAACTTTTTTTTTCCTTATTTCCAACCTTCAAGTAAACTGGTAGATCTCTATCCAATTGGTCCAGAAAACAACACAATGAGACTTTCCTTCCAGGAGACCGTCGAAATCTAAAACAAAACTGTGTGTCCCCAAGACAACCTACACAAGAGAAGAGATAAACAACAAACAGACAGTATTCTGAGTTTGAGCCTTGTTTGTCTACAGCCAAAAAGGTAAGATAATTCTGATTCACTTATCCTGCACTGCTGTTATGCCCTCCCACTGAGACCATTTATATTTGATATTTTTATAAACAAACAAGTTGACACCTTTGGCAACAATAAACAGCTTACCTTCAACAGGAAGAAAAGTCACTGTGCCTCACTGAGTTTATCAGACTGTCGTGTCTACTAATGGCTGTCTTCCAACTGTTATTACGCGTTTTATTGGTCTGCCTGTATAGTTCTGATTATTCTCCGTTGAATGACTGCACTTAACCTTCTTCTGATATCAAACAGGTCCTACATCAGTCACACCGTAAGAGTGTATTATTCTGATCTCCTAGAAAATCTGTGTGCAAGCTTAAGACTCATCAGCCAGCACTGGCCAACAGTAAAGGAGACCAGTAAAGAAGTTAAGGTAAAAGGAAGTGTACTTCTGCATATCGTTTTGTAGGCAGGCCAAGCCATCAGCCATATGCCTCCAGCCTCTCTCTGGTAGTAGAACAGTAGGAGTTTAGATTAAAGAAGAATTTAGTGAGCAGGACCACACACAGCAACAGACGCATCGAGAACAGGGAAGACATAGGTTAGCCTAGGTACTCCCTTCACAACCATTCTTAAATTCAAAAGCATTTGGGAAAAGTGAGTTCCACCCTTATGAATTTACAAAGTATACATTTACTCCTTTACAAGAAGAGGGTCCATATCCCTTCCATGTGTTTTATTAAACATCCAAATTCCTTGCCTGAACTTCTCTCTACAACAAGATTCTTATTTTTTTGTTTAAAAGTGAGATACTTGCAAAGTATTCCGAAGCATCTGTGTCACCTGGAAAGTCCTATATATTCATATTCCTGATATTTACAGAAAAGTTTTCTGACCTTACTGCAATACAATTACAGTTTTATATTTAACCTTACTTGCTACTTTTATGTCATGTACATAGAAGCATTTAATCTAAAGACATGCATTTATACTGGAATATTCTATCTTTGCTGGCATAGCTTAGTCCAACAACAGACATATCAGAGAGTAAAGGGAGCACTTACCTGAATTAGAATCTGGAAAAGACAAATAGCAAATATTGGTTTTCTAAAGGGTAGGAAAAGAAAAAAGGAAAAAAAGGAAGGAAAAAAAAAAGAGAGAGAGAGAGCTGTTATATTTCCTGAAATTACTAAGATAATAACAAATTATATACTTGGACAGCAACCATGGCTTACCTCTTTATCTGTGAGCTTTGAGTGTGGAGGATATATGACCTACAGGGAAAAAAAAAAGTATTATTTGAAATCAAACTGGGTATAAGTAGTAAACTTCTATTACATGTTTTTATGATACAACCCTCAAATACCTGCCTAGCCTTGGGCTATTTTCAATAGAAAACTGTTAACATCATGTCTCTGTTCTTATTTCTCTTATTTTGCTTTTAAGATAACTTGATCACATATCTTTACAATATATGTGAAAATTTCACAATACTTAAGATTTCTGTTGCAATGGGTCTCAAAGGAGAGCAATACTACACCCCTTAGATGTAACTTGTACATACAAAACACAGTAGATAATTCCACATAAAGGTAACAACACAGTATCATCTGAAATCTGTTGCAATGGGTAGTTAGGTGGGAGTAATCAACATTGATTACTGATTACAATGACACCCTCTATATCAATACTAACTCTTGGAGAATGAACAGTGGCACAAATGAGAGATGGAAACTGTTATAGCTCAAGGAATACACTCAAAGCACCACTACTTTTGTACTGACAGGAAAAAAGTATACTTATTAAATGTTAATGAAATAAAAAATGATCGAAGACAATGTAAGATACGGAAGTTATGGGATGTACAAAATCAGTGATTATGCAAGAAAGCGAGAAAAGCACATGCAGGAAAGAGAACAAACCTGAGATTCTTAGATTTCAACTAGAAAGTACCTCAAAACTATCAAAATGGGTGGCTAACTTGTAAGCAAAAGAAATCAAACAGATTCAAAGATTATGTTTCAAAGAAGGTTTCGGTGCTTTCATAGGTGAGAACTTCTCTAAGAATGGAAGTTCAGAGCAAGAACATGAACTGAGCCTGGAGTCTTCATATTACCATACTGCTTCCACCCAGTGATCAAATTTAACCTTGCTTGACAAAGTGTAAGGAAACATAGCTGACACATGGGACACTCCACAGAAAGCACCACACACATCCACTGCCTGCTCTCTGCCTAAGCAGGATTTCTGTCCTCTGGCTGTAAAGTCCCAAATTAAATTATATTTTCCCACCCTCAGTCCACACAGACCACATGCTACTGCTATAACTAAAGCTGTAAGTAGATATATGGGTGGAACACCTGCATACTGCATTAAGTAAGCCTATGGTCATCTTTTTTAATTTCTTAACACTTCCCCCTGCTATCTTACCCTAAGCAATGCACCAAAATTTCACTTTCTCAGCAACTGAACGGTGCTGAAATGATCTGCATCTAGTCAGACGTCTGGAGCACAGACCAAACTGGGCTTCATCTCCTTCTCCTCACTGGCCAGTGTTATTGTCCCACAAGTCAAAGGAAGAGGAGTAAAAACCATTATAACCTCTGTCTTGCCACATCTGCCCAGCCTTTCTGATCTGCATGGATGGCCATGTCAGACTGATGCAGTCATGATGAAAGCAATGAAGTTTTACTGGATTTCAGTGTTGTGAACAACCTTACTAAAGAAATCCAAACAGAACAGAGCATGAACATCGTTTCTATGAGCTACAGCTATGTCTGCTGTTCATCACCAGATAGTGTTGAAGATGAAACTGCCTATCTAGAGGTAAGAGAAGACTGCAAGTGAGACACAAAGAAGCAGAATTAGTGGAGACCATAACTTCCCGGTTTCTAAATGTTTGCCTACGTAATATATACTTCCTTTATGTGGTTTTTTAATCCCATACCCTACCAAAATAACAACTTAACTTGTTGGAGAGAAAAGAAGCAAAAATGCCTAAAAGGCTCATTTTCTGAAAAATGGACTCCAGTGTTAGAACAAACCTGTGTCAGAAATACTGATTTTATTGTAAGAGCCAGCAGTGTGCCCAGACAGCCAGGAGAGCCAACTGTATCCTGGGGTGCATCAAGCCCAGCATTGCCAGCCAGGTCCAAGGAGGGGACTGTCCTGCTCTACACTGTTCTGGAGTGGCCTCTCCTTGAGTCCTGTGTGCAGCTCTGGGTGACGCAGTACAAGAAGACAAAAATCTATTAGAGAGTGTCTGAAGGGCAACAAGGATGGTGAAGGGTCTGTAGGAAAAGTCTTATGAGGAGAGGCTGAAGTCCCTTGGTTTGTTCAGCCTGCAGAAGAGGAGACTGAGGGAAGACCTCATGACAGTCTAGGTGGCTTCCTAACAAAGGGGGAGTGAAGGGGCAGGTACCAACCTCCTCTCTTTGTCAACCAGTAATATAACCCAAGGGAACGGTATGAAACTGCAACAAGGGAGGTTTAGGTTGGACATTAGGAAGAGGCTTTTGACTGAGCAGGTGGTCAAGCACTGGAACAGCCTCCCCAGGGGAGTGATCACAGCACTGAAACTGAGTTGAAGAAGCATCTGTACCACTCACTCAGTCCCATGCTCTGACTTTGCTGTTCCTGTGTGGAGCCAGGAGTTGGACCTGACAATCCCTATGGGTCCTTTCCAACCCAGGATATTCTATGAATCTATGAAATGGTTCTTGCATTCATAAGTGAAAGAAAAGAAACTTGAAAAGCATGATTACTGTAGGAAATACAACTTTGGTAACTACTTGAGAACTCTTCCCTTAAAAGACAGCCACAGAAACTTTCTTACAGACTTGCAGATTTGGGCAAGGAGCTGCTTCTTTCTTTTTAAGGAGTTTCCCAGAAAAATAAAACATAATCTTTTGTGTGGGTGTGCAACAATAGAAAAGCTTGCTTTGCATTTCTGTGTATTTCAATACTCTGTACTGTTAAGTAACCTAATTGCTAAGGTTTCTAACTGAAATGAAAAGGTAATTATTCTTCCTGCAACAGCATAAAAAAACCAACAAAACCTCAGGCCTTAAGAACAGACTTTAAGGTTCATTTTCTTTCTGCATTCAACTAAAATTAATGGGAGTGTTAACAGAGTTGTTTGCACGGGTCAGAAGTTACTCTGTGCTCCCCTCAGCCACCAAGCGAGCACATCAACTGCTGAAGTCGCAAGTCATAGGGAAATTGTCGTCTTTGTTGCTACCAGCAGCATATAACATCACACGAACACAGCTCTGCAACCCAGCACAGCATGCCGGTTTCTTATTTGCACTTCTCTTGCAACCAACGAAATATATCAGTTATGTCCTTTCAATACTGCAGTAGCTAGTCCAGGTGAATCTTAGGCCACGCCGCCACATGCTCGTGCTAGTGCCCCTTTAACCCCGCTGTTTCCCACACACCACTTTGTCCGATGCACACTCACACGGCGAGTCTGATGAAACGGGCCGTGAAACCGATCCACGGGCCAGTTACCCTCTCCGGTCTGTTTTCCAGCCCCAACAGTTCCCTAACGCAGCTCCACGAAACGGCAGAGAGCCGCGGGGGAGAGAGAACCCGCGGTGCGGGGCCGCCTCACGAGGCATTCCCGCGGCTTGGCGCCACCGCGGCGGTGCCCGGGAGGCAAGAGACCTTCGAGGTCTGGGCAGGTCACCCGCTGAACCCGCTCACTGCGAAGGGTTCGGAGTGATGCCGCACGGACCTTTAACCTCTCGAGGCCGTGGAAATTAGCGCTATCGGCCACAGCGCAAGGCAAACCGCGGCACGACACGAGACCCATCCGCAAAGGCACCCTGACATGACGCCCAACACGGTGAAGACAATTGCTCGCAAACGCCGAGGCTCCCCTCCCGCCCCGTGACAGCTGTCGCTAACAAGGGCTCTCCCACGGAGCGCTCCGGCCGGAGCAGCGCCCTCCCCTCAGACGGCTCCGGGGGTTTTGCACAATCTCGTTCCTCCCAAAGCACCGCCGAGTTCCCGCGGCGGCACCAGAGGAAGTGCCCGATTCCGGCGGGGCCCTGCCGCAGAGCCGCCCACCCCCGGAGGGCACGCCGCCCGCAAGCCCACCGAGGGGAAGCTGCCACGGCGCTCCCGCCGCCCCGCGTTACCTCCACGGCCTGCCCCAGCTCCAGGTCGAAGCCCACCACACACACGCAGTGCAGCCAGGCCGAGAAACGGTCCCAAGGCAGCAGCGACAAGCACCGGTCCGGACCGTCTGGTTCCGCCAGCGTCGCCACCGCGTCCTCCCCGGCCTCGACGGAGCCTACCGCGCTCCGCTCCCGCAGCGACATGGTGCTGCCGGCCCCGCGCCGCGCCGGCAGCCGACCCTGGCCCCGCCGCGGGGAGTCACGTGACCGCCGGTGCGCCGCCTCCTCCGCGTTCCCTCGGGGACTGGAGCCGCCCGAAGTGGGAGAGCCCAAGTGCGCACCGGAGCAGAGGGGGCGGCCGGAGCCGGCGTCCAAACCATTACGGCGGGGGAGAGGTAGCGCGGAGCTCCCCCTCGCGGCGGCGGAAGGCGCGGGCCGCGTGGACCCGCCGTCCGGCTGTCACCGCGCGGCGCTCAGGCGCGGCCCGTACTCGCGTCGCTCCGAGCTCCAGACAAGCGCTGGCCTGGCCCGGCAGCGCGCTTCGCGGAAGGCCGGCGTTCTGCTTTATCCGGGAATTCCAGACGGGAATTCCGGGACTTGCCCTAGGGAGCGGCGTGCCCGCCGCCGCTAGGGCGTCCGGAGGGTGCTGGTGCGGGGGAACGTCCGCAGGCAGCACGTTAAGGCACACAGTCACCGTTTTCCTGTTTGGCGTGTCAGTGAACGGCAAGGACAGGGTTATCCCTGGGCAAGTAACAGGCGCGTCCCACGTCGTGCCCTACGTCATGCCCTGCACGAGACATAGCATCACTCAGGAGTCACGTGGCAACATCCCACAGGTTGGACTGACTGCAGAGGAAACGGGTACAGCAGACGTGACAGCAGCCTTATCTCTTAAAACCTGAGTGGCCGCCAGCCCAGCTCTGCAGTTACTGATGTCAGAGCTTTCAAATACTCTGCGTAGTCCATGCCCCAGCCAGTAAGAAACACTGTGTGGAAATGAAAGGGTTAAGTAGTTATGTTCCTGGGCAAAACAAAACAACAAAAAAATCACCACCACTGCTCCTCTCCTAACCTGCAACTTCCGATTGTGTCAGTCACACCAAATTCCTGGATGACAGCTACCAGAACAGACTGAACCGTGGCAGATGCAGACAGGCTGGTTGCCCAAATTACTACATGCCATTTTTTCCCCAACAGAAGTTGCAAATACTAAAACCAAGACACCACACCTGTTCAGGCTTAATTTATGACTCTTCAGACACACAGCTTCCTTAAGACCCATTAACATTTGCTTATCTACCAAAACAAAACTGCTAGAAAGTAAAGCATGCTTTGATCATTATAGTAGTTTACTAGACAAAAAAGGAACAAACAAAATTACAATGCACTAAATTATCACTGTAGCAATTTAAGATATGCAGCCTTCAGTTATCCTATACCATTAGTGGCAAAGGGTACTTTAGATATAAGCTCAGATACCAGTGGGGTTATGTAGCATGCAGCGGCAGCAGGTGTACAGGCACGCTCCTGCTGTCTCTGGCTGCTCCATGTATTTTACAGTGATGCTACTCAGGACTCACAAACTTCTCCAATAGTTAACTCCTCAATTCTGTAAAGATTACTATCCAAACTGAGACACGACTAAGACTTTGTTTCATCAGGTTAAACTCGGGGCAATGGTCTTTCACTTACCATTTAACAGCTGAAACAGGGCCCGGCCAAAATCTTTTATCACTTGGTTGAAGAAAAGAGATCATCTCAGAGTTTCTTATGTCTTCCCTTGTTTACATTTTTATACTTTCCCATGTTTATATTCATGCTGTCATAGACAGAACAATATTAGAGCTAGCATTATGCTGGCCTCTATTTGTAAGTTTTTATGTGAATAAAAGGTATCAATATATACAAGTTAAACAAGAAGAATAAAGTACCTCTTAAGACTGACATTCTCCCTTTCTTAAACAAACAATACCCAATAACTTAACTCCATTCGATGCTTAACAGAAATAAGCTCTTGGCAGGATAGTCTAGAGAATGGAGACATGATTTTTGAGAAAGAAGTCACTGAAAAAGTGAGGATGGGTTCTCTCTTACAGGAGATATTCCTAGTTACCAGGGAAACATTAGTTGAGGAAGATTTTCACCTAACTATTTCAAATACATTTTAGCTTTGGTAAAATGTGATGGTCTTCCTGGTATGAGAAAGGATGTGCATTGTTTAAGAAAACTAAAAACATTTCTGCATGTATTTTGAGTATAATAATGTTTAGAACAACTGAGACTGGCAGGTTTCTCCTTCAAGATACGTATCAGTGCAGGGCAAAATACAGACTTTCAAGTTGGGAACCTATGAACTGAGAATACTTTGCTACAAACTGCAATACAGATCCATGAAATACAGGGCTCTGCACAGGGAATTTGCCTTTAAAAAGCTCTCTGAACTCTGTCTTATCTTGCAGAAAGACAGCAGTCTGATTGTACAATCATCAAGGCTGGGAGAAGAGTATCCTCTAGAAGAAGCATCCCTGGTGATGTCAATTGCTGGAATAAAAATGAGTATAGGTCTATGTGGGACACCTGGATTCAAAAGAGCCAAAACCATCCAGCATTTGAACATATTTTGCTTTCTTCCACCCTCTATCTTACTCCTACAGTTGCTGTCTCTGCTGTTCTATCCCACCCCTCTCAGCGAGTGCTTTCTATCAGGTAGCAGCAAATGGTGTGGCTACTGGCTGGCTATTTTCTATCAGCTTTGGTAGGGAGTGACTGTGCAGGCTGTTCAAATCCATGGAGTAACACCAAAGCACTGGATAAACATCTGCTTATCTCACCTTCCCTCCTCCACCACCTTGAGATTTCAGTTTAAAGCAATACTTAATTTGTGTTTGAAAATTAGATCTGGTCTAATAGACTTAAAAAAAGCAAACAGAATTCAGAAGCATCATACTTATTTTTAAAACACTTGTCCTTGTTTTTCAAACAGCCACAGTAAATACCAAACGTTTAAAAAAGCCAACCTCATATTAAAAGAAAAGCAACTAAGAGCCAGTTACAGGATGACTGTGCTCTGCTGAAACAATAAAACACTGAAAATGCCAGATATATCAGCTTACTTAATTTTGTCAGAAATGAAGAAACATTATATGCAAAATTAGTTACATATTAGCATCACACTGTATTAATAGTAGGCATGTTACATTGTTTATATACTCCATATCAACATACCATATGTATATATACATATATATATACAGATAAGATACATAGACTATACTTATATATTATTGTAGAAATAGAACATATGCATATATTTAACAATGTAAAATAATTCGTATGTTAATTATTGCAATGTATATTACATTAATATAATTACGTTAGGAAGATACTTGTTTGTATACTGGATATGAGTATCTTTTAATAAGTTTAATGCAAACAGGAAACAGGAGCAGGGAAGGGTCTGAATAAAAATGCGATAAATGAGATCAATACCTGACAAGATATGATTGCAGCAGCTGTTTGTTCTTTCAAAATTAATGCTGAAAGATAATGCAGTTGTTCTTTATATAGTCACACAGTTAAAAGATCAAGAACAGAAAATAAGTCTTAAACTTATGGTAATGCTACAGTTTAAAAAAATAAAGTGTAACCACCCTTCAATAAATCTGGAGTAATAATTCGAATACATTTTCTAATCACTGGAGAAATAATGTTTTGAACAAACTTTTCCAACAAGAGCAATGGGGAGTAAATTACTAATACATTTTAAGGAGGAGCTCGGTGAGCTTATGAAAAGGATTGTATGTGGTCACTGAAACCTGGGGGACTCAGTAGTCAGACACATATGTGTCTGTGCAGAATCTTGTACAAAGTGGTTTGCACACAGTGGTTGAAACACTGCATAGCAAAGTTCCTCATTTAAGCTGGTGGCAAATCAGCTCTTAGATTGGGCTTTGTGTCATGTGTCATCATTATTAATCTAAGATAATTTGGCTCTTTATCAATGCAATCACCAAAAAACCCCAACAACCTATTAACAAAGACTTGCTAGTGATTCTTCTCATGATACACCAGCATGGACAGAAGCACACTGCCAGAAAACACATCCATAGAACACACATGTATTGAGCAGCTCCTCAAACAGGTATCCAAAAATCCCAATCAGATTGTTGTGGTCTTGACTTAAGGTGCAATGACATAATTTATTCCTCTGAACGTCCATTGATACACACTATCATGTGTGAACAGAATATTGTGAATTTTATCAAGAATTGCAAACAGAGTATTTAAACAAATTACAGAATCATCACAATGTCACAATAATCATACAACTCCTTCTTTTTACGGACTTCATGATACCACTTTTCCTACTGGAAAAAAAGAAATCATTACATTTGCAGTGACTGCTTCTCAAAAGCAACTAAAGATCAGCAGATATTGGTCTGACCTACTTAGCCTGACATCCCATGCATCTAGTTCTAGTCCACCACAGTTCTCTACTGGACATGAAGCAACTGCTGTGAGCTACATCTCTGTGGTGTCAACATTCAAACGTGGTACACAGGGACAGATTACAGTTGGACCTGATGATCTTACATTTCTTTTGGAACCTAAACAATTCTGTGATTCTAAATTGACATGCTCCAGGAAAATGAACCTATCACTCTGAAAGAATTCCTTACTTTTTGGCAGTTCCACTTGATTCTGAATGTTTCAGAAGCTACTTCTGATGCAGTTTGTTTTGCAAAAGATACATTAGGATATAAATCACTGGTCAAACTTTGCTATATGTTTCCGCATTGCTGTATGCAGCAGTAAATGCCTCTACAGGTTGTAATATTTTAAAATTTTGTATGGCTTAAAAGCATGCAATTATACACAGAATTTGTTGTATTACTGGAAATCAATGAGAAATTGATTTAGTAAATTGCTGATGGTTGAGTTTCAGGGATGAGAACTCAGGGTTGAGAACTCAGTAGAAAACTGTGCTTCTTCAACTTTCTTCTTATCTCTTGATTCCATTTCTGTGTCATTTTGCATCTTAATTTCTATACCAGAAATTGAACTTTTGCTATACTGTATACCACATTAATTCCAAATGTAACAATCCCTCTTGAGTCAGGATCCCACATTAACGAACTGGTTCACACACCACACTCCCCCCATTGACAACCTTATTATATTAACATTTTGGTAGCCTTTTAGATCACCTTTGCACAATACACACAAAGCTGGCACTGAGTTTCATCTGATGATCCTCAGTGGTTTTCTTTTAGTCAGTTACAGTCAACTTAGAGTTCACGAGAGGCTTCCTCCAGCAAAAGAACCTATTTTTCACCAAGTCATTAAGACCATGGAATCTCTCCTGCACTTTGACACATTCAAGCCAAAATCCTGATGTTTGGCAGGTACACACATAAACTTTACTATTTTTGCATTTCACCATCCCAAAAGAGACACTAGCTCTTCAAGGAACAAATGTGGCAGTCACCTCCCATTTCCCTTACCCAAGATGGCTAGAGCAGGCTGCTTCTGCCCTCAGCTATGACGGCCATCATAAAATTTTTATGGGCTTCCTGCCCAGAAGAAGGATGGCCACCTAAGAGGCATCTTGCTGACCTTACCTAACATGGCTGCTAAAGCTCACTGCCTCTTTTGATTGTGTAAAAAAGTGGTTTGCAGAAACAAAGCTTGAGCTCACACAACCTCCTTACTCCTGCCAAGCTCTGCACAGCATTTTATACTTAATTCTCTACATCCACCTGTTGCTTTATGTGGTTCAAAGATGGGTACTTCCAGGTAAGCATCAAACACTCATAGAATAGTTGTATCCTCATTTCACAATGCAAACACTTTCATGATTTTTAACTTAGTCAGCATCTGCCCCTGGTAACTTTTGAACTGACAAGGCAATGTGAAGTAGGAGTTAAAAAGTGAGAGATAACTAAAGTCATCCAACTTCTCCGAAAGCTGGCACTCATACAGGAAAAGAAACCTCAAGTTAATGCTCTTGCTGAAAAGTAGATCTCTGTTGTTACACGAGCTGCTTGGCAGTGCCAGAAAGTATTAGAAAGGCAGCTGGCATGTACTGTTGCTTCACCCATGGGACTGGCAAAATGGAATTTCTCCAGGGAGTGGAAAAGGGTTCAGGATACCATGATATGGTAATGGCTTACAGTTTAAAGGACACAGATACTTAGGGTATTAATTTGTTCTACTGGTTGCCGGAAGACTTGAGAAAGAAACTGCACAACCAAACAGTATGAAATTTGCTTGAATCTCCATGATGGTATCTAAAAATTATAAATGCTTACAGAGAAAATCAGAAAGCATAACCACTGCTCAGCTTTTTCATTTGATTCTGTTAAACCCTATAGATGGTAATAGTTCTTCTTTGATTTTACTCTCAGATCCCTTTTTTCCATTAAACATGCATACAAAAAATTTAAAAATGCTCACGTATGCATCCTTTCCATTCCAACACCTGTAGTAACTTTGCTCCCAATTTCTATGCTTTTGCAGTTCCAAAATGTTCTCAGCTATCTTTACTTTTGCAGCTCTTTCCCTCACATTTAACTCCTAATGGACTTAATTTTATTCCCCATTTCCCCTACTCTCTTCTTATACCCTTCTTTCCCTCTTTTGATTACTTAAGGCACCCTGCATGCTATAAGCAGTAGCCATTCTGAAATTTCATTTATTTAAATAATAAATCAGGATTAGATTTATCACAATATTATAATGTCATAGACAAGCTGATGAAAGTGAAAAGGCATGCAAGACAGGTTTTGTTGTTTTTTTTTCTCCTGTCAGGATAACTGAAACCTCCGGGTATACAGTCCTAAAGCTTCCACATATTAATCTTCCTTTTTTATTTTGTCTTCAAAAATCAGAGTTGTCCGATTTTAAAATTAAATCTTGGTTTTAATTTCTTTGCTTCTAACACAGATATAACAGTCTGATTTTGCTGTGCTTTTCTCATTGGAGCACTGGAAGAAAACTGGGTTGTAATGAATCACACACACCGCCCAATGACACTGCAGTCAAAAAGAAAAATGAAGATAACCCTGAGACTTTTCTGTGCTATAATTATTAACACAGAAATCATGTTTTCTCTCATATGCTGCACTGCCTTACCTTAATTGTTGCTTACTTCCCTCAAATACTGCTGGCTGGAGTGCCCGGCCCAGCTCCAGTTCTCGCCTCCATAGCTGCCTGGCCTTTCTGGCTTCAGAAAACCCTCCCATACCCCTAATCCTACCACCTTGTCACAGGGTAATTATAGTGCCGGCACAACGCCAACATCTATATCAAACAATCTCTGCTTGCTGCTTTATAGGGAATGATGGACTTAAAAATTAATTCAGACTGGAGAGACCTGTTTGGTACTAGCCTACTGTATGACCTTGAAAAAAAGGAAAAACCTTTCCCTGCCTTCTAGAAAACGGGGATAAATGTGCCCTTGGACGATGCTCCAAGCCCTTCCAA
>VXBZ01002761.1:1932355-2047064 GCA_013399135.1 Heliornis fulica
TAAGAGTTGGGGCCGCGTCGGGCGAGGGACGGTTCTGACCCGGTTTGTTTTCGGCTCTGCAGGTCGGAGGAAAGTTTTCGTGGTCGGTGGCTGCCTGAAGAGCTACTAAGCGAAAGGCGTCCGGGCCCGGCCGTCAGGCCTCTCCCGCCGCCGCAGGGCCGGCCGCCGCCGGACAAGCGGAGCCGCTCTTGGCGGGCGGAGAGCGCGGGGGACTGAGGAGCGGGCGGGCCCTCCTCATGCGCAGCCACCTGCGGAGGGGCTGAGCGGAGGGGACGCCGTCTCTCCCGGCCCGTCGCTCCCTGTGCCGGGGGTTTCTGGTGGAGACTTCCTGGAGCAGCCCCCTGCTCTCCTTCCTCCCCCGCGCCCCCGCCCGCCAGCAGACCCGCCGCCAGCAGACTCGCCGCGGAGGGACGCTTTGCCTGCTGCCGCCGACCAGAGCCGTCGCGGGCATCGCCTGGGAGCAACCTGTCAGTGTACCTCGTAGGCCGTCCCCGAAGGACCCTTCCCACGCTTTAGTTTGTCCCCGAGAGAAGGAGAGTTGGAAGCTCTCTCCATGCCTTATCAAGTTCCTTATCAGTGTGGCCGCCTGAAACTGTAGACTAGTTCAGCTTTATCGGGCGTAGGGAAGGAGAACAGTATAGCTCTCATACCCCATCCTAAATTGAGGACTGCTGATCCTGCTTTGATTCAATATCTGAAGATGGTGAATTGGGGATTGCCTTGTGAAGTGACTAAATCACTGTTGTGGAGTGAGGGCATCGAATTCACCTTCCAACCCACGATCTGTGCTCTGTGAAAGAGAACGCTACTTTTTCTCCCTCATCCCCCTTACCCAAAGCTTGCCTTGCTTCCATGTTGCACTGGTCAGAATTTTGGTCAGTGTTGTTGTTTACGGAAGGAGGGGGTGAAGAAGGCAGTTGAGATTACAAACAAAAGTACTCATATGACTCATCTACTTGGATTTAAGACATTATATCCTTCTTTCAAGGAGCCTGTGCTTCTCTTTGAAGGAATCAAATGCTTGTTCCTGTTCTTCCAGAGGAGGATGGATTGAAAGTTGTACATTTTAGACTTTTTTTGGGCCACTGCTGGTATTATTAAAAGACATAATGGGGCTTTTTCACTGGATTACTGCCAGAATTAGTTTACACACTGAAACAATGAGTTGTTAGGCCTCATACGATAATGTTTGTCCTGCTTTAGTATAAAATTGCTGTGGAGGTTTGGGTTAAAAATTGTGGAGGACAGTTTGCATCAGAAGATCCTCTCTTCATCTCTATAGTCAGTGTGGCAACCACAATCTGTCCTCGATGCCTTCAGCCTTGGCCATCTTCACTTGCCGCCCGAACTCTCATCCCTTTCAGGAGCGTCATGTCTACCTGGACGAGCCTGTCAAGATTGGTCGCTCAGTGGCTCGCTGCCGGCCAGCTCAGAATAATGCAACTTTTGACTGTAAGGTGCTGTCCAGGAACCATGCTCTTGTCTGGTTTGATCACAAGACAGGCAAGGTAAGGTGTTTTCTTTGTTTAAAAATAATGAACTACGTATTTGTTTTAACAAGTCCCTGTAGATTGCAAATCACTTTGGGTTTGCCATAATAAATATGGTTTCATGTGTAAGGAGAAAGATTTGTGTAATGGTTAAGATGATTACTTTTCAGGTAAGTTGACAGTTTTTTACTAAGGAGAAACTTTAAAATATTAGCAAAAGTACATAAAACTAACAGTTGAAAATGGTGAGAAGTGCTGAAAAATTTGCATGTGTATTGCTGGAAGTAGGTGATTTTGAGGTGAGTAATATGAATCTGAAAGCACAGGCTTCAATTAAAATAATGGTGTAACAGCATTTTTTTCAAATACTGAGAAATTACTTTCATCTCTGCATGTAAATAAACCTTATTGCAAGCAGTGCCAAAAATAGATTAAAAAATACTGGGCTGGTTTAGCACTCTTTGTACTAGCCCTTTTGAAATTTTGTAAAGGGTGTTGTGTTGTTTGGGTCTGATAGAAGGTTTATTACTGGCAACAGGAGTGTAAAAAATGCCATACATGATATTTTCTCATTGATGGTGAAAATAGTTTTAAAATATGTTCTGTGTTATCTTAACTGTTTCTCTCAAAAGGTTAGCTATCTTGTTAATTGAAATCTTGGGGTCCTGTAGTGCATGTTTTGTCCACTAGGGATTGAACTGGGACAAGTAAAGTTACTGTACTTAATGACTGTCAAGTTAATTTTAAATATCCAGGGAGAAATGTACAAAGTGCACATTTCAGTTACGCAGCAGGGTTTTTTTGGTTTTTTTTTTCAAATATATTGATGTTAGGCCCTAGAACTTCTTATGCTCTGAATCAGCTCTGGTTTTCTTTTAGATTCACAGTATGCCCTTCTATGAAATGTGGACAGTGTAGCTCTTGCTTTTGAGAATAATATGGTCTGTAATTAATGCAGGATTTCTCAGTAGTATGACACAGCGTGAGGAACCGTACAAGGCAGTCAAAGTTCTTAAACCTTCCATTGTTAGCTGGCCTGTGTTATGCAATACCTGGGCATGATGGAACAAGACAAGCATTTAATTTCTAAAGGCTGGGTTATGGCACAGCTTTCAAGTTACCTGTATGTAATTGTGCAAACTGCTATCTGTATTAGTGCTTCATTAAGTAGTGCTGGTTTGGCTCTGCTGTGTATGTGCTGCCTTAGACACTTTAGAAAAACTGAAGTGCATTAAATATTTTTAGCTTAAGCTTAGTTTTTATTCTTTATTGTTTGACTCAAAGTAAAAATATTCCAATGTATTGTACAATTTTCAAATTTTAAAGTATGCATACAGCTTTTTATCAATATTTCCGATGATTTATAAAGATTTTAAGACCCTCATGTGCTCTTTTATGGTTATGAATAATCTAAGCATGTTAAAGATGGTTAATTTGACAAAGCATTGAGTTCATTGAGCAACTAATATACAGGCTTAAAGGACAGTCAGCTGTGGAAGTTTTGTTTCAAAATGTCTGTTAGCTTTGGCTTTTCTAATACAGGTCAAAAGATTATATGCTTATTCACTTTATCTGGCTGATCTAAAATAGCAGCTTGGTAGTAGTAATTAAGCAGGTGGTATGTAATAGTTCTTGAGAGATCGTCATGAAGATTTCATGGAGGTCGTGATGAAAATTGCCCAGGTGGGTAGCTGGATCGGTAGCCACAGTGGTAACTGGAGAGGGCATTGAAAATCAGATTGTAGGAAGATATTACTCTTAAATTTGGGGCATTAGATCTGGTAGGGTAAAGGGTTTAAAGTATTCATGCAGCAGTATGGAGAATTTCTGATTCTGTGCTTGTTTCTTGGCAGTATGGCCTGTATTTCATCTGAGCATCTGAATGGTAAATTGTGAGACTGTTGGAGGAGAGGGAAAAACATGTCCTTAGAGATAATAGATATGAAATGCTGTTGTGAAGGCCAGTAGAAGATGTCACTAAATACGGTCTTAATCTTCAATTGCAAAATCTATTTTTTAAAAAATAGTGTTTTAAAAATACACGCCCCCACCCCTCCCCCAAAACTATGCCAGAACATTTGCATGTAGGAAAGTTTATTATCATTGTTTACAGAACTTCTAATAAGTACATCTGGTATAAGAATATGTCATTATCCTATCAATGATCTGTATTTTAACCTGCATAAATTTATTTTTTTTGCCATAGTATTTGTAAACATTTCTTAGAAGCGCATGTGTAGGGCTTTTATCTGTCTGGGTTTTGTGAAAGGTAAAAGACCTTGGAATGTTAATTTAGAAATCTTCAAATAATTGAAAATAGTTCAAAAACTATCTGGGGTTGCAGTTTCACAAGTTGTGGACTTTGGCAATACTGGTTTCTGGTGTTCCCAGTAACCCAGCCCAGTCTCTCTGCTCTCTCTTGAGCTGTCTTTCAGTCACACTCAAACCTTTTTTTTCTTCTTGAGAGTTTCAAGCTTTGTTTTGTTTCAGTGAATCATGTGAATGGTTCTTCTTACTACATACTCTGCAGACAAATGTATCAACATAATCTGTAAAGAAGGGTAGCTAAAGAGAAGGAGCACCAGTAAACAGTTGCCAGGAAACAAGTACACAGTTTTTTTTTGGAGGCAGAGGTAGGCATAGGCTGAATTATGTCACGTAAATAGACCAAGTTGAAGATGACATGTTACTTACAGTTGAAGATGTGAATGTTTACTTTGTATAAAGCTATTTTAATTATGCATGGAAAGTTACATACCCAAAGGCGATAATGTCTATGTAATGCCAGCATTATTAAGGGTAAAAGTAGGATGAGTCTTTAAGATCAACAGTAAATAGCAATTAAAAGCAGATGTTTAAAATAGGATTTGCTTTTAAAAATATTTTAATGTAATATGTAAACCTACAAATGTCTAAGATGGAAGGAGGTAGTGGGGGACATATCTGTTCACAGACCTTTTCTGTGCCAAATAATACTTTTATAGACAACTGGAGCAATGTCTCTTTTTGCTTGTGTTCATAGAAATTGTATATCTCTTTGTGGATTTTTTCAGATAGCAATAACATTGGAAGCTTATACTTAGAATTATTGTTTTTCTTAGTGATTGCAAGTTAATGAGTCTTTAAGAGATGCCTGAAGAAGTGAGTCACTAGATATGTAGGAAGTAGATGTTGTGCTGAGCATGGAGTGTTCCAAAGTGTGAATCAAAGCAAAAGTGGGCTATAGTTCAGAAAATCTAAATATGTTTGTTCAGCTTCTATCACTCCGTATGGGCAGAAACCCTGTAAAATCTGCTTAATTGAAATAGGCTTAAACTTTTTGATATTTTTGTTTTGTTTTTAAAAATGAAAACCCTGGAGATTTTGTGTGTGACTTCTTCCAGGCTGAAATGCTTCTGGCAGATGTGATGGAAGCTTTTAGTAGAAATGTGAAGTTTCTGACAGATATCCAGACTTTTGAAAATTGGAATTATTTATTGCTTTAGATCATTGCTAGTGGCTATTATAAGTACCTTTTACATAGAATCTGTTTCCACAGTTTATCAAAGGCACTAAGAAACAGTGTGAAGGAGTATAGTATTTTCTTAGACCAAAATGACTTCAAATAACTGGTCATTTTTAACAACTGGGAAGTGTAGATGCTAGTTTCTGTGTTGAGGTGGTAGCTAATGCCACTGTTTTCAAAGTGAGTTTGAACTGAGCACATTCACAGCTTTTTGACTAAAGTAATGCTAACTGAAATTTAAAACCAAATAGTTCACGTGATAGCAAATGAAATTTATGAAATCTGTGCTTTATGGCTCCTAGGCTTAAAATATGTGAGATAAAAATGCTGCAGTACACTTCCTGCGGGGAGCAGCCTCTTTAAAGAAAAGAAAAACCCCTGCATACTTTGTTGTAGTTTTATACCCTCCCCCCCAAAAAATCCAACAAAACCCCTAAACAAACCGACACAAAAAACAAAACCACAACAAATCAGAAAAAAACAAACCGGAACACACATACACCAGTTAGAGACTGGATTGCTTCTTTCTTTGTGACCCTAGGAAAATCATGGAATGAGTTTTTGGGCACATGAAGAAGATGGCTTGGTAATGATCAGTATGGGTTTGACAGGGATAAAGCATGTGTGATGTATCTGATTGCCTTGTATAATATAATGCTAGATTTGTGGGCAAGGAAGAGCAGTGCATGCTGTTTACCCTGCCTTTAGCAGAGCTTTTGTTTCCCAGGATGGTCTTCTGTGGGGCACTGCAGTTTGGGTCTATGAACAACTAGATATGTGCAATGAAACTGGTTTGAGGATTAAGGTCAGTGGTGGTGGTTAATATGTGCTGCCCTGTGTGGATGCTGATAACCAGCAGATTATTGCAGGGGTCTGTATTATGACATGTCCTGTTTAATGTTTTTATCAATGACCTGAAGGACATAGTGAAGTACACTGTAGTCATGCTCAAAGATGATGCCAAATCTGGGAGTGATGGTATGGTGAGGGACAAGGTGCTATGTTCAAAGGGCTGAGCCACCATCCAAAAAGACCTCACCTTGCTGGGCAAACGGGTAGGCTGGAACATCCAGAGTTAGAACAAGGGCAAATGTGAAATCCTGAACTTGGGAAGGACAAACCCCCTTTCAGCGTGTTAGACCATATCTGGGATACTGCATCTAATTTTGAACTACAAATGCAAGAAATACATTGATAAACAGGAGTTGGAGGATTAGATGTGCTCTTTTCTTGCTCTGTTGTATTGGGGATAAAGGTATATTGACCATGAAAGAAAGAAGAGAAAAACATTGTAAAAATGAAACATAGTATTAACTTAACATTGCATATAATGTTTTGTGAAGATCAAGAACTTGGCGAGATTCAAGAAGTATAGGACATATCTCCGGGCATCCTGTTTGTTCAGAAGTGTTTTAGTCAGTCTGTCTTACAAAATTTAGTGGGATGTGAAAAATGTTCTTTTTTGGATTGCAGTATTTCGATGGGAAATATGCTGCTTCCTGTAGAGATTCCTGTATGATGCTCTGGGTTGTTTGGTGCTGATCTATGCAAGAGATACTTATTTTTTCTTGTGCCAGTAGTATTTCTTTTGGTAGCTACCATGTCTCCTATTTATTTTTCCACAATTACATCTTTTCAGCTTTCAGTTATGGTTCTTTTCTTTGAGAGCTGAACAAATATTTTTCTGTATTTTTTATGTTCCCGTGTGCTTACAGACTGCAGTGTCTGTATAGGAGACACTTGTATCTTTCAGACATTGGATTTGTATTCTAAATGCCCTGGGAGACTGACCTGGGATCTGCTATAATGCACCAAGGTGAAATTTTAACTGCTTAGATGTTTTTGGTAAGAGGTCCTTACATACACCTGTTAGTATTTTTATGTAAGGTCTTTTGACCCTGAACAAACTATAATTTTATGCTGATATAACCATAGGAGTAGTTTGGGGTAGGGAGCTCGTGTTTTCAGCAAACTTCAGCACCATACTTCTTTTAGAACCCAGCGTAGGAGGGCTGTCGGCCATTTATAGTAGAAGTACGTTACTGCTGACAAGGATTTCCCTGCAGATACCATCTAGAGCCACTGCTGCAGAGCTAATACTGTAATTCTTGGAGCTGATCCATTGCAGTCATGATGCATCTATCCTGAGCCAGGAACACCAACACATTGATTAGGTTTTAAAAACAAACAAAAATCCCTTTTGTATTTGCAATGACTTTTTACAATCCTCAGATGAATCAAGTTACTTAGCTGTAATGAGGGCAAATAAATGTGTTTTCCTGGGGTCTCTAATGGGATGGTTTGGGTTTTCTCCTAGTCCCATGCTTATAAATGTAAAATCTTTCTTCTCTAATACGCTTTCAATTGTGTAAAATTCATTCTGACTTTTACTTTCTTTGACTTGTTAGTTGCAGCAGTCATTGATCATTTGCAGGTGTATTTAATTTACACTGGAGAAATATTTTTTATTTGGCTTTGCCCTCTCATTTTTCTTACTGTTTTTGTTGTTTGTTATCTAATTAAAGTAACTGAATTTATGTGTGCTGTAAAGGGCCATGTGGGTTATAGTGTCTAACTGTCAGTGTGCTACTTTAATATTGATTTGAATGTGATCTAGCTAAAGCTCTGCAAAATGTGTAGACAAATAGCTGATTTCTTGCATTGGGTTTTTAAATTTCTTTTAATAGAGAACATAAAATGAAAAATACTGTTGTTTGTGGAACCTGGCAAGTGAAAGGGAAGGAGGAATGTGGTCTATATCCCAAAAGCTAGCAATGTTACAGGCTATTGCTACTAAATTACACGATTGTTTGTTGTCTCTGATTTTCCTTTGAATCACATCAATAATTGCTTCCTGTTAGTGTTTCTCACTTGCTGAGTGTTTGGATTGTCTAAGAGCTCCAGGTTTAGTTAAATAGTGCTGTGACAACGAATTAACATTACCAGCTTGCCTGGTTCTCCAGAAACATTTGTGTTTGTAGCAGAAGCCATGGAGAAAGGTTTGTGGTATTGTCATGGTTTTGTTGAATATAGACAAGTGTTTTTTCAGGCCGCTTTAGTAGTGGGAACATGGCACAGAGAGATGGATTGGACACTGCTGTCAAGCCTCTGCAAGAAGATGACATAGCTCTCTGCCAGAGACCCAGAACAGTTTCCTCTTTAAAAAGGAAAATAATTGTGCTGGAGCCAGACACTTAATCAGACACAAATTTTTGTTATGTTCTACCAGACATGCATGTGATTGAGCAGCGTCTTAAGAGTTTATTTCAGTCTTGAGAAAGGATAAATAAATGATCCACTTCCAAGCAGGCTTATAATAGAAAGTCCAAAATTCTGTAGTAACACTGTTGTTGAGTGGAAAAACACAGAAAACACTAGCAGGATTTTGACTTTTTACTTTTGTAAACATGTGAAAAGTAAATATAAAAAGTACTGGGAGTAGTCGGGGTAGTTAAGGGCATGAGGAATTCATCATAGCTTTGCAAAGCTAAGGAACGTTTCAGTATTGATAATTGAACTATGTTGGTTGCTGAAGGTGTTCTTAGACCTTTTTTGTTTATAAATTAACCAACCATTGAAAAGACTGAAGAACTAATGATGCGAGAGGTTCAATCACAGATGTTCTAGTACTGTAAAATAGTGAGAACTTGAAACTGAATACAAAAATTCTGGCAGTACTGGGCTACTGTTAAAGTAAGTGTGTCCCCAGTTAGAACATCTTGTTCAGTTTTGGATTTCATATGATAATTCAAATATGTGGAAAGTATTTATTGACAGAGAGTTCAATATAGGAAACGTTCAACATCTGATACAGATATAGAAGCTATGTAAGAACAGTCAAGTGACCTTTTGTTGTTGTAGTAGGATGCTGTTGAAAATAAAACTAAGACCAAGTTTTTAATTATGTATATTGTCATAATTGCAGTTGTAAGAATAGTTTTTCAATAAAAAGAATACAAGAGCTTAAAATACAAGAGTTGTAGATGCCTGTAACTGTGTATTGAGCAATAACCTTTTTAAAGCAAGGAATGGAAGTGCTTATGCCTCAAAGAAGAGAAAAGCTCTGTTATGGGCCAAATAGGTATTTGTACAGCAGGTTCTTTTGAAGACATTTGGTATGAGCTGCTGCTATTTGCATATGCCATTAGTCTTATCTGGTATGGCAGTTTTTGCTTTTAACTGGCACTTTTTCAGATTTGTTCCTTTTCTGGATATTGAGAAAGATTAAGTTTAAACACAGATTATTTTTTTCTCTAAAATTTTAACATCTTTGATGTAATTTATGTTCTGCAAGAGCTAGTTTAACACCTTACCCCAGCAGATTTTGATGACTCTGCTTTGCTTTCTATTTTTTAATTGCTGTTCTTGAACTGTAATCCTTGACTGTATAGGGTAGAAAGCGATCTCGGTTTTGCAAAGCCGGGCTTTCAGCCTTTCTACCTGCTTGACTTTTAAAATTTCTGGTGACCTTCCCAAGTACTTGGCAAAATTAATTGTCATTCTGACCCGCCCTTTTCTTTTTTATGAGGGGTGGTGTGTGTGTTGTCACCTGTAGTCCTGGAATGGACTTACAGACAGTGGCATTGCAAATTAGTTTCAGTAGAGTTGTTATTTGCAGTTTTACTCTGGCATTGCTGTTGTCTACATTTCCACTTACTGTTTCCAGGTGCTAAAAGAATCTGAAAGCTTTCAGGAGACATAATGAATTATTGGTAATTTTTCAAATTTTTAACTTTGTTATATAAAGAGAAGAAAAGCTTGGTTTTTTTTCTACCTGGTTTTGAAAGAATCTAGTCTGCAGCCAAACTGTTTTTGCACGTCTTTGATCTCAGTAGGTAATTGCAACTCCTTGTTGTTTTCCTGCTATCATTCCAGGGATTCCTCTTGTGGAATGCCAGAGGATTTTGAAGGCTGTGTGAAGTCAATATAATCACATGTTATTCAGGGACAAAGTATAAGTTTGATGAAGTTTCTTTTGTTTCTATGGATTCCAGAACTATAAATCATTATACATAGTCAGATTGGTATTTAAGGGAAGTTACAATGCTATGAACAATGACAGACAAATTCAATGACATGGATGTACTGTCAGGATAAGTTAGGTGCGTCTGGATCTCTGGAAGCTTTCCAGTCTTAATTCTCCACTTCATGGCAGGCCTAATTGGTTTAGGTTGCTTGTGGATGCAAGAATATTCCTAGTTCAACTCCTAATTCCATAAGGGTGGAAATAATACACCACTTTCACTTACAGCTCTCAACCACTACTTCCTTTTTAGGATCTCGAAGGGGAAATTATTTTTTTCAGTCTTCCTCTTTGAGAACTTTCCCTAGACTGCGTATTCCAGCAGCTGTAAGAGAAAGCCTGGAATAGAAATCATCATATAAAGGGTATAGTTCTTCTTACAATCTGAGTAACCAGATAAAGCTGCTGATGGGCTTTTGGTAGATATATAAATATTGTCTGTGTCTCTCTTCATAGACCAAATCATTGTCTTATAGACTTCTTATGTAATTAAAGGAAGAACTGATAGACTGCTATTATATTAATAATATATTGCCTACAACATAGAAAGGTGTGTGAACATTCTGTTTACTTGTTACATGTGGTGTCATCCTGATTTTTAGTTAAATTCATGAATCTGCTATTTAGAAAACAGTATGTATGCTGTGTTAGCCTTTAACTTTCATGTAAACAGAAGGGAAAATATGCTAGGTGGTTTTTGTACTTGAACTACTGCATTGCATTGACACACATGGACAATTTTTCTCTCAAAACTAATTTTTTGGTTTGGAATCTGTGAAAACATACTACCTCACCCACCAAAGTCAGTCCAGGTTTTACATGCATCCTACTGCAGGGTGTTGCCTCCCAATAAATATGAAGCAGATCTACATTTTAGTTGCAGGTTGGCTTGCTCTGACCCTGTGTTCCAGAAGTGGTCTTGCAGGTGTTAATTTAGCAAAACACTTCACCGGTGTAGCTGTCCTGCTTTCTTGGAGCAGCTCTGAGACATTCTGATTGCATTTCTGTGGACTCTTAAGATTGTCCTGTTTGATGATTTTACCTCTTTCACAACTTGTTCCTGCAGCTGAACAGTTTTTTATGCAGATGAGCAGATAGCTCGGGGTTTTTTAGTCTCTCCTGGTTGATAAATGCAAACATGCTCAGTTTTATTCTTCCCATTCCCACATAACTTTATGTTGAGCCTTCCCAGGATAGGTGTTGCAGGATGATATTTAGATGACGACATGTTATAAACTAATATTAAAGGATCTAGATGACTAGTCTTTCTTTTAAGATCTGTACCTTCTAGTCTTTGATGTGTTTTATTGTTTAAACTTGCTGTACCCATCTTCCTTTAATTGCAGTTTTGTTTCCAAAAGATTTGCAAAAACAATTACTTTGTAGTATCCTTTAAAAACCTCTTAAAAAGATCTAGTTTTGAGTTTGTGGTGTAGGATACCTGTAATCTTGTAACATAAATTCAGTGACAATCTGCCTCCTGGTGTTATGCCTCAAATTAAATTATGTTATATAGTTCTGCTTTAAGTATTGGTTTAGAAAGTTTTTATATAAAGACAAGGGAAAACTATTCTCTCCTATCCAGAGCAAAACTTTTCAGACAATAGAAGGATTTAGAAAATAGTAAGTGCTTCTTTATGCTTGTGAAATTTGGAAAACTTGCTCGTGCTGCACTCACTGTGATGTGTCCCAAGCTACCTTTCCATTGGGTACCTGTGGTTGTGGACCTAGGCCTAGTGGTGCTAGATGAAGGTGCTGTGTAATTGTTGACAGTGCTTAGAGTTGGCAATTTATATAATCTCTTGGTGATATATAATTGGGAGGTCCATTATCTGCCTCCGTAAGGGAGGGTTACCTAGTGATTGTTTAATGGGGTCATTGTTGTTAGTGATCAGGACACCTCTTCTGATACCATCATGGGTAAAGCTGTTGGACAGACAGAATGTAACTGATTTTCTCCATTGGAGCTTGCAATTATTGTGGTATAAAAATCTGGTGATCTGAACTTATTTTACATTTTTAAAGCTGGAATAACCCCTGAGAAATTATATTATGAAAATTTTGATGGCATGTAAAAAAGGCAGTGGAACAACAGACCTTCCAGCATTGAGGCATTTGCATCTCAGTGTTGTTTTTTGTTTACTTAGGGTTTTTTTGGGGTGGATCTTTTTTGTTTGGTTTGGATTTTTTTCCTTTCTTTAAAAAAAAATACCCTCTTGAATTTTTTTCGTTCATCATGTCTGTTTTCAGACTGTGAGGAGCTAAGCATTCTTATAGCTGATAGTAGTTCAACAGGTGACTTCATGCAACAGTAGCTGCCTATGTGTGAACTTTCATGTCCATGGCAAGCACCAAGTACTTTGGTTTAGTCTGTAGCCAAAAGCTAAGTGTGCACATACAAATACCTGTTATGTACCTGAGTCCCAAGCTGTTGATTAGAACTGGTAATAGGACAGAGCAACTCATTTGGGGACCGTACTATTACCATTTACTAACTAGCTGTGAGTGCTGGGAATTGAGAGTAAGCAGCTTTTATATCAGGGTCTGTTTTAGAATGAGAATCTGTGTTGCTATGCAGACAGAAGATGTTTTTGTCTTAATTATTTTATTTACAGGCACAGCCAACTTGCATATTTATTTTAAAGATGATTATATTTATTGGATGAGAGAGTGGAAGCACGACTAAGAAGAAAAACACAGGCAGCAAACATGCTTCCTAGAAAGTGTCTTCAATCTGAAGACAAGTTGCAACTTTAAAATTTTAAAGTTCTGGTTGAAGTCTCAACTAATAAATAACACAGCAGAAAGAACACACGGGCAAAACAAATATTTGGGAACACAGGAAAGGGTCAGATTTTTGCAATTTTTTATTTTACCAGTGGCTGTGCAATTGCAAGGGCATTAAAAAGGGTTTTAGTGAGTGTACTGAGTCAAATATGGAAAATGGAGCAATTCAGTCTTTGCTCCTGCGATTTTTGACCCCTGTTGGTTGGGATTTTTCCCCATCATTGTTCTTTCATGGTCTTGATCTTCCCTGCACACATCCAAATACTAGAACAGTTATTAACAAAACTTCTGAGTGAAGTAGAATATTATGTGCACTGCATTTGCTCTTGGAGCTGGCCAGGAGGGTGGATTCCCTTAGTTGTGTCCATAGGTAAGTCTGAGGGTCTTTTTAACTACTTAGCATATTGCACAAACTAAAAAAACCTTCCTCTGTGGACTTAGGTTGGTGCTGATAAGCTACTCATTTTCCTGATGCATTGTATTTATGAGCAGTTGAAAGCGTTACCTGTACTAGAGCTTACTTTTTTTAATGTAGCCTTTGAAGTATGAGATTTGTTTACTAGCATCTTAAGAGGGAGGAGAAAATTTATCTGCTTTGATAAACAAACCTTTAGAGAGAACTCTGACCTTTCATGAAGAGTAATTATGATGGGAATAATGTCTTGTGTGTTTATGTTATATGATCAGAAGTGGTAAAGACAGTCGAAGTGCAGCGTGTTTAAAGTGTAAATCACTGATATACCAGTCTGTGCTTGAGGCATAGTAAATGTATTATCTTTTAAATGTCTGAATGATACTAACATTTTTTAACATGCTAATAGTGTATTAAGCTATACTTAGAAGTTTTGAAAACAATTTAAATACTTCAGTTATTTGTTTTTATCAGGTATTACAGCTTCAAGTTCTGGAAAATACTCATGGATGACTGTTCTCTGTGAAATAAAGTATTAATGGATTTATTTCATATGTGTTGATATCACTATATTCTATATTATATATATGATATTACCATATACCTATAGTATATTACTGTAGTATATATTACTGTTATCTACCCTGCCTGGATTTGAGCACCACTTCCCCACTGGAGTCTATAAGGCTGTCTACCTGAAAATCATTATCTTAGCTGCCACCTTTCTCTTAGCAATGTCCCTTGCAGCGAAGAAAGAGAGAGGTTCCCAGCAATCTCTGGTAGCATCCCATCTAGGCTGCACATTTGATTCATCTTTTGTCCAAGCGCTAAGTGTTATGTGGCAATGGGGCAGACAGACATAAGTGGTCTTAGGGACTAGAGAGAGGAAAAATAGGGGAAGGGTGGTATGAAAGGCTGGAAGCAACTTTTCTGGTTTTATGTGTCTCATTACTTAAATACAAGCAACCAGTTCTTGAGCTCACTCTGATCTGAGCCCGCTATCCTTATCGAAAGGTATTCTGCAGGTACCTTGAGGGGGAGGGAGCTTATCTCTGTGGTCAGGTTGGAGAACTGTAGAGGTGAGCTTCCTGTCAGCACTGAGGCACAAATCACTCTTCAGTAGTGAGGATAAACAATCTGGTGAGAAGAGCACTGAGCAGTGAGATAGCATAGAGTTTGATTGCGTTGGAATTTCTGCAAGGATGGGATAGAGACAAGATGACTGATGTTGCAAGTGGATGAAGTAATGCAAAAGGGAATATTGAAACTCAGAGACAATTGAAGTCAGGATTACACACTTTTGATTGCAAGTTGCTATTCTTTAAAAAAAAATAATGAAAAACCAACAGGAAACATGTATTACCACTTCTCCTTTTTAAATTTACTTGCACCATTAAGCGTAGGTGCTTGGCGAGCAGAGTTCTGTGCTGTAAAACAAGTCATCGTAAAGGTTAAAATTAACATTTAAGGTAACAAAGCCTTTCCTTCAAAATTTTCTCTAAGCCTGCTACTCAAATGTTTCATCTTTGAAAATGTGTGGTTTTCTCAGCTTAATTTCTTAAGTTCTATAAAAATACTCTTAACGTGTTAAAAAGAGATAATTTTGTGTATAGTGCAGAAACGGTGGTTGTGGTGAGCTTTGTTCATGGCATAATAACTATTTCTTGATCTGATGGATTTATTTTTTTCACTGAACTACCCATACAGTTGGAAGATGGGTCATCTTTCATTAAAGATTTTAGGGAAAATAGTTTTAATCTCTTGACTTGTTAATGCAGCTACTGGATGTTAGTTTGCCTCAGTGGCCTTAATTCATGTTTTAAATAGCAGCATGGAACTATTTGTGTTCATTTCCATTGTCCTTCACAGCTAAAATAGTTTATTTCATACTTAATGTAGTTTTGAATATGTTGTTTCATAAAGAAATGTAATAATTTAGTTGGCGTTGTAGTATATACTAAGTAGAAACGAATGTATACTTAAACTGACACAGTGGTTACTCTTCATATCTGCAGAATGTGAAAGTTCTAGTAGTTCTCTTTAAAATCAATGATAATTGTTTTTGCTTCTGAGACTGTCACAGCAAATGATGATTTTTATCAGCTAACAGTCTGAACTGCTCTGTAATACAGTATCTGAAGTGAATGAAAAATAAGAATTCAGGTAAAGTGTGAGTAGTAAAATATGTTATTTGATCTGATACTTATGTATTTACAGGGTGACTCTTAGTGTAAGGAGGGTTAACAATTGCTTGATAAGCAATTTTGTGTTTTCCATGAGTCATCTTAGTCATCTTCATTAAATGCATTGTTTGGCTGAATCAACTTGGTTTCTCTTTTTTTTTTTTTTTATGGTTGGGGTTTTTTTGTGAGTTGTTATATTTCTGGATTTCTTTTTTTTCTTGTAATAAGAAGGGGACTGAGCTCTTCTAATATGCACTGGATTTCAGTTGAAATTATAGCTGCACATAAATCTGGGTGAAGACAAGCAGTAATTTGTTGCAGTTTAAGTGATATTGAGATTCTGGCTGATTGAATTATGTGGGCACACACTTTTCTGCTTTGGAGAACAAAATGTTTGTAACGAAGCACAGTTGGTAAACCTTCAGAAAGAGGGGAATGGGAGAATGAAAGGTGATAATTGTTTCTTAGTGAAGTTCTTCTGATCATGTAACAAACACACAAGTATGATGCTCATTGTTGAACTGGCAAACTGTGTAGCATTTCATTATAATAACTAGCACAAGAATCCTTCTATTGTAATTTATCTTAGAATATTAGTGTTGAGTGAATTGCTTTGCATAAATTATTACAGTCTTTTCCAAAAGTATATAAGTGAAAACTGGAGCAATAATTTGCACACTGGTTACTGTGTATGAATGAGAAAAAACAGAGCGACTTTCTAAAATTATAACCATTATAACCATTTATGTTTGCCTAACTAGTAGATATTTAGGAGTAGATAGTAATAAAGGGTTATGCTCAGTTGTTTGAAATGCCTGCCATTTTTCTTTCAAAGTAATAGCTGTTTAAGTTGTCTTGGGATTTTTCTCCTCTGCTTTGTTATTCTGAACTATTGACGTGGTTTACACATTTTTGTTTACTAGTTTGCTGTTTCTGGTATTTAAATTTTCAAGCTAAACCTTTCAAAGGGAAGTGAAGAAAACATCAACCTTCCTCATGTGCCTGTTAAGAAACACTGAGGTTATAAAACTGTTGAGAAACAGAAGACCAGTGCTGCTGGGTGGTGGTTGATGCTATGTGTCATGCTTTAGATTAGTATTTGTGGGTGCTGGTTGAGAGGCTGGCATTGGGAGGCTAGAGACATTCAGCTGCTGAGTCTGGAAGTTGCCAGGCTATCCAGCTTGTGCCGGCAGTAGGTAGATAAGCTGCTCAAGTTGTCCAGCTTTGAATTAAGTGTGGAAAGAGCAATTTAACGAGTTACTGTGAGGGACCTTGGTTACAGGACATATTTATTTGATCTGACTTGCACCTAATTGTTAAAGACAGGCAAACCAGCCATGGAATAAACAAATATAGTAAAAATGCCATTTGTCAGTCATGTGAAAATTTATTAAGAAATAAATGATGTATTTGTGTTTGTCTGGAAATGCAACACCCCTTTGTTTTTAAGTCACTGTAGTTTCAGCTTCAATAAAAGGTACAGGATATTCTGTAGTGTGCTTCAGTTGCTTATGTGCATTGCACATGTTGCGGTTGCATGATGAGAGCAGGCCGGTCTACACTCAATTCCCCCAATTTTATTTATTTTTTCTTTTCCAAAAGAAACCAGAGCATATAAACAGGGAAGAAGCTGTTGATGTGCTGTAGTGCAACTCTTCAAGTAGAGAGTAGAACAGCTGTGTGCACTGTACAGTGTGTCTTCCTGCAGTTGGGTGTGCTGTGAAATGTTATTGCTTGTTACTCGTTAGGATGAAAAATAATTGAGGTGACGCCTGACAATTACCTGAAATCTTATGTGGAAGATACTGAGTGCTGTTGAGGAATGTGCCATCTAGTAAAGTCAAGAGATATGTGAAGACTGAGGTTCTGTGTACATAACTTCCCAGTAACTCTCAAAAATATATAAAATAGATTCTTCAGTCTCTTTGGCTTCTTCAGCCCCTAGGAGCCATGGCCAGGTGGCATCAGAGGTAGGAGGCACTTTTAAGATCAGTTAGGAGGGCTTCTTCTGAAGTCCATGGTACACAGACTTCATTCCTACCTCTAACAGCAGCAATGTGAAAAGGTGCTTTAACGTAAGAGTGTCTTACCTGCTAACGGTATCTGCTGGATTATGTACCCTCAGTGGATGTTCACAAGGATAAGCAATCAAGAGAGCTCTTATTGATCTACATGTAAATTGTGTATTCTGGTTTTTATTATAACAATAACATCTTGATTGTTGGTTGGGAAGACTCTGAAGCATTTTTCCAGGTTTTGAGTGATTTATGTTAGAACAATTGTAAAGAAACATTTAATGTCACAGATTTGGGGTGGGGTGGGGATTTTTTGATTCATATTCTTTATTTCTTTAATTACAGGGTTAAAACAATTTAAAAAAAGTAATAATCTATTGAAACATTTGGTCAACCTGCATCATCTGTAGGGTTTGATAGGCCTGGTATTTGCATAAGAGCTCAGGATACTATCCAGCTGCAGAAGAAAACTATTTTCAAAAAAAAAAGTTTGCAAGAAAGAAGCAACATATGTTTGTCTTGAATTTGTGTTTAACCATGTTGCTCTTAGTCCTGACAATTCCCAGTGGCCCAACCTATTTTCCTCTGAAACCAGCCATGGATAGCATCTAATCCTAATTAAAGTTTATTAAAACTTCATACTAATACTGGGATAATTATAGGTAGCATAAGTGTCTCACTGATTTTTCTTTAATCAAAGTATAGTCTTGTCTACAGCCATATTAAATTTAAGTTTCGATGACAAAACTCCTGGTGTGTCAAAGCTCATTACTTAACAGCAGATGCTTTTTGTGGGAAAGCTGTTTGTACTGGGACTGCAGATTGAATTTGATGTGAGCTTAATCTGAGGGTTTCTCTAGTTTGGTGATGCAGAGTACAGATTTTGTTTTTCAGTGGAGTGGATGTATCAGTGTAGATGGGACTGATTTGATGTACAGTGCCAGTGCACTGCCACTCTTCTGAAATGACATTATCATTTTTCATGACTGGAGAAACCAAACTTGCTGAGCTTTCTTCTCTGTTCTGTTGAGACTGTAGATTTTTAAATAATTCTTCAAATGTTTTTGCTTTGAGTTACCAGTACATATCCTTTTGCCATTTGTTGTCATTCTTTTAGTAAATGACTCATTCCTCTGGTTTGCTTTAGTTTCTGGACCTCCTCTTTTGTTCTTCTTCTAAGCCTAGATAATGAATTGTAGCAGAACTTAATAAGCTAAATTTCAAGCAAGTGCTACCTTTATAAAGAAGCAGCCTGTTTCCAGAACAGAAATATTTCTGAACTGTTGATTAGATGTGGAAACATTTCCCTGTTAATTCCAGTTCTTTTTCAGCATATGGCAAATTTCTAGCTAGATATTTTTACCATTGATTAGGAAGTTCATTTTCTATTTTTAATGTGAAAAGGTTTTGACAGTATTCTGATTTTTACACATGCTTGCTTATACTGGGTAGAATTTCAGTAAGTTGCATAATTTCAGTTGCAGGAACACTGAAGTTGAGAAACATATTTTAAATCTGAGATGCAGTAGAACTGTTAATTTGGATGTTGTATCTTAAAAGTAGCTTGTGTTTGAGGCTCTAGGTTCTAATAATGGGATTAGTAGTTTAGACAACCTACAGTATATGTGCTGTAATTAACGGAAATCTCAGTATTTAAAAAAAAACCAAAAAACAAAGACACACACACACACACCACCTTCATTATATAAACAGTGTTGAACTTCAGTTTGTGTATGTACTTTTTGAGTGGCTTGCTTTACAAGATCTGGACAGGAGTGTGTATAATTGTGTTGCCCTCTTGTGGCTGTAACTCAGGTTGAAATAGTGTAAAAAAAAAAAAAAGGCATTTTCAATCTTAAGGGTGAATTCAGTGATCCTTGCTTGCAAATGGCTAGGTGTGTTGGGTTTTTTTACAGTAGCAGTGTGGTTTTTGGTCTGTAAAAAGTGTCCTGTTTCTGTGACAACTGCATAACACCAGGATTGAACAGACAAAAATCTCATGAATTAAGGATCGTCAAGTGCAAGTGATGTGTGAGCTCTCTGTTGAGTGGGACAAGTCCCCTGAATTTGGTAGATGCGTGGAAGAGCTTGGGACTCAGACTAGTCATCTTTCCATAATTTTGCATATGCTTTTCGAGATTGAAACTTTCTGTACTTATGTTGTCTCTCCCTCTCACCCCCTTCTTTTTTTAATTAAACTATAAAGTTTATCCTAACTGCTTTAAAAAAAAAAAAAAAAGAGAGGGGTGGTGGTGGAAAGAACTTTTCTGGTTGTGATACTGAAGTACAAAGAATGATAATGAATGATTCAATGTACATATCGGCAGCTTAATATCACTGCTTTTAGAAGATGAATTGTGGAAAATGTCACTATATTTCTAGCCATCAAAAATGCATTTTTCTTGGTAAGAAAAATCTTGTGTGTTGTCAGTTGGACAGTGCAACCTGGGATCTGCATATGGATGATAGGACATGTCTCTGCTTTTCAGACCTGGAAGGATGTGCCATTTGGAAAATGACTTGATGTCTGTTTAAAGAATTATAGCATCAATTAGCCTTTAAGATTTACGATGGAGGATATTTCAAATGAGTGAAGCACTACTGATGGTAGTAGTAAGAGGTTCTTTTTGTACTTTGAAAAATGTTTTCCATTTTTTAGTGAGAAATATGCCACATTTAGTCCAAAAAATCGCAAGACTTGTTAATGTATTTTTGAGAGGTGTGGATGACTACTCTCTCAGGCTTTACAGCTGAAAGGGTGTGAGATTGCAGCAGTACTTTGCAAATCCCTTGCCCTTGCTCATTGTGCCCACTGGCAGATTTGTCATGGGCACGTATGTGTTCTAAATACATTTTTTATTGACAAAGATAATTTAAAGGGCATTCGGGTTTGTTTTCGTGGCTTGTCTGAAAAATAAAATTCACTGTCCAGTGTTATCAGTGTAATGTCCCTGATGACTTTGGGTATGTGATGGAAAGTGGCTAGAAAAAAAGACATCAAAATACTTTGTGTGTAAGGCTGTGTTGGAATAATTACCTTGGCAAGGTTTACAATGTGAGCAAACATTTTAATCTGCAAACCCAAGGTACCACGTCTGTGATTTTTGCCCTCAGCTGAGACCCATGTGAATGAGTCACTGTGTTTGAAACTGTAATTTCCATATCCTTGAACATCTTATCTGTGCTCTGCCTGTTCCTTTGTGACTGCTGGGGTACTGGTGTTCCAAACCAGTGAGAAGGCTGCAGCTCCTGCCCCTTGTCCTGATGCCAGTAGGACTCAGTTAAAGAAACAGCTAATATTCATCATCACCTATCAAAAAATCAACCCATACTGTCTTCTACATTGTTGGCAGACCCATCTCAGTATGTGTATGCATGCTCTATTTCTTCCCTTAAACCTACTAAATAAATAAATATTTAATTATTTAATAGTAACAAAGTTCATCTGAAAGGAGCACCAGTATAATCTGCCTTTGTTCATGAATACCAGCATTCGGTTACTGCTTGCTTTCAAAGTCTTGACCCAAGACTGAGTTGCAGATAAATGCAGCCTCCTCCCAGACTGTTTTCACTCTCACTTTGTTGGAGGTATAGCTCAGCAGTGCCTGGAGTACAAATATTAAATTCCCAGTTGTCGAATTTCTCCTCTGTACCGGAAAATGAATTTTCCGTGTTTGGATGGAACCACACCCTCCTCTGACTTTGGTTTCCAGTTAATTGTGTTTGCTCTCTGCATGGAATGTAGTGTGTTTTTTGTTCAAAGTACAAAATGGAAATAAATTAAATTTGGTATTTAAAAAAAAAACCAAAACAGTTTTGGTCCTTACTCGATACAGAGAAGTCTTCAAAAAAACACGGAGGAGTGTTTTGCTCTGGAGGTAGACCCCTTGTTTTTGGTATGAGGAGGTGTGCCATGAATTCCTGCTACACTATATTTTGGTAGTATTTGTGGTTTGGACCTGTTACAAAAATATCTAGTTTGAAATGATTAAAATTAGTACAGTGTCATTTGTACTTAGGCAATTCGTTTGACTTAGGATTTTCACATCTGCATATTTATTGGCTGATTGAATTTTTATCACCATAACGTTAAGCTTATCCTCAGTATGGTCATTTTAAGTGCAGTTCAGAAAAGTGCTGAACATTGTTTTACTTGTGACACCTGTCATATGTTAATAAATAGTTCAGAAGCAGATGATGTTAGAAAGCAAGGAATGTCCTCTGTGCAAAGCAGAGATGAATTAACTAGACCTGCTGCAGATGTTTGTTTAAAAGAAAGTAATACTGTTGTTGCACTAGAGAAGTCCTTTCTGATGGAATATGCCTCTTGCTAAAAGAGACAACTTCCAAATTAATTCAGAATAATTTTGGAGGGTTTTTTTTTCTGGTGTTACTGTAACAATACCAAACCCCTGTTGCATTTGGAAGGCTTTATTAAAGTATGACATTTGGGTTTTGTATTCTTTTTCTTTCCTGAATGTGTCATCAGTGGGAGTTTTCTCAGTCACAAAGCAGCAGTAGTATGGAGTTAATGAGAGTAGGTAAACACAGCACCCTATGGGGAAGGAGGAGAAATGAGGAAAGGTCGAAATACTTTAAACAGCTTCTCCTTTATTACCTGTGGAGTTGGAAAGTGAACACGTGAGAAGAGATTCTCCTCTGCAAGGGGTAGAGGAGCTTTGATGTAATGATTAACTAATTGGAGAAACTTTGCAGTGTGCAGCAAGATCATGAAACAGCTTTTGCAGTTCTGCAGCTGCCTTGAATTGTCTGGGATCATGGTTGGGTGTTGAAGCTTCTCGATAAACTAATGAGCTGCCTCATGCTTTTTGCTTTCATGTATCATCTCTTCTGGCTCTTCATGTGTAGAGTATCTGGTAATCTTGGCTTCTGTTGTGGTTTTTCTCCAATTTGCTTGTAAATGAAAAATGTAATTGTTTGTAGATATAAATTTCATAATGCAAATTTCATAAGGAAATGTCAATTTAATTTGTGCTAATCACCCATTAATTCAAGATTTTTGAAGAGGTGGAGGTAACAGATAATGTTGGATTTTTGTTCTAAGTATTTGCTGCACAAGATCCTGATAATATTTAAAGATTTCCTTTTTAATATACATCTTGGGTTTCTTTCTCTATTTTTTGTGTCTCCAGTGTGTTTCCACTGAAGCAACTTAGTGTTCATTGTAGTAGATCTTTGTTTTGTTTTTTGTTGGTTTTTTTTTTTGTTTTATTATTTATGCTGGTTTTAATAAGGTCTTTCAAAATTCAAGAGGTGTTTATGCCTTAGCTCCGGTCTTATATTACGGCAAAAGTTGGGTCCAGACATCACAAATCTTACTTTTAATGTCATATTTTTCATTGCCATAGTCAGAGACAGACAAGACCACAGTCTATTTTGGTCTTGCACTTTTACGGACTTTTTAAAAAGAACACTACCATCCAGTTTAACTGCTTTTTCTTGGTCATGAAAAAAAAAAATAATTTCTATGAACAGTCCTAGCATTTTTCCCTAGTGCAGAATATTAGTACAGGTGCTTTTGCTGCTTGAAGGTAAGAATGAATTACAGTGATAAATTGAAAACTTTCATGAACCTACATTTGGAAAGAAATTAGTGCTATCTATGGGAACCTGCTCTTTTCAGAGTTCATAATGATGTTTTAACTGGATACATGGAACCTACAAATACAGTCTTTAGGACTTTGTACATCTCAAGATAGAAGTTTACTTTCATTACTGCAAAGTTTGAGTGTGTCATGTTGCCAGACTCATTAAATGTATTACTGTAAACGCCAGTATTTAGTTTTTAGTCTAATTTTGGAGGAAAGCATTCATGTAAGGACATCAGGATTGATTAGTATTTCAGCAATTTTTTATGCTTAAAAGTCTTTACAGTAAGTGATTACCCTGAAGAAGCCTGGTTTTCTGGGCAATGGCCTATTAGGGTGTTTAGTTTCTTTATTGTAAAGCTATATTAAGTTGCAGTCTGTTTATGTAATTGATTAACATAGAGAAAACAGCAACATTAAGCAAAACCTCAGAAAGTCACCTTGTCCGTATGTTTTCCCCAGGGTAAACGTTTGCTGTGGTGCTAGGGGTTGGTGTAAGGTATACACAGTAATCACTGGTATCAGTGATATGGAGCTATATAAACATCTTGCGTAACAAGAGACTGAGCTTCCTTAATGAAATGGAGCAGAACAGCTTATTTGGAACACATACAATATCCTTCTAGAAACCTGGTTTTATCAGGTTTTTACTGGGTTTGAGTCCATTACACTAACCATGTTTTTAATATGCAGCAGGGAAGATTTAATTTTTTTCAAACTCTTTATATATTGTGTAAAATATCGTTGTCTATAACAGCAGGAATACAGATAAGTCTTCATTATAATGCTTTTGTATTCTAAGTCAGCGTGGCCATCTTGGGACCATATGTGATGATCATTTCTCAGGAATTATCCCTTTGATCACACTTAATTGTTAATATATTTTAGTTTAGCACTTAGAGCAGCAATATACCTTAAAAATCTCTCAACATCTTCAGGGTGAGAATTGCACTCAGAACTAAAATTGTACTTGAATTCTCATGTAGGCTGAAAATTCAATTATGTTCTTTATTTCCTCAGTAGTACTGAGTTGGGAAACTTTTTTGTAGGAAAGTTCTCTGCTATGTCTGTGTACAGAATACAGTTGCATCTCCTTTTCTGAGGCTGTTAAGGTCGTTAATCTGTTTTGTAATTTACTTAGAAAAGGAAGTTTTAAAGCATGATGTATGTGAAGGGACAGACTTTGATTCAGCTGTGAACAGAGTAAACATAAAATTTTTCAAATTGTCCTGAAACCATCCATCAGCATTTTTAGCAGAAGGCTGATTTTTCAGGAATTGCCAAGCAAAGGTTGAGCAAAAGAGGTATTCTGAGGAGTAGTAATTAGTAACTATGGTGACAGATGTCTCACTGTAACAAGTCAGTCAACTATATATAAACCAAATTACTTGTAAATTGGAACTCTTCCTCCTAGATCTCGTCATTTTAAAAATAGCCTTTTGCATCAAAACTAGTGTCGCTGATGTGGGGAGAGATCTATTTTTATATGGTATTATCACATTTAGTGGTAAAACAATTTTCTTGAGGTTTTTGGGGAGTATCTTGTCATCCCTTTGACAGTGAATGCACTTCTGGATAATGTGAATAATCTAATGATAGGTGAGTGCTCATTAGTAACGTGTACTGTTTGGCTTGTTCCACACCTTCTGTTTACCGCAGAAAACTTTATTCAGTAAGAGGAATTTTGTGTTGTACCCTGCCTAGGATTCCTGCAGGTCACATCCTCCAGCATGAATCTTTTCCGTGAATGTACTTCTTACAGAGTTTTGAGGAATGAGGTGTTTCTGTGCAATAGAGGGTGGTCATGACTTGTTCTCATGACTGGGTGTTTTACTGCCTGGTGCAGTTACAGAATGTGACTACTGGGAGGAGATAACTTCACAGCTGTCAGCTTGGGTTATAGATTGGTGTTTCTACAAAACAGCTTGCAGTTACCTGAAAGCCACCAGCTCTGCCAGGGGAGGGTGAGGGCAAAGAGGTTTGCAATGGGAAGCATATTTTCTGATAAAGCTTCTATTCACGTTTATTAGTTCCAGGGTGAGGATTTCTGTACCAAAAAAAAAAAAAAAAGACAAGCACCTTTTTTGTGGAGCTTTGGATGAGTGCATGGTCATAGAGTAAAAGGACTGTTTTGGGGATAAGCTGCTACTTTAATGTTGTTATGATGATCATCTTGCGTGAAAGAATTTTTTCAATATAAATTACCATCACAATAATACTACTGTATTTTTTTCCCAAAAGTTTTGTTCTTCTAGCTGTTTGGACTGTTGATAGTTCCTCTTTCGCTGAAACTGGGTTAGTGATGTTTGTACAGCTCTGTATTGATAAACTGGGGTGTTGGAGGTTCCAGGAATTGTCATGTAGTTTACTTACATATTATAAAAGATGTTGCAAGTTGTCACAGTTTTCTTTCATTTACTCCAACGTCAGACAGCTATCTCCTAATACAGAGAACTCCAAATTCTGTTTGTGGAAATTGACTTTTAGGTCCTCAGAAGCTGACGTCCAGCAATTTGCAGAAGTCAAATGGTTGAGTTGTAAATACAGCCTGCTCTCTGCCCTTCTCTTCTGGAACGATGTGGCTGCTGCAGGAAGGTTTGAGTCCATGGCTTAGGAACCAGCTTGTACAGTATGCTCGTTTTTAGCCCAAGTCATTGTTATATACTGGCCAAATTAAGTAAACTCAAAATGAAAGGAATTGTGTAACAACTCCAGGTTGTTCAGCTGTCCCTGGCATAAAGCCAAATTCGCTGCTTTCTGTGATGGATGAGGAGCAAATAACTAGAATGGTGAACGAAACTCTGAGCATCCTGATCTAGTTCCAGGTGTCCCTGCTTACTGCGGGGTAGTTGAACTAGATGGCCTTTAAAAGTCCCTTCCACCCTGACACATTCTGTGATTCTGTTGAGGTGGGTTCGGCTGCCTCATTTCTTTTCCATTACCACATGTGAGTGGAAGACCTGCCTTGAATGGTTTAGGGATTGTGAAAGATGGTTTGAAGTTGAGGGCAACAGTGTATAATTACAGAAAACTTTTGGTGACAAGTGGTAGAGAATTTTATCCTCGTTCTTTTGTGTATTTTGACAAGCTTTAAGTTGTGAGCTTGGGTTTTTCCTTTTTATTTTTAAATGAGAGAACTTGCATTGTGATATAGTTTGAGGTCCTAAACTTTAATATTAATTACTTTGAAAAAATGCATCCGTAATGCTGAAGAATTTGATTTGATAATGAATAGTTCAAGCTATTGAAATAGAATATGTTTAACCTTCACGTATCTAGCTCTAAAACTGAAGAATTGATTAATCCTTTTAACAGCCCTTCTGCTAATAACGGCCACTTCCTAATACAAATTTTAAAAATCCTTTTAAAGTAGATATCTGTTAGGACATTTCTGAATTTTCATGGCATAGATTATATGGAGAAATGCAAATACTGAAGAATAATATAGAGCTGTTGATTAATAGTAACCTTGATTACTGAGATTTTCACCTTCAGAACAGTAAATTCACTTACTAGCAAATGTGAGATTTGAGTAGTGATTTAGAAAGGAAATGCTATTGCCTAATGGACACAGCAGGTAGGAGATGGTTTTAACTCTGCAGACATGCTGTCATGTTTTTCTTTGTAAATGTTCTAATATGTCATAATTTAAAACTTTGCTAGATGAGAGTGTATCTGTAGAACTCACCAGTTAAAATAAGGATTGCTATGTAGTGTGTCAGAAGAGTGATCTATGCCGAAATGTTTGTAGGTACAACACACCTGGAAATGTTTGTTCGGCTTTGTTGAGGAAGGTGGTGTTTTGCTACCAAGGAACACATTGGAGTAACTCAAGGTTATAGGCAAATGTATGTTTTGTGCAGAGTTTAAGCTGTGTTGGGTATTGCCTCTGTAGCTAAGGTGTTTGTTCCATGTCCCCACAAACCCAGGCTGGTTTCCCTTCCCCACCACAGCCCCTGGGTCTCTTTCAGGCAGACTACTGAGATAGCTCAGACACAAGTCCAGCTGTGTGGCAGGGCCAGCAGTGAACTTCAAAGCCCTTGAACTATCAGGACATGGCAGCAGCAGAGGGATTAATACTTTCTAGCACTTCAGATACATCCAGGAAAGGCTGAACTCTGTTCATACACAGCTTCAGTTATGCTGGCACAAAAGTGCTTTTAATGCCACAGTTTATTTCATTTGACAGCAGGTATGAGCGACCAGCACCGTTGTCCTGGCAGTACAGTCAACAAAATCTCAAGGGCTAAAGAGACAGGGAGTAACTTGGTCAGCAGAAGTGCCTGTTCACTGCTGTATTCTCCCTCCTGCCCCTTGGAGCTGCTTGTGCTTTTGGTAGGGTAGCACTGAATTCCTGGGCATAGCTAAGGAGTTCAACCTTTTTCATCAGAGGAGCTGGATTTAGATTAGATTTATATTTTCAGTTGAAAGTATAGTCCGAATATTTATTTTTTTGTCCAGCGCTACATCAGCAAAGGTTCACTTATTCCTTTTTTCGTATTTACTGCTTAGAAAGAGTGGTTAAGTTTATTTTCAAAATGTTACCAGAATCTATTAGCAAGTTGTACTTCTTTGTGAGGAACTTGAGTACTTATAATTCCTGAATAGCTGGCTGCTGCTCCTTTGGTTTTCTTCAGTCTGACAGGAAAATCCCTTTACAACCAACTACTTCTAGTTTCACAGCCCGTGCCTGCCCCAGGTATCCTGAATAATTTTTAAAAGGTTTGCTATGCACTCAAATGTTAGTGCACTATTTTTGTTTCTAAGGTGGAGGAGCTGGTGTTCAGGCAAAGGGCTATTAGATCCATGTGTTTTAAGAAATAGCAGGCTAAATAGAAAAGCAGTTTTGCTAGATGTACCCCACCCTGTGAATTATGCTTGCTTATGGAGACAAATACTTTACTTCCTTGATAGGTGGGTGGTGTTAGGCAAGCAAGAGGGAAGGAATTTATGATGTATCTAAGCAGACCAGAATGAGGAACTCAATCAGTTGGATCTGGAGGTAATTTAGTGTTTGAACTTCTCTATCTTACAGCCAAAGGAGTGACCTGGAATTCAGTGCGGTTTCCACAGTGTACTCTGCTAGCAGAAGTGCTGCTTCCAAATGAGAAAATACTTGATGTTAACACTACAAGGAAGATAAAGTGATCTTTTAACTGTGTGGGAGAGAAAGCTCTCTGGCTGCAGCATGATCAATGTTGGCCATATTGGTTTGACTCCATTATGTGTTGCTTTAACATCTTTGTGGACAAATAGGATTGGGCAAGCCCAGTATACTTCATATCCTACTAGAATACTCTGTGAAATAAGTAACAATTGTACTATTAAGCATAATTTTGGAGTAAAGTATTACTCTAGGGCCAGGACCAGTTCTTAGAGCCCCAGTTACTTGCTGCATTTCAGTGTTAGCTTTACTACTCAGGAGGTGCATTTGTAATGTCAGCATTAATTGTTTTATGATTGATCGTTTAGTTTGTAGCATGAGCAGGGGAGGAATCTGTCATGTTAACTGCAGGATTTTATGGCTTAGCTGTGCTGGTTGACAGCCCTGTTGCCCCTTTGCAGTAGTAAACATGGTGAAACCAAAACAGTCATCTCCTTAGTGCCTGTAATTCAAAATTTGACTAATTTAAATCTCTCTGGTAAAACAAATCCCTCGTAAACCTTTATAACAGGACTTTGAAGCACAGAGGAATTGTGTATGCTTCTTTCACACAGGAAAGATGAAGTGGTAAACCAGGAGGTCCTAAACTTGGGGTTCCCTTTCTATACTAGGTATCTAGGCACAGAAATTTTTGAATGAATAAAAAAAAAGATGGTGAACTTCCTGTAGAAGAAGCAGTGGCCTTCATTTTGGTGCTTATTATTTACTTATTGATTCAGCTGTGGAATAAGGCTGAAGAATGTTCAAATATACTCTGTGGACATAGTTTGCATTTTTAGATGTAGAACTTACTCTTCATGGAGTGAATGTCACATCTCTCAGACAAACCAAGTTCTCCAGTAATTCTTCTCACTGTAATTCTCAGCATAATTGTCCTGAACTGCAGCCTCAAGCTGTGTCAGATGGAGTCTCAGTAATGAACTCTTAAAATGGAAGAGGATGGCAGCTATGGATAGTGATAGCAAATGTCACTCGAGTCTCTTGATCGCTTTCTGGTACGGTTTCAACCTAGGAGAGACTTCAGGTTCCTTTCTCATTGTATTGCACTTGGGGTAGTTAGCCATAAGAGGGTTGGGGGTTTTTTTAAATGCTATTTAAACAATCAAGACCTCATTAATAGAGGAGTTATTCTTTAAGCATTGATTACTTTTTATTTTGTCCTTCATGTGGAGCACTTCTTCTCCATCTTTACTTTGTAATGAAAAGTTATGCAACAGAAACAGGCTCTGGCATCCTTGGCTTTCGAGTGTGTGATTATTATGTACTGCTGTTATTTTGAGACTTTAATTTTGTTCTGAGAAAGCTAAAAATTAAATGAGCAGGTTAATTAAAACTTCATTTTCAGTGATGCATTTGGCTACATTTTAGATGAATTCTAGAACTTGCTATGAAATTTCTAGTTTGAGCCTCAGTGAAATAATGCGGTGTATTGAGAGGTGCTAATATTGTCAAGGGGAAGATAAAAAGCAGTGCTAAAAGCAAGTATCATAGAAAGCTATTAAAACAAGTTTGTCAGTTGTTTGTTCTCCCTTGTGTTGTACTGCAATTAAATCACTGAAAAAGTTTACTGATTTCACTAAAGATTTTCTGTGCATCTCTGAGCCCAACTTTTGTCACCTCTAAGGTCCTTCAGAAGTATTTCATCCTTTACCAGAGCTGTTTATGGCTTGGGAAACTGCTTCATGACTTTCTAGCTTGTCAGGCTAAGTAAGGACTTATCTTTAGCCTCCCTCTTAGAAGATGGCAGAGTAGTAATCATTAAGCAGAAGGGATTGTTGATGTTTTTTATTTCTTTGTAGGTAGAAAACAGTCTACCTGTTTTTTGTAGGTAAGGTTGAATCTGTCCTGGGGCATACTTCCTAATATCAGCAAGGACTCATGTATTGTATTTGAATAAATTTAGGTTGTTATTATCTAGAATCTAAATACTAAACGTGTAAAATTAATATGTAATCTCTTGTAATACATGGAAACACAAATCTGTAATTTTTTGCAGGCTTCCTTAATAAAGTTTCTAAAGGAACTGTGCTGTACTGGGGAAGATGGAGTGTACTGACAAACTCCAAGCTTGACTTTGAAATAAAGTGGAATTGGCGTGATGTCTGCAGTTCACAGAGTTTGTTAACAGGGTATGAGAGAGGTTGCAAACAATTATGAGAACATAAATTATTAATGAGAATTGTGGATTGGGATTTTGTTTTCTATCTAAGGTGTAGCAAATTTCTTAAATAGTTGTATGCTACATTGGTCTTCTATGAAGGAGGGAAAACTACCATTCAGACCATATGTACATACAATTGTGATCTGAATTAAGGGTGTGATACTTCTTCAGCAGTCCTCAAAAGCTGAGTTGTTTTGAATGTTCATGAGTTATCCTCTCTGCTTTAAATTGGACTTGTTAATGAGGCACAAAAGGGCTGGGGCATCAGTTTGATCTGAAGGGAAGTGTGAATTATAAAAGTAAATGTAATTAGGTCAGTATTTGCTGACCTTTGTTCTGGCAGTACCAGATTAAGCACCTCCTCGTGTAAGTCTCATCAGCTCTCAAAACTGGTTTACAGTGACTAAACAAACGCTTAGGCCAGTACAACTGAAGAGGTGGTAGTGCGACTTGGCAGCAGGCATCCAGGAGGGGAAAGATTTGTAATTACTCTGCAAGCTGGCACTGCTGTGAAGCTTGCTGGTTTGTGCTGGGAAGCAGGAAGAACAAATGGTGCTGGTTTCAGAGAAGGTGCTGTATTACATAGCTGCTGTATGTCAAACACGTTGTTTTGGGAATTGGAGAACCCACCAAGAACCTACCATTACTGCACAAGTAATAGTATATTAAGTACCATGTAGTACTGTAAATATTAGTTATCCTATACATGTGTTGGTTTCAGGACTTGCACTTGGTTTTGTTGTCTAAAGGTAACTTTTAGTATTGATACAGAAGTGATGAAAAGATGAAACTTGGAGATAGTTAGAAGCAGTTAAAACTAACAACATTTGAATTTGCTACATGAAAGTCACCAGTGCTGTGGATTGATGACCAATTGCTGCATAAAAGACAACTGAATCCTTTTTGCAAAGACTTGAACTCAGTGCATTTCTGATTGGACATCAGATTATTAGCATGCTGCTGGTTTTACTTATTTCTTTACTAGTTGCAAGGCAAGGAGAGTACTTTAATCCTGTCTGTAAAGACTTCAAGAGCATCACTTTGCGAAAATTTACATAGTAAAATTTATTAGCAGACAGTTACACAGACATCTGTTTAACTCTATGGGCATTTGTTTACAGATTATTGTTTTATCCACTTTGAATTTTGCAGCTCTACTGCTGTTCCGTAGCTTTGGGTTGCTGATGGTCTGTTGCATTTTCTTTCCTGTGGTCACTTTCTTGTATTTCCCTGTTATCTTGTCTATGCCCCATCTGCAGATTCTGCAGAAATGCATTTACAAGGGGCAGTGATTAATCAGAATGTCAGAGGGATAAAAGAAGGATATTATGCATAGGAAAGAAAAGGGTGGGGAAAAACCAAATAAGCACAAGCATGTTTGTTTCTTCTCACTTGTGAGTCACTTTTTCATAACAGAAGGATTCTCAAATGGAGCAGAAAGCTAATTGAAAACAAACAGGAAGTAAAAATATAATTATCTCTGCACTGAACCAGGGTTCAGTGCTTTCAGATTAGTAATTTAACAAGCTAATGAATTTGATTGGATTTTAAACTTATAACTGCTCTAAAAGCTATATTACATTATATTGTATTATTAAATAGTAATATGGCATTTCATCATATGTAGAGTATTATTAGAGGAGGGTGTGTCTGTTAATACAGGGAGCACAGCCATAATTTTTTGATCTAAGCATAATTTGTGCTTACCCTTCATCTTTATGAACATATAACCATTTCATTATTTTCTTTTTCTTCAATTTAAGATCAAAGGCATTATCTGCTGGGGGAGGCAAACAAAAATCTTTCATGTGCTGCATTTCTTTGTGTCATTATATATACCTAAGCTGAGCTTTCCTATGGTAGCATTCCCCTTAATTACTGTCTTGAGTCTCATGTTCTGGACCCAGTGGCTCTTCAGGATCTCTGGTTTGGGGCACTGCTTTGTGCTACTAAGGATGAGCGTTGAAGATACACCTGCTTGGTGTCATTTTCCAATATGAGATCTGAATAGTGCTGGTCTCTCACTCCATTTTAACCTCACCTTTTACTTTTGATGCTGTTATTAGGAGCTATATATCACTTTTTTGACAAGTATAGTAATAGAGGAGTGGAGGAAAACAACCACCAAAATACCATTGACATGATTGTGTGGAATCCTGGAAAAAAAAAAAACCACATCAATTGCTTTTATAGGAAAAAGCATGGGAATACATTAATGTCTTTGAAGGCATCATCTCTCCCACATGCTTATATTTGCTTTGGGAATTGATGAGATTTCTTTTAAGTGCAGGAATCATGGGATGGTTTGGGTTGTAAGGGACCTCAAAGCCCAAACAGTTCCAGCCTTCTGCCATGAGCGGGGACATCATCCACTAGCCCAGGTTGCCCAAAGCCCCATCCAACCTGGCCTTGAACACTTCTGGGGACATAGGGACAGGCACAGCTTCTCTGGGCAACCTGTTCCAGTACCTCACAACCCTCATAGTGAACAATTTCTTTCTAATACCTGATCTAAATCTCCCCTCAGTTTGTCCTGTCACTACATGCCCTTGTAAACAGTCCCTCTCCTGCTTTTCTGGAGGCCTCTGTAGGTACTGAAGCCTGCTATAAGAGCCCTCACTTCTCTAGGCCAAACAAGCCCAGCTTTCTCAGCCTGTCTTCGTAGTGCATGAAGGCAGGAATTTCTACTATCCCAGCAGGTTCCTGTAATAACTATTGTCATCTTGAACTACTGAAAGTTGACTCATTTCAGTAGTTATATCTAGCCGGTTAGTAACATTCCAATCCCCTCTTTCATGCCATCTCTTGATCAGGTCTCAGCCAGTGTCTGGTCTTCTGCCAGGTGACTCACTTGTAACCTCTTCTCAGATGCAGCAGTTTTGACTACAGGTCTTGTGCCATAAGCAGTTTCAGATTCAATGAGTTGCTATTAAAATTTAATTAAATCTACAAATAGATATTTACAAACATACTTGATGATGCAGCAATCATGAAATTAACTTAATGGTGTGGACTAATACCCCTGAGAGGTAAAAACATCCTGGTTTTGCTTTCCTTAGTTTCACCATGGTGTCATTTTACAGTTCCTTAAGTCTGTCTCCTGTCAAAGCTTTTCCTTGGGCCCTCAGTGTTAGTCTTCCCTTCAGCATGTTTCTGTCATGGAACACTGGTACCTTACATGCATGAGCAGTTAGAATTTTTGTGTGTCAGTCAGAATAATTATAAATTCTTACATGTGTGTTGCAAAAGACGTTGCTAACAATGTCTGATCTTTTCCATGCATGCAGTAGATTAAGTAGAGTTTGTAGCAATTACTTATTTGCATAATTTATGTGCTAGAATTAAATCATATGTTTAACATCTAAAAATCAAATGCAAATATTTCTTGATCATGTGAAGGTGTTACATCCTGGGGAGAGTGTTCTGAGCTTCATGTATTTGCTCTCTTCTACATGGGGAGGTCAAACTATGTTTTGCAGGAGATTTTTACTGGATCTTATGTTTCATCATACTTGTTTTGTTGGGTATACAAATACATTACTGTTCTTTTTGTTTGTTTTTACAGTTCTATCTTCAAGACACTAAAAGTAGTAATGGTACCTTTATTAATAGTCAGAGACTGAGTAGAGGATCTGAGGAAAGCCCACCATGTGAAATTATGTCAGGTGACATCATCCAGTTTGGTGTAGATGTGACAGAGAACACACGAAAAGGTAAGCTTATGGATTTTTTTTAAGTTTGCTAATTTAGAACAGCTTCTTACAACACTGTTGTAAGAGCAAATTGTATTCCCGTTGTAAGAAAGTAAGTTGTGTTTGTTTGGTTACCTCTTCCCTCCTTTGCGGGCTGTGAGTCCTGCAGCCATGAGATAAAGCTGGATCAAGAGACCAATCTGCTCCAGACATTTGACTCTATCCACCCCACCAGCCGCCAACTAGGTTTTAACTGGGTTCTTCTACAGCCCACCTTCTGAGGCAGAACGGGTGCCAGTGTGCGTAGTGGAAACACTGGTCCAGAAGCAGAGACGCAGCTGGGACCACATGCCTCACTTAATTGGCCTAGAGCAGTTTTGAAAGTGCAGTATGGGTATGTGTGCACAGGGGTGGGGGGGGGTGGGGTTGGTGTGGTTTTGGTTTGGTTTTTTGTAACTATCTGTCAAGCTTAAAGTTTCAATTAATAATGTAGCAGAAACATGAAACAGCATTTCTTGATAAAGTACTGTGCATAAGTTTGAAACAGGCTCAGTTATTTCTTGTCAGGATACTCGCTGTTTCTGTTACTGCTACTGATTTTGGCTTCTGTGGGTACTTTAAAATGAGGGCAGAAATATATCACTAGCTGATAGGAGATTGGTTTGGTTTTCTGGCTGTCCTCTTCCCAGTATGCCCAGTATGCATGCCTAAGGGGTCTTGTGCTGTGGTAATAGCTGTGTATCTCTGTTAACACAAGCACAGCCTCTGTCTCTAGTCTTTTGCATTTAGGTACAGGGTTTCAGGAGTCATTTCTCTTTCTGAAGAGTGGTCTGTATGTGAGTGATTAGATTTTAATCCGTACTGTCAGGACTTTTTGTTGTTACCTTATGGGTCTGTTATTTTCTGTAAGCATCAACATTCTCGTTTTGTTCTGAAGAATCCTAATTCAATAACACAGACAGATACAACTCTAAAATGGAAGAACTCCCATCACTGCTCTTCTGTTGACTACTTTTCTGAACAAGGCCTTCATAGAGCTTATCCTTAGAAGTGTATTTTAGAAAAGAATGAGAATAATAGGTAATATAATTGGTGAATGTAAAGTTCTTTTAAAAGAAAAAAAAACTAAACAAACCCTCCCTCACACACCCACTCTCAACCCAGCCTCCCTGAAACCTAACAAATCAACCCATAGTCACAACAGTAGAATTTTTAAGGGGCATTAAGGTGAACAAAACAAAAATATGAAGCCTGCTCCATCTGTTTCTCTACAAATTCTGTCCATCTTTAGCCAGGTAGGTTATAATTCTCCAAGGCTCATTTATCAGGGGAAGGTTAATGAATGCCTCTTTAAAGAACATGTTAAGGAATGGAGGTGGTTAAGTATTTTGTTGTGGAGAGCTTCTGGAGATAGAGTATTTTTGAGTGATTCATAGTAGTGAAGGTCAACTGCGTTGTTTTGCTTTTCTCAAAAATGATGTTGCAAAGATTTAAGTGCCAGGTGTCTAGTTGGAATTGGCTGGGAGTTACTTAAAATTTTATTTCATGTGAAGCGATGGCAGATATTAATGATAGCAGTATCCATGGAATAAATCAAAGGAAAACATTGCATCTGATGGACCTAGAAGTATTAGTTTGCAATACTGTCCTTGTTAAAAGAAGCTGTATTTCTTCATATTTATTCAGACCCAAAACAATTTTCTTTTTTAATTGTTCGCAGTTTATCTGAAAGCTTGTGGGAAGTTCATCATAAGTGAATTCTTGCCAGAAATTCTTGACAGTAGTAGTTCTTCCCAGTGGTTTTGTTAGTTTTATAAAACATGATCTGAGCGACCTGGCATTTGTGTAATGAGGGATCAGGTTGTGCAGCCTTCCTTTTCCTTTTCTCTAGCTTTGAACAGAGGAACTGTACTTATGTTACTCATGAATGTGTTGAGCTAGCTAATGAGAAGGGCCATACAAATTTGCTTTCTTCCCTCTTCATGCTCCCCCAAGCAATAAAGATTGTATCTTCATGCTGGGGCATGAAGCAGCTGCATTGCACTTGAAGTGTTTATCCATGAATGCAATTGGAATGCATATAAACACTTTTTTTCACCAGTTCATTTTGGTATTCTCAGATGTGACTGTTAATCTGGAAATGAAGCAGATATGAAAGTAGTTTTTGCATTGGTGATTCCCTTTAAAACCATTTTGCATTTGGGTATTTACATATAGCTTTACTTGCACAAGACACTTCAGGATTTCACCATGTATAATTACAAGGTAACGACTGAGTAGGCAGAGTTTACTTGCCTATGTAAATTCTAAGGTATGTTTATTGTTATTTTATTGTTCAGGCAGTGTTTTAGTCATTTCCTTGCAAATACAATCTTGGTTTAGCTCATTAAAATAGTGGAACCTTCAGTATGCAAATTTTTTTTTTCTTTCAGGGTATCTTTTATGAACTCTGATTTCTCCTCCACTTCTGCTGCTGAGTGAAGTCAGTAACAGGCCCCAGAGAAATGTTTCCAACTCGCCTGCTTCCTTATTTGTCCACTTGCTATATTACTAACCAGCACACAGGCCTGCTCATTTCGCCCTTCTTAATACAGTACTTATCTATTAATCACCCTGCCATGCTTCTCTCTGTGTCAGTGTGGCTTTTATTCTTTCAGCACTTCTGAAATTCACCAGTTGGTGCCAGAGCTTCCCAAGAGTTAACTGGTGGTGACTTACCCGCATGGAAAGGAGCAGCAGGCCTTCGAGTAGGGTTAAATAGTCTCAGATGATGTAGTTCAAATCCAGTTTATGCACTTTTTAGTAGACCTTTTCTCCCAGGAGGTGTTTGGATAAGCCTGTGAGATGAGGCAACTCCGTGCATGCCTCTGGTCAGCTGCACGGAGCTCTCACGGGCAGCGAGGGAGGAAGTTTCTGATGATTGTCACGGCTGCCCTTACCACATTAATACGGGAAAACAAAACCGAGAGCATCATTTTTAAGTTGTCTCTCTGTGAAGCAAAAAATTCGACACAAATCGAACGGATTCTTATGCCTGTTTCGACGCCGCTCTGAGGAGCAACCCCGTGATGGGGGCTCCGGGCAGGTCGCTGGTGCCGGGTGTCAGTTCCGTGTGGCAGAACGGTGCGGCCAGCCCGGGACAGCCGTTTCGCAGAGCAGCGGCAATGGGGTTTTCCGCTGTGTTTGCCGTTGGCCGGGGCTAAGGCAGTCGCGCAGCCGAGAGCCGGGGCGCCGGGAACGTAGCGCGGCCCCGCCGTCGGGTGCCGGCCCCGGGCTCCCTCTGGCGGCGCCGTCCTGGCACCGCAGCTTCGCTCCAGACCCGAGCGGGGCGGCCGGGCGTGCTGCGGGGCGCGGTGGGGCCCGGGAAGAGCCAGCCCCTCGGCAGCGCGCCGTGAGCCCAGCCAGCCGCCCGGGAGGTGAGTGCGGGGCCCCACAGCAGGGGCGCGGGCAGAGGGGGATCGCGGTTTGCTTCGAGAACGACTGGCTCGGTCCCGTTTGGCAGCCAGAAGTGGTTTTACTGCTTGTTTTGGGCTTTTTAATTCCTCAAATGGAATAACAGACTTGAATTGAAACAATTACTGCTGTCCTGTCCAGTCACTGCCATAATAACCTTTTACATGTTGCTTTACCTTTCCCTTAGGCTGTCTCATTATTCTTCCAATCACAGTAAACTGGTAGCTAAAGGGCACTGTGCAAGGTTTTTTCTTTTAAAATTCTCTTTATCTTATAAACCTATCGAAATGTTTGGTACCTTTTCACAGTCACTGTAATATGAGACCCTCTGCTAAATCCTCTGTACCTCTTAATTTGTTATACAAAGAAAACTGCAGCTTTCAGAGAGAAAAACTTCAGAGTTATCTAATCTCACAGCAGACCTACCTGACACATTGACCCAAAGGTGAAGCTGTTTCTAATTTCAGACACTCTAATACTTTCTTCTCAAAATCGCTAATTTCCTCTTTATGCCTTAAAGGAAAGATTTTTCGTTATTAAAGTTGTGTGTTACATGCTATAGCTAATATTGCTAATGTTTTTTTTTAATGTTTTTGCAAGAATAGGTTTATGAATTCCAGGGACCTAAGCCTAAAGCCACGAAAGACCCCCAAAACCCCATAGGTTAATAATCTGTTTTGAGAATAAGGTCCTATCTGTTCTTGCTTGGCATGTAGATCTGATATTTTACAAGGTCAGCTTGAAAAAAACAAAGTGTGTAGCCAAGAGGATACTTCTCTAAAGCTTTAGCTTTCAGCACAGAATAAAGGTTAAGAACAACTCTCTTCAGTTGGATCATTTCTCCTGTATTTTTAGATTCTATTGAGGTAGCTTCCTCAAAGATGTGTCTCGTTTCCCTGGAGTACTACCGTTGTCCTAAAACACCCATTGCCCTTTTTTCTTTCTTCTTTCTTCCTGAAGACAGATTAACTGTTTTGCTGATATTAATAACCATGAAAGTAGAGCAGCTATTTGTCTTTTTATGTTGGTGGGTGCTTTAGCTATAGTGGTAGATGATAGCTGACCATATACTTATTTGTATCTAGTTTGTGGTAGCATTTTGGGAACGTCTGTCTGTCTTTCCATGTAACTGGAAAGAATTTTTACTTCCCAAATCCAAGAACAATTCAAGAAAACAACAAACAAAAGTGATCACAGATCTGATTTGACTGTTTGCAGTGTCATTGAAAATATATAGTAACATTTTTGAGAAACATTGTTGAGAGAGGTTGAACTTTATATAAGAATCAAATACTGTGTTTCTTCCTATTATTAAGATCTTTCTTGAACTCCAAGAATCCTGAATTTAGTCCTGGAGAAGCAAGCTTTTTCCCTCTGAAATGAGAGGTCACTTGTCTAGGGCTGTGATTAGACATGTACTGCAAGCATATCAAAATAGTGATGTATTGTCTTGAATGATGCTGTCCATAGTGTTCAAGGGGATTTACTTCTTAGTGGCTCCCATACTCTTCCTCAGTGTTCCTTTTTTGATGTAAGTAACAGTCACTGGGCAAGTCCCAGATGTTGAAATGAGTGGTGGCACAAATTGCCTGTGTTACCCTTTAAGTCCTTGAATATGCTTGTAGGAATCTTGTCAAAAACAGTATGTTGTTTTTCTTATACTTCAGCACTCCCATTACCCATAGTGTAGGTAAGATTGATTCCTCTTTACTCATTTTATGCTCAAAACATACAGGTAACTTCTTTAAGCTTCCCGCAGCAAAGAATCTTGCAGGCATTGCTGGAGGTGGAAGAGTTGGAACTGGAACTACTCCTCAGCCAGGATTAATGCACAGCATAACCTTTTCAAGTTTCCAATGCTGAAGTATCCTGTCTCCGAGGAGGTCCGAGAAGGCAGACATGGGCATTGGTGCTTGAAGGCATTTGTGCCTCTGCTTGTTTGCTTGCCTTGGAGTTTCTTCAGACAGTTTGCTTGGTTACTATAACATTAGCCATTGAACTTGTAATTAAACAGTAACGAATCATGATGACTTAGTATTTGTTTCTTTTCAGTTACCCATGGATGTATAGTCTCCACAATCAAACTGTTTCTTCCAGATGGAATGGAAGCTCGATTGCGATCAGAGTAAGAATCAGTATCTATTCATGTGTAGCAAAATTCAGCTACTGTATAATGAGGATTTGACGGTCATTATTTTTCATATCAGCACAGAAACAGTTTTTCCTGAGAGTTACTTTTCCTGTGATCGTGCAAAGAAAATAACTGAGGGCATGGTTCTGTTGCAGACATTCTGAAAAAGAAATCTCATTTGCTTGTTGCTCTGAGAAATTAAGACAACTATGAAAGAATAAAAAAGTTCTTACCAAGTCAGGCTTTTTTGACTGGTTGTGGGTTAGTGTACTGGAATGGGCATTACAAACCGAATGTGGGAGAAAATCAGGTAAATGAGTGTTTTCCTTCCCTCTTTTTTTTTTTTATTTGCTTCTTAAAAAGTATGGTTTTTTGCTTCTGGGAAGAGAGGTCAAATTATTATGGGAAATTTTCTGTGTAATTGCATGCTATAATAAGAAATAATAGAAATTTATAGAGTGAAATTTTGAGTTCTGATGAACATGTGCAAGTATAACATCTGCTCCTAGTGGAAGTGTACAAAATTCTCTAAGTTGACAGATACTATTTTACTCGATTTGGTGCATTTTACTCAATTTGCTAAATGTGTGAGCAAGGGTGGTATAATTACAGTATTTTCTCATCCTTTTGTGCATATAAATTGATTTCAATCTTAAATAATTTTTAAAGTCAAATATATAACTACTGACATATAACAAAAGTTGCTAAAGAGTTTTTAGAATAGACCTTGGTTTTATAATTTCAAAATCGTTCTTTAACTTTGAAAATGTTGCTCAGCATGGGTATTAGCCAGCTTTGAACATTTGTGGAGTTATTCTTCAGATAGAAATTAAAAGTTAACTTAAAAATACAGACTGTCCTGATTAAACACATGGTGCTAGGGACCTTCTGGGGTTTTAAAATGCTGTTCTGCACTTTGTGTTCACTTCTACAATTATTTTTTTTTAGCGTTATCCATGCTCCATTACCAAGTCCCGTTGACAAGGTAATTCAGTAATTTGCTGTTTTTCTACCTTACTCAGCTATGTGCTGTTTCCTGACTCGTTATAAAGACTAAGAAATTGTCAAGTCCAGTTACATTTAGGTGTTTTCCACTGCCTGTTTTTACATACTTAAGTATTTTGGGTGACATTTAAGGCAGATAAGGTAACACAGTATTACACTGTATACTTTTAAGGTAGTTTGGGTACTTACAGTGTGGGATCTGAAACATGGCTTTGAAAAACCTCATTGACCTTAAGGTGGTTAAGTTTCCAGGTAGAGGGCAACTGACTAACAGGTCTTGGGTATTGCATGGTTTGATACTTGATCTGTTCTGTGGGGCTCATGATTTGGTATTTGGATGAGGTCTGTTGTCCTTGTATCCTGCTTGTCATGGAGGAGAAGCTGCACTGCACAGGCTAGAAAGGGAATGATTGAGACTAAACCACTCTGCTTCTTTTGAGCAGTTACAGCCTGAGGCACTCACTGTAGAGTCATGGAGTCAGTAGTCTGTAGTGTAATTTTTAAACTCAGCTTTGATGGTGTGGGGGACTTGCAGAAAAGCTGCTAAATAGATACACTCATGAGACAAGTGATTAGGAATTGATTGTCCTTCTAGCCTCTAAAAAGAAATAAATAGGCTCAAATCGAAGCTTTAAACATAAAGAACAAAGTTTTGAGAAGTTAAGCAAACTTATTTGTGAAGTAAGTATTGCCCAAATCTAAACCAGATACTTCTAAAGGCAAGTGATGAAGATGATAGCTAGTAAGTCAACAGAAAATGTGTGATGAAGTGTGTGTGTGGTGTGTGTGACAATGAATTGGAATGTAGCAGACTTTATGTTCAGTTCTGGAGACCCCTGATTTGTTTGCCCTTGGGTTAAATGGCTTCATGATTGTTTGCCTTGGGGTATTTTTGTTTTGGTTTGGTTTGTTTTTTTTTTTGTGTTAGTTAACCAAAACAACCAAACCAAAACAAACTCCTTAAACTCTTTAGTGTGTTTGTGGTTCAAGGTTTTGTAAAGACATTAACACAGTGGGGCCTCAGTTCAGAGTTGGGAAGTTCTGTGTTAAAAAAAAAATAATAGCATAACAATAAATGATTGAAAATGCCATTTTTTAGAGAATCTGAAGTTTACCTTCATAACTAGATTTGATGCTTTCATTACTTGAGTTTAATTAAAAAAAATCCCAAAATTTAAGAATTTTGATTCTTAAATTACTTTATTTTTCAGGTTGCTGCTAACACTCCCAGTATGTATTCTCAGGAATTGTTTCAGCTTTCACAGTATCTACAGGTAACTTTTCTCTTGACAGTGTTTAGCTAAGTATTTAATCTTTGTTCAAAACACCCATCTTATGCTCTGAGTATCTTTCTTTGGCTTTAATTTTGTGAACTAGAATACAATAAAAATTAGCTACCTTTTTCTGTAGTGAAATGTAAAACATTATTGTCTAGGGAGATGGTAGGAGCCTATCCCTGGAAACATTCAAGATCAGGCAGGATGGGGCTCTGAGCAACCTGATCTGGTTGAAGATGTCCTTGCTTATGGCATGGGGGAGCAGACTAGATGATCTTGAAAGGTCCTTTCCAACCCAAATGAAGGAGAGGACAGTGTTGGCAGCTTTTCTTCCTCATTGGTATCACCAGCCTTTCTGTGCCTGTTCCTGTGTTAGTTTTAATAGGTGTGTTTTTTTCTGAAGGTGTTAAGACTGCAAAATGGAAGCATTAAACTGTGGGCTAATACATAAAATAAACTCTTTAGAAAGGAACATAAAAGTCAGCTTTCGGGAAAAGACGTGAAAACTTTCTTACTGGTAAATTCTATTTAATTTATGTGTAGTTTTGCTGACTTATTTTGCCTTTTTTTGTGGTAATGGCAATTTTAACTGCTCATGTGAATGATGAGGCTTTTGAGACAGATACTAACATTATATACTTGCTGACATAGCAGGAAGCAGCTCAGGCAGATGCTCTTTCTTAGGAGGCCAAATATATACTCACTCACCAATCTGTTCACTCTTTATCCTGGAATTGTTAAAGAAGATGCTCTTCTATGTTACTGTCATCAAAAATAGTATTTATTGCATGGCATTTTTCTTTTGTGACCTGATTTGAGGATGAAGAGCTCATCGCATAGGAGCTGCCAAGCTGCCTTTTGGTGTCTACAATTTTGTTACTCAAGTTATTGGCTATATTCAAAGTCTATTTAAGACTTGGAAAGAAGAACTTGTCGCTGTGTGTACTCAGCATGTGCAACATAAGCATCAAAAATGAAGAGCTTTAGGAACCTAGATATAGGTTAGGAGCCAAGGTTATAGGATAACATTTTCTCATGAAAAAATCCAAGTAAGTTTTGAATGGATAAAATTAAATGGGATTCTTGATATTTGCTATTCACACTTCCTTTTTTTTTTCTTGTATTTTGCTATCCTTTGTGTTGCTTGTGTTATTTTGAGTTATTTGGGCTGAACTAACTGATGCTCTGCTTTCTTCATAGGAAGCCTTACATCGGGAACAAATGTTGGAACAGAAGCTGGCAACCCTTCAGCGACTACTTGCTGTCACACAAGAGGCTTCAGATACTAGTTGGCAGGTATCTGCAGGCATCCTTTTCCTTTATGGACTGAAACTTGCAGAGTGTGTAAATTTAAGCTATTAAATTCGAGCAATGGTGGGAAAAGGCAGCAAAAATAATAAAACCTTACGGCAGTTCTCTTAAACTGTGCAAAAGATAATGTCTACAAATTTAGTGACCATATACCAGTTTGATATAACTCTTTGTTCTAAATACTCCAACAAAATTCAAGCTTTTAAAGCAGAACTTTACTAGAACTACATAAAGCACATTTTAATACTAATGTGGTGTTTCTTTTCTGCTAGGCTTTAATAGATGAAGACAGGTTGCTATCAAGGTTAGAGGTTATGGGAAATCAGTTACAAGCATGTTCAAAGGTAAGTAGTTCACTGAAATTTGAATGCAAGGAATGATGAAAGATGTAATTTTAGTGTTTTGAAAGCAGTTTGTTATAGGTAAGTTAGAACATAAACTTTATGAAACGAGCTTGTGACATTTTGATAATCTGATTAGCATGAAAATGGTAGATCTGTCCTGTATTTCATGTAATAGCTTTAAACCTAGATAAACGGCTGTGTTTGAGGGGATTTTTTAGCTTAAAGTGAATTCTTTTGTATATGCATATAAACATGTATATACTGAAATGCAGAGAAGGAATTTGTGTAATCAGTGAGAAGCAGCAATTCTGTCCTGCTTCCTATGGATATTCTTTTCTAGACAGGAATTTGTAAAGCATTATCAATGAAAGAGCCACCTGATTTTCAGAGACAGAGTTACAAGTATCCTCTACCTTGGTTGTTGTTCAGGCCACCTATGCTTGCCTTAAATTGTGATGCTGTGAAAGAAAAAAAATCAAAACTCAATACTCTTGGTGACTATTAAGCAGCAGGTATTCTTTATTGCAGCACTGGGGTGCACAGGGACATGTTTGCAGGTTATACACACATATTCATGACCTTTCTGAGAGACAATTAACATATCCATTACTTTTCCAGGAAATCATTATCATAGTTTTCTGTCCTTTTCTGCTTGCATACTACAGTCTTTAGGTGGTTTTCAAGGACCCCGGTGGTTGTTTCCTTCATCCACTTCAACCTCACTGTGTTTTTGCCATGAACTGTAGCCCTTATCTTCCTCCTCTTGTTTACCAGAGCTACATGTCTGGTGTTGAGCCCTTTGTAGCCATGAATTTTCTTGTTTTGATAGATAGTCCCACTAGAAAGCTTACAAAGTGCTCGTACACATACACCATTGCTACAAAACACGTTACTATTATCTACAAAAGTCTAGACAGTGTCTCTATTAGATTAATTGCTGCCCAGTATGTTGTTGACACCTACAAAACTCCAGACAGTAAGTCCCCACCAGATTCAGCTCTCTTTTCAGTTGTTTGTTTTCTTTTTTTTTTATTTCAATATTTATTTTAGATTCCTCTCCACTATCTACATTACAAGACTTCTTTTGCAGGCCCTTCAGATGGGACCTCACAGGTTTCTGGTTTCTCATGTTGTTGGTCTCCTAGTCTTGACATTGTCTTAGCAATGCCCCAAAAACCCTCATGGTTTTCCTGTAATCAAAGCTGATCACTGAATGTGTACTGCCATTTTAAAATGTATTTATACACTTAAAAAAATAGCAGGTTTATACCCAGTCGTATCAGGAATCTTTGATCACTGATTCGTCCATAATGTTTTCTCATCTACTGGAAATTGCTGAACATTATGGAATAGAGCAAGTCTTATCACAACCTAATATATTCAATAAGCAAAATACTAATTTATGTTCAATTTTTGTGTCTGAATTATGTTGCATGTACAGAATCAAACAGAAGACAGTATACGAAAAGAGCTTATAGCATTACAAGAAGACAAACACAACTATGAGACAACAGCCAAAGAGTCCCTGAGGCGGGTCCTTCAGGAGAAAATCGAAGTGGTCAGAAAACTGTCTGAAGTGGAGGTACTGAAGTTTCATGTCTAGTCTGCTGGAAATGCTGAGCTAGTTAAACTGTGGCTACTTAGATCCCTGTTTTATTGCCTGTACTATGCCAGTTTTCATTGTATTTATTGTGGCACTTGAAGTATATTAAGTGGTGTTTATTTCTCCTATTGGATAATATTTAGATTGTTAAACAGTTAATGAAAACCTATTCTGTAAACTCCTTTTTCTGTCAGATTTCAAAATTCACAAAGTGACTTAGAGAAGTAGTATCTGTGGGAAATAAGTGAGGGTGAAATGGCATACCTGTGTTGGAAAAACTGCAATTAGACCTTGCTTAAACTGTAAAATACATGGAAACACTTCAAAATGAGCTTTTCAGATTATGAATTGTTGGGCACTTTCTTCAAATAAGATTTCTGCTTCAAATATCTGTTATTACTATCTTTTCCTTTATTTCCTCTTGCCATTTTCATTATTTGCAATGTTCCCTTAGGTCAAGAAGTATCATCAGACTTAATTTATTGTATGAAGCATTAACCCTCCTCACACTTTTTAGGGCATGTGATGCGTATAGTGCAGTTATAAATAACCTGCTAAGATTTTGCTAAATACACTGTTTTATAACAGTTTTTGGCAGATTTGTTGGTGGTTTGAGTCTTATGTTTAGCTCTCTTCTCCTTTCTAGTCCTAGACTAAGAGAAGAATCTTGTGGCTTAGTAGACTTTCCTCTTTACTTTGACTCTTGGGGGAGAAGTATTAATTTAACTTCAGCAAGAGATATGTTTGACTGCTTCCTGACACTTTTCTCTCCACACCGAAAGTGCTGGTTCCTGGTTGAAAGTTGTACTTTAGTAACTATTATATAATGTAGTTTTGAATGCACTTTTGTTTGAAGATGGTTTAGTCTGTTCTGGTGGTGGTGGTGAACTGAGTCAGAGCTTGGTACAAAAAAAAATGTTATGAATGAAGAAACAAATCTTGAGCAATGAGGAAGAAACTCTATACACCATTTAGTTATGCTGCTTTAGTTTTGCAAATTTCTGGAGCATTCCTTGCCTCCTGAAGGTTCAGCTGCCTCTTGGGATCTTAATTAAGCTGCCTTTCCACTCTGGAGTTCAGGAAAAGATTTAGAACACTTCATTGGAGCCGCTTGGCTTATGTAATGTGTTAAATATTCTTTCACTGGGTCAGTGATATGATGAAATCTATTGATTATATTGAATAACAAAATACTACAAAAAATAAATACTAAAAAATAGTTTATCATAAAGCAGAGGAGAATGGTATAGATAGATCAAGTTTCATTTCTTTATTCCTATCAATCACAATTACATGTATAATGTAGTTTCTTTGGGTTGTTTTTTCTTTTACTTTTTTTTTTTTTTGCATGAAGCAAATGTCTTTTCATATAATCTGTCCTTGAAGTAGAATGTTAAAGGGTTGTAGAGACAGTGTTTTTGCCAGGACTTCATCTGTTTGTTTAACCTTAATCATTAGGAATAAAGTTGTTAAATATGATTAGTTATGTATACTGTTTGGAAAAAATAGAACAAGCTCAGTGTGTACTGCTAGACTATTAGTCTCCATATTTTTATTTATTACATAATAATTCTGTCTTACAGCGGAGTTTAAGTAATACAGAAGACGAATGTACTCACCTGAAAGAGATGAATGAGCGGACTCAGGAAGAATTAAGAGAATTAGCCAATAAGTACAATGGAGCTGTAAATGAAATTAAAGATCTTTCTGACAAGCTAAAGGTAATGACAGAACTTGATCTTATTTATGGTGATACTGTAAGACACGGAACACGTAAATACAATCTGGCAATCAAATAAAAGTTAAACTTTTTAAACAGAAAAATGAAAGAAAGATTCTTTTGTTTACATTTAACCGATGACACATTCAGTTATATTAAGTAAATTGCTAAAAAGTTTCCATTTTGTTTGCTTTGAAAGTTATCTTATTTTTGGAACTGCAATATATTTTATATTAAAATTACCCATGATATAAAACTGCATTAAGCTTTTAGCCTAAGCATCTTATAGTTAATAGGAATGAAAACTAGAATTCAAAATAATTTTGCATTAATAATTTGTTGTGTCTTCATTCTGTTATCAACATAACTAGCCTATCATATAGGAATAACATGGCTCAGCTTCCAGGGGGAATGAGCCTGCTCTCAGGTCCGTTATTAAACTGAATGTCTCAAGTACATTAATGTTTAAAGATCCTTTTTGCTGGAAAACAAAATCACAACATGATAAAGCCTGTTCTGAAAGAGTCTCCATTCTTGATAAGTAGAAAATGTGGAGGAGGAAGGTGATAGCATTCTCTTTGTAGATCTGAGACAGTTGTTATATTTGTCTTGGGTAAATGCTGGGATTTGAACTTAGGTTTTCTGAGTTCTAGTTCATCACCTCAGACATATGGTTTTCTTCCTAAATTGAAATATTATATTACTTATCATAATGCAGTTCGTTTCCCAATTATGAGTTAATCACTGATAATTATTATATACAGAAGGATCAAAATGGAAGCTCATGAAAATCCAGCAAGGAAAAAGATTGGCTTTCAATCAGTTTCGTCTGTGTGATGTACATTTAGTTCAGAAGGACTCTTTTTATTTATTTAAGACTTAGTTAGTTTCTTCTTAGTTCTTGGACCCTGATACTGTTCCTGATGTTCTTCGGGCAAAAAGGTAGTTAAGATACTTTGAAACTCTTTCTTTGTGTTACTGTGCTTGAAGGGAAATAAATAATCTTCCAGATTAACTACCTTTTTTTTTTTTTTTTTTTTTTGAAAATGGGCTGGAACTGGTACACACATAAATGAGCTGGCACACATGCTCAAGTTGTATATTGTTTAGCTATGTGCATATAGGACCAAGCATATAGATGAACAGTAGAGTTATAAAAACACCCTGCATTTTTTTGATACAGCAGAATCTTACATTGTTCCTATAGCATACAAAGCTGTAGCATCTGTCCCTTTTGCTGTCCTTCCTTGAAGTATTCAGTGGAAAAAAAAAAGTGCTTGCATTCTCTTTATCTGACCAGCAAAGGAACTTGTATATGTACATTGGATACAAAAGGCAAGGAATTTGGTTCTTTCATATGTTAATTTTTATTTGTTTGGGGATTATTTTATTTTATTTTTTTACTCTTTCTTGAGCAGGTAGCAGAAGGAAGGCAAGAAGAAATCCAACAGAAAGGACTAGCTGAGAAAAAAGAATTGCAACATAAAATAGATGAAATGGAAGAGAGAGAGCAAGAGCTTCAAGCAAAAATAGAAGCTTTGCAGGCTGATAACGACTTCACCAACGAGCGGCTAACTGCTTTACAAGGTTAGTCACCGGTGGGGAAGAAACTTGGGTTATTTGTTTTTCTTTTAATCTGTGAAATATCTTTTTCTTGGACTTCTGTTTACAGTACGGTTAGAACATCTTCAAGAGAAAACTCTTAAAGAACACAGCAGCTTAGGTAGGTGTGATGAGTTTCTTGTTTCAAGTTGATTTCCAGATTTTCTGTACAATTTCTTTTATTATAATAAACTTGTAGTCTAGGTGTCTGGCGAAAGGATAGTGTTTTAGTTACCCCAGCAGTGCGTTCTTGGTATCACTGAAAGATGTGTGGCCACACACAATGTCAGTAGAGGGCACTGCTGTTGTGAGTGTTGACACTTCTGGGTCCTGGCTCAATTTAATTTAAGCTCTGCTTGTGCCCCTCAGATCCAAGGTTTTGAAGGTTTCTGTATATATGTATACACATATATACATATGTATGGAATTTAAGTATACATATTTTAGGCAGTAATTCTCTAGGTGATAAACACCTCTTACACATTTAAACAAACAGGAACAAGACCCTTAGTGCAAAAAAACACATTAAATTTGTCCCGCTTTGTTTGACAAGGTAGTATGAAAAGCCAGATGCATTTCACAGTGCTGTATTTATAAAGAAACAAAATCCAAAACATTTTGCTTGGTTTCAGAAATAATACCGTTTCTTAATCCTAGGCATACAAGTTGATGACTTCATACCTAAAATTAATGGGAGCACAGAGAAAGGTAGTGTATCTTAAGGCTACCTTTTGTCTTACATTTGATGTTTGAAGTTGAACAAATTAAAAATGTTCTTTAAAGTTTTACTTTCAATAATATTCTCTTAAAAAATTGAATTTGTCCACTCCTCTGACCAGCACTTTTTTGTTTAGACTTTCAGCCTAGGTGTTTTCAGAAAGTTCTGTAAGATGGAAATTGTCTCTTTGCTATTTTTTTCCCCATTTTTCTGGGCTCTCACTGGAATCAGTAGGAGCGAACTGAATAATGTCAGGCTTGTGACACAAGGAAGCGGAAAACTCATTGACTTTTTTCATCTTAATTTTATTTTCCCTTGCGACACAGACAGGTACCATTTTTCTAGTAAGTCAGGTATGGTAATTAAAGTCATCAAAACATTTTTTCTAACTCTAATGTATGAAAAACGTGAGGATTCAAAATATATAAACAGTGGGAACTAACTTTGTCTTTATGTAGAACAGGAATGAATTACAGATTGAACTGACAGATGGGTTCTTTGTTTTCAAAGACTAATTAGTTAAAGCTAAGTATTTTAACTAATGTATCTTAACATACACTTGAAATTATTTTTAATAAAGTTGTCTAATAGGACTATGCTAAATATCACATAAAGACAAGATTATTCTAATTGTAATTCTAAATTCACTGACTGGTTCCATTGGCTAAGGTGTATTTATCTTCTTACATTAATTTTAAATTTTATCTTTGATGTAGTTTACTTCAGTGTTTGCCAAGTCTTGCTACAGATAGTGAAAACTCTGAGGAATGGTGGTAATATTAGTTGGAAGGTTGGGGCACTTATCCCTGTCAATATTAGTTAAAACTATATATTGCAACAATTTTTTTAAACTCTCGGTCTCAGTCTTTTGACTTTTTTTTCTTTATAAATGGAAAGCTTTTTAATTAGGGGGACAAGTAGCAAAATATAAAAATCATGGTATAACCTCATGTCTATATTTCTCAGTTGGAGCAGGGGGAGAGATCTGTTAAAGACTGACAGAAACTGTAAAAAAAAAAAAAAACAAAACAGAAAACCAACCCCAACCCTCAATCTCACTACTAGTTATCCCTCAGTGCCTTAGCATTTTAAGCACTCAGCTGTGTTCCATGCTGAGATTAACAAGCAGAAAACTTAATGTCTGTTCCCAGTTTTCTGGTTTTACATTGATCCATCTTGCTGAGTCATGATTTTAGGTTGGTAACTCTTGATACTTGATAGAGTGGTTAAGAAATAAATTTGCTTTAATTTTTTTAAACGTTTCACTCCATAAAACACTTAACTTTGTTACAAAGCAAACCTGAGGCACTGTATAGAGTGGCTTTTTTTTTCCTAATTGTGTGAACCATAGAAGACTTTTGGTATTTGGTTGTTTCATGTTTTTCTCAGAACCTCCAATACTGTGACCAAAAGTAGCCTACAGCTAAATTGAAACATTTAGTAAAAGCTTTCAGGCTTTGAGTACAGAAACATATTGATTTACAGAAATAATTATTACCACTATAATTTTTTTTAACAATCATTTTTGTTTAAAACTTGTTGTCAGGGAATATTTTGTGAAAATACTGGTACCTCTTCTCAGTCTTGAGTTAATTTTTTTCTGAAATATTTAAACATTGAATAAATTGTTACACGATTCTAATATAACTGTATTGCTGATCCTCACTTTTTTCTGATAGTTGAAAAAGCAAACCCTTTAAACCTCTTTTGTATTGCAAAGAGTTAAAATGCCATCCAGATGAATGCATGGAAAGATAGATTTTTTTTCATCTTATGAGTTATGTAGAACTTGTGCTTAGAGGGGAATCTTAGGAAGCTGTCAGCCAATTTCTTTTTCTTTACAAATGTAGACATAATATAATTGCTTGTTCAAGTTGTCTTTCTGTGTATTTATACAGTCTATCACCTGTCCTGCATCTACCATACAATTTAATTTCCTATATTTTAGCACTGTTTTCCATATTTTTCCACTATTTTCTCTGTGATGTCACATTCTTTTGCATCTCTGCTACACATGGTCCATCCACATTTCTTTGGCCTTTGAGAGCTTGCTGGCCTGTGTTCTCTTCATGACAGTCTGTGCCTTTCTGATTCTTCCTGTCCTTTAGCAAGTCCTCATAAAATGACAGATGGGCAGTCATTTCCTCTGCCGGATTTTGGATTTTGTTCTCTTTTTAAAGCAGTAGGAGGCAGTTAATGTTTGGTTTGAGGTGTTTTTTGCCGAGTAGTATTGCATTATTGTAGAACAGCTAAGAATTTAGGGTTTATACTGTAGATTCAGCAACTTTGGAAGTAAATAGAGGATGTAGGCCCTTTTGCATAAGGGAAAGACTTCACATTTGAAGGCAGAAATTGGAAATTCAGATATTTTTTTGGGTGCTAAATAACCCTCAAGGGAGCAAAAAGAAGTCTCCTCTGTATACAGAGGTATACATACTTCTCCCCATCAGAGGAGAGTGGTGGTAAAACCATGTAAAATGGGTAAGCTTTTTAGGATTCCTTTTGTATCTTCCAAAACTTCAGGTCAAGTCCTCAAGTTATATTTACAGGCACTCTAACTAGCTGTTGCAAGATTAAAGTGTTTTTTTTACATTACTCTTTCCTTTGGCTATCAGTAAAACTAAAAGAGCTGTACTTTTGAGTACAGGAGCTAAGAACTCATGTTGTAGTAGCTCTGGAGTCTTTTTATAACCTAGTATATTAATAAGATGATGGTGATTAGGCATTCATTTTCTCTCACTGCACATGTGAAGTGCTTTAGAGAAAAACTTGCTTATTCATCAAGCCATCAGTAAAGGTTGTGTAGAACTGAGTTATTTCAGTAAGTGGTATGTTTCTCCATGAGTTGCACCACACCTGGCTTCCATATTTCTGAGTTGTATATTATATAAAGAATGATAGGAGAAATTTGTATGCAATCACTTAGAGGCCCACGTAAAAAGGCTTAAAAAAAAAGTCTAAATGTGGAAAATAAATGCTACAGCCATGGTGCTGCCTTGTATCTCTCTTGTGGGTTAGAAAAAGTTCACTTTTTTAAAGTATCTTTGCAGTATAGTACAGCTTGGTATTATATGTTTGATCTTAACAGCTCAGCTTCTGGTATCAGAAGGTAATGATTGAAAGATTTTGTTAAAAAGTAATGTGTTTGTGTGCTAAGAAGCCACCTTTTCAGGTTGTTAAACTCTTGAGGTTAAAGGAGTTTTGAGACTCTTCAGAAAGTATTAGAGCCTTTTTACTTGGAGCTGCAAGGCTCTGGGAGCTGAGCGAGGTTGCCTGTAAGGACTTGAGTAGACCTGGAAATGGAGCCAGTTTTAGGATCTCTCCATTGGACTGCTCTTTTAAAAAAAATCAATGTTCCAGTGCAGTGGAAATGTGTTTTAAAAGTAAATTTAAAAATTTAGCTACACATTAAAAACTAGTGATTTCAGGCGGATATTAGATAGACTAAACATAAAGACTAAAGAAAAGCTTGTTAAATGCCTTTTTAAAGCTAATAAAATGCTGAATAATATAGGTTAAATATTTGTTTCTTATTTATTCAGTACTTGGGTTTGGTATTTGCAGTTATCCCTTTCTGATTATGAATTAACAAATGGAAATAACTAGAGACATCAATTCTGTGGAGTTGCATGTTTTGATAGTATCATGTGAGTTATAAATTAATTGTGATCTAAATATAACTTCTATGCATTAATCTTGCTGCCAAAATTATTTAGTTGTCAGTGGAAATTAGGTGGTGACAAAAGACTCCACTAAACTTGAAAGACAAGTACCGCAAATGCCAAATGCAGAAAGTTTGGGCTTTTAATAATTGGTTCTTCATAAATAAAGTTTGGGTTTGTATTTTTTTTTTAATAGCTTCTATTGTAGTAAGGGACTTCTTAGTTCAAGAGTAATTATTTTCTCATCACTCAGACATCATTTCAATTACATGTCTTGTCTGCTTGCATATTAGCTCAGATTTCAAAAGTTTGCTGTAAATACACAATTACAAATATTGTTAATATATTTTTCAAAATTTTTGTTGCATCAATTTGAAAATTATAAGAAGATGTAAACTGAAGTGTTTCTTTTTTTACTAGAGCACTTTCTTTCAAAGAGTGGAGGGGACTGCACTTTTATTCATCAGTTCATAGAATGTCAGAGTGAGTACAAGAGTGTTCATCACATTTGCTTTAAAACCAACAGAAAAAACAGGCAAAGTGGATAAAACCCAGGATTTGTCACTATTTAATATTCCTGTAGTAGCAGTTTTCTAGGCACAGCAATATGGCACTGTGATATTAAGCAGATGCCTGAAGTTGTAAGAGGAGAGTTGTGCTCCAGAGCAATGATCATGTGTTGTCCTCCAAACAGGAAAAGGATGGTAATGTTGCCACATGATGTTTAAAAGTGAATATCATTTTTCACCTGTTACAAAGAAAAAAGTTAAGAATATAACACTGTCAGTTTAAGCAGCTGACATAGGCAGCAGTAGAACCTAAAGCTGAGCAGAGAGAAATACTTAAAAGCAGAAATGACACCTTTTTTTTTTTTTTTTGTAAATGATGCCCATTGGACTCTGACCTTTCAAATTTCAAGAAGGAAGTGTAGCAGACTTGTTTGACTTTACTCCTGATATTGATTGCAGTGCTGTAACTGAATGACAGGATGTTTGTCTAAGAAAATGTAAACTTTATTTCTTGGAATAATGTTGATCTTTAAAAGTGAATGACTGCTAGCTGTCTTCTGCCTGGCTGAAGTTTAAAATAATTTTCAGTTTTGAGAAGTTCTTGTATTAATCATCTTTATTCAGTATATAAAAATGAACTGATGTTAAATGACTAAATTCTTTTTTTTGTCTAGAGTGAAAATGAAGATCACGTTGAGTAGATGCTTGAATGCAAACTGGTTGCCTGTTCCATTGTTTGGATGTTAGCTTAACCTATTTTAGCAAACTTTGTATTGGTATAGCCTCTACTGAATAGAGAAAGCAACCATCAGGGTCTATTAGAAGTTTCTGACATGCAATGGAAGTCATAATAAGAGTCAGAGGTCAGAGTACTTCATGTCTCCCCTGTCTTGAGAGGTTGAAAGCTAAAGATACCTTAAGGCCACGACTGCCCCTCTTCAGTGAATGAATACGAGTTCAAAGGGTGTGGTATCCTGCATTTTTGTGACAGTATGAATTTTTACTGTCTAACCCCAAGTCAGCAGCCACATGTATTTCCCAAACTCAAATGCATTTAGTCAAGCCCCACAAAATCATGAGGTTAAACTACAAGCTGGAGGACCTGTTATTTTCATTTTGTATGTAAGTGCTATCCTTCAGTTGTCCTCCCATTATTTGCTGCAGTGAAGGTTGTGGCTAGTGGGGAAAAAAATTATAGTTTTAGAGATTTCTAGGAGCTAGAGCTTTAAGACATGCAGTAAGTACTGAAGTGTTGAACAGTATAACAAAGACTGGAAGTAAGAAGAACATCTAATAATAGGAGAAGAGGAATGAAAGTTATAGTATTGCAAACCATAAGAGAAATCCAAAAAGAAAGGAGAATTGGGCCATCTGTTTGGTTTGTCTGGAACAGAAGTTTGATACCTAGTTCTGGAGAAGGAGGATCTTAGGAAATCAGGAAAGCACAAGCAGAGAAATGAGGAAAAGTAACTTAAGGAAGTGGAGCATGTGAGATACCATAACAAAACACACGATTAAACAACCTAGTATTCAATACAAATATTTGCTACAAAGGTATAAGGAAAGTGCTTATCAGGGAAGAGCAATCAAAACTTCTCAGGATGTTAAAGCTACATTTTTTTTTGCTGGGGGAGAAACAATAGTACACAAAGTCTTAGTTGCAGTGCAGCTTGAATGCTTGCCTTGGGGGGTGGTGCTTGTGAAATCTGGCTTCTGTAGGTTTCTTAACACTTTTTTTTTGTTTTGTTCTGTTCTGTTAAAGCAGAATAGGACTCATGATAGATATCATCCAGTAACCTGTCCTGATCTACAGCGCCTGTAGAATGTTATACAATCTTGCTTTGAATGATCTGGAAGTCTGTTACTTTCTGATCATTGCATCCAATTCACTTACTGCTCATTTCACTTTTCCTGTTCAGTAACCGCTGGTGAAAACCAGTGACATCGACCACAAAAGTCATGGTGCTTCTTTTTAACTAGTAAATAATACAAGTTATTACCAGAAATGGTGATGCTGTGTAGATGAATGAGATGGTGCCCTCCTAACTTCCTATCTTTCACTCTAATTATTTGGTCTGTTTTTCCCCTCACCTTGTGATTTTTGCACCTAAAATTTTAAATGCAGATCTAGGGGTTTTTTTTTGCCTTTTTAGCAAGTTTGTGATTTTTTTTTTAATTTATCCAAAATGACATCGCTTTGGGATGGATCAAATATCTTTCTTCAACTTTTCTATGAATTTATGACCTGCAGGTGGCAAGTAAAGCTTTTTTCAGATGGTTTGAAATTTATATGTTGGGGGCTGAGTTTCCTTTCGCTGGTCTTCAAAATTGGCTTTCTTCAAAGACTAATTTGATACAAAACCATAAATGTCTCAAGGGTGTGTTACTGAAGTAATCATTGTAATGTTAACTTTTCTGTTACACATGGTGATAGGCATCCTAAACCTAGAACAGAGTTTTTAAGTGGAAAAGCTTAAAAACCTAAAGGAAAGCAAAAAGAAACATATCTTAAAGATGAATGGAAAGATTAACATAAGCTTCGATATCTTCCCATGCCCTGCCCCACACTCTGGCTGAAGATAGGGAAGCTCTGCTGGCTCAATGGGTAAATTTTATTGGTGGGGGTCACTAATCTCAGGGAAGGAGCCAAGCAATGGTCTCTACTTGGCAGGGGGTCAGCACCCCAACACCTACCAGAGTGGGTGTGTGAACTCAGATGGATCAACCGTGGAAGCGTGCAGCTGTCCAGGTCACAGACTTCAGGGAATGCCCATGCTGGGATGCCCAGACATTGCTGCCACGGGTCGCTGCAGCTGTGCAGGTCATAGGCTGCAGGGAATGCCACAGCCTCTCGCTGGGAGCAGGGCCAGTGATGGGAGCAGATAGGTGATCTCCTAAGCAGAGCAGCACAGCTGCAAGCTGAGGTGGGAAAGCTCAAAGATGAAATAGAAAGGCTTAGGAGCATTAGGGAGGCTGAAATGGAGATAGATCATTTGGGCCAGGTTCTGCCCTCCCTGCAGTGGAATGGGAGCACTTGCTCTAGGTGGCATCAGGGATCAAAGAGACCCTGTATCCTGCTCCAGTCAGGTGGAAGGCAGAAGCCTAAATGAAAGGGGTGAGTGGATTGGTTTTAAAATGTGGATTGACTTGAAAAAAAAAAAATCCATTTTAAGGAGTTTTCTAAAATTGTAATATGAATAGATGTGAGAATCTGAAAAGGGAAACTTTAACAGATACAGATTTATCTGCTTTTCTGATTGTTGTCTGGATTCTGTCATTTTTATTAACTGGGAGTGTGTGACAGGGCAGAGTAAGATTCCATTTAGTTCAGTGACATCAGCATCCAATTTTCTGTTTATCTAAACATGCACACTGAAATAAACTATATTTGTTGGCTTTGAAATATGCTAATGCTAGAGTTCTTAAAACACTGAGAATGTGTACTTGTCGTGTGCGCTGGGGAGAGATGTCAGCTGCCAAGTGGAAGATCCTGGCTGTGCCAGCTTTGGGTCACACACACAAGGGGACTTGTGTGTCACTGCCAGAGTGCTTTGCTGAAGTAGTGTCAAGAGGAAAACTTCTGTACAAATGCTAACATCATAGTGGAAATTAGAAAACAGTAAAACACTGTGGAAAAGGGGGGGGGAAGTGTGGTTTTTAGTCACAGAAATTAAGAATTCTTAAAAGTGCAAAGAGCTGCTTGTAAAGGTTTGAATTTGTAAAAAAAAAATGGGGTAAAGACGACCAGTTTCTTTGGTTTGTCCTGCAGGTGTTCTGGTTTTAGCAGTTACTGAGTTGTGGAAACCCCAAGGTCATCGTTCATAGTGCTAAGTTTTCTTCTGCAAGCAGATTACAGAAGCCTATTTTAAGCTAACAGTTGAGCACAGGTGATGTCTTACCCCTTTAGACCAAGCAGTCCGTAGCTACTTGGAGTGTGTGGGGTTTGTGTTCAGCTCATTTTTTCAGACACAGGGGCAGAATTCCCCAGCTACCTTCCTGCTGCCATCCTCCCCACCCTCTTCCAGCCTCAGCTGAGTCCTGGAATAATCACATATGAAGACTTTTGTTTGGATTTATTTATTTTAAATGGTAGAGGACTCATCACTCAGTAACTCTTCACTTGTGGCTGCGGTAACTTGATTCCCTCCACAGTGCCTTCCCCAGTCTGGTGCCTTCCTCCAGCTCTGACGAGCTCAAGACTGTTGGGAACTCAGCTAATGAGTGATCTCCTGCAGTTGCTCGAGACCTGAAACCGATCCTGTAAAATCCAGTGTGCTGTTCAGTGTATTTCTGATGCAGTGTTTGTAAAATGTTACTGGAGTGCAGGGGAATATTTAGAGGTAAAGGCAGATGGAGGAAATATCTTTTGCATTGGTTTGGTTGTGGGGGCAGAAAGGGGACAGGATAAACTTCTGGCCATGCAAACCCCCCTTTAGACCTTGTGGGGTTTTGTCAGAAAGCTTGTCAACTATCTAGGGTCGAAAAAGAAATCTCCCTGCAAATGTTGTCCTGCATCTGTCCTCACATTGTCACAGTTACAGCAAGGTGCCATCAGAGGAATAGAGATTAAATCTTCAGAGCTGTTTGAAGCTGGAAATGCTGACTAAAGCTCACTATAATTATTTTTTTATTATTAACAAATTGAAATATATTTGTTGTCATCCAGCTTCCTTAGTCTGAACTCTCCTGTATGTGCTGTTTGTTCAGTCTTCTCTGGGTCCCAGTTACCTGCTAACAGCACATGAGGTAACCAGCAGACTGATGGACTGGGATCTGACAGGGAGAACAGAGTGGAGGCAGAGACAGCTTCAACTCTGGTGTTTTAGTGGGTGTTAAAAGCTTTCTGTGTAATCTAAATTGCAACATCTGCTGCATAGAAATTGATTATATGAACTTCAAGAGCGATGAACCTTGTTAACTTCACTTGTTGGCATTGCTAGCCAGTTAAGGAATTTGAAATCATTATATCTCCTCTGAAAAAGAAAATTATGGTTCAGTATTTCTGTTAGTGTCTTTGATTAATCCAGACCTTTTCTTCCCTTGGTCTTAATCTTTGCCTTCATGTCCTAGCTAGAGTTAGGATGAATTGATCAATATATTCTCAAATTCTGTATTTTAGGGTTTTATACACCTGACAAACATGAAGAAGAGTTGCTTGTCAATGCTATATATAAATTCAGTTTTTGTGAACCTGAATGTGGTGCGTGCACGATGCTTTGGGGGTTTGTGCAGTGCTCTGACAGTTTTAAGCTAAGAAAGGCAATTTCTGTGTGCCTTTCCTAGTCACTGTTAAAGCAGCTGTAATGTGGAGGTGGCTTCTAAATTGCTGTTTTGCTATGGTGCATTTCTACATTTCTTCTGTGTCCAGTGGATATCTTTTTCAGGTTACCAGTGTTTAGAATTCCTTTTTGATAACTATAACTTGAGAAATGTATTTACTATTTATTGCTGCCAGTTAAAAAAAAAGTAATTTCTCTAAGTTCTCATTAGTGAGTTGAAGCATTAATAATGTAAGCTAAATAACTGCAGAAGAAATAATTATGCACTTTATCACAAAGTTCCAGTAGACTGTGTGCTCTGTTTCATTATTCCATGCCAGAATACAGTTTTTGTTCAAGCCTCAGTAGGAAGTAATATTATCAGCTTTTAATTTGGTCATGGAATGTAGTCTACGTAGTTGTGTGCAGGGAAAAGCTTGCTTAATTTGAGCTTGGAAAGTAACGCTTATTTTGTTTGGCAGACAAGATCATAGATGAAGGACATCTAACCAAAGTGGAAGAAACAAAGCTTTTGAAAGGTTAGACTTCTGGATTATTTAACTGGTTTTGAAAGCATGTTTTTCGGTCACTTTAGTGCATGTTCTGTTTTAAACTAGCAGTTTGAGGTTTTTTAATATTCACTTAAAAAAAAAAAGTCAGTGAAGGGGAGGTATACTCTCTACTGGACTGTGTTCCAAGTAGGGTAAAAAGATTTAAAGGAAACAATTTTTGAAGATTGGGTGCATGAAATGTGATTCCAAATTTTCACTGAGTTCGTACTTGAGTGCTCATTTAAAAAAAAAAAAAAAATTTATTTAAACCTTTAGTGTTGGCATAAATTTCAAATGTGGGTTTTTTGTTTTGTTTTTTTTTTTTAATTTTACTGTAGGTCTAAGTAGAAATAATATTTTAAATGGAAGTGCATTTTAATTTGACTTTTTTGTGACTTAGACTGTCATAACTTAAAAAATAATGATTTACCTCATAAACATGCTTTTCCAAGTGAAATATAAATGTGCATTGCTAACTTTTTTATTTTTCTCCTTTGGTATAAAACAAGTAAAATACAAGGAGCTAATTAGAAAATATTTTCCTTGTCTAGAAACAGTCATCCTTATCTTGCAGTGCCAAACCCAGGAATGTTACAGAGTGTGTAGATCAATATTTCCTATATGTCTAATGCAAGATTGTTTGGACTTGTAGGCTGACTCCACTTTTCAAGCTTGTTATCAATGTCTGTCCATACTAACTCATTTCTTTACCCTCTGTCCTTTGGCAAAGTGTTACTATATTAAATAAATGTCAGCTTGTTAAAAGTTGTGGTATTTTAGAGACTTCTCAATTTATCTTGTCTTACCTTAGTTTATGAAATTGCACCTTTAATTTGTGTCTGTACATAAGCTATAGACAATATGCCATATTTGGCAAAAGAATGCATACAATAACTGTAACGTAACACTTGCATGCCAGTGATCTGGCCAAGCAATGAGCTATTTTTAGTGTTCTTTAATACATTGTAACTCATCAAGTAAGTATGATGTCAACACATTTTAAGATCCTTAATCATTTTGGCTATATTTATTCAGCTTAGTTTTATTATGGGAAATAGGGATAACCACTGTGAAATAGTATAGTACAGGAAAGAGTTTTGTGCTGTTGACTCTAGTTCCAGAATGGGAAGCAGGTTTTTAAGCCATTTGTCTCTTTGACTTGTGCTGTTTCAGAGGTAGAGTCTTCCCTTCAGAGCCTAAATCTTGTTGTTTGTTGCAGGGACTCTGTAATAGGAGAGAGGAAGAAGCTGGTGTGCCCATGGGTGGGTAGGAGGGGGAATATGTGAGAGGTGGAGAGAGAGAGAGAGAGAGAATTGATTCAGCAGTTGGAACTTGCACTGTTCCTCCCATTTCACCCAGAGCAAGAAAGCTGTGATTCCACGTATGACCAGATATGGTAAAGTTAGTCAGATAGAGCTATTGCTCAGCATAGCACTTCTGGACTGGCCGCTAGTGTAAACGACATGGGTGAGGCTTTTAGGATATACTTTTCTTAATACTTAAAAAAGAATGTGTTGCTTTGGTAATTATTACAGCTTTAATTGCAGTCTTGTGAGTCTGATTCTGTATGATAGATCAAAGTGCTTTGTATTGTAAAATCTTTAGATATTGGTTAAAAATGTTATTCTTAAAAATAGGGCAGCACTCCTTTTATTTTAGCAAAGAACCCCCTCGAAACCTCAAGTTTTTAACTATTCCAGTCATGAGCTTTGAAGACATGTGGGATGTGTTTGGAATAGCTGCCAGGTCTGAACCCCTCATGTGCATTAGGTGTGCGGGCGCTTCCCCCTTCTCTCTCCCTGGTGGTTTTCAGTTATGTTAAAATAGGAAGAATTTGGCTCCTGATCAGCTGCTTTGTTTGCACTTGCCTCCTTCTGTTTCCTGTACAAGTGGATGTTATTCTGGCATGCAGAAATAGAAAACTTTTCACATTAGATGAAGAGAACATATTTTTTTCCTATTAACCTGTCTGTGGTTTGTTACCGTCTTGCTCATTTCCCCATGTAAGTGCAGAGGTTGTTTTCATTTTCCACTTCTTTCATTTTGGGGATGTTTAGTTCTGTTTGTTCTCTTGTTACTTGACAAAGCAATGCACACAGCCTACTCATCACTCCTTTGGGTTTTTTCATGGTTTTATATACTAAATCTACTGGTATAACACACTTGACTTATTTATTGCTGTACATCTTCCCATGTCCTGGATTGTTTTTTGGTGCATCTACAGTAACTATATGTGATGAAATTATGTGTTCATGATGCTTTTCTGTGGTAATGGTAGAATTAAAGTCTGTATACTGGGAATGGTGTAAGGAGGCCTTTTTAAATATATCTCTCTACCTGGAACTTGAGACCTCAAGTTAATCTGTGAGTGGGCAGCAATGCTGTCAAACCAAGGCTCTGCATAGTCAGCAGGAAAAGACTGTTATATATAACTTCACCTACATGTTGGTGACATGATTCCTCTCTGCCAAATTTACTGGTTGCCCCACACTAGATACATTATACCTTTGTTTAATAGACCTGTCAGAACTAAGCTGGAATGACTATTTAAATAAAGCTGCAGCATCATAAAGAATTTAGAGACTGAGTCAGGGATACGTCTGTGTGGAAAAAGGACGTGCTAGTATAGTTAAGTCCCCTCACCTTTTGAAAATGGCCTCTATAAAAAAATGTAGAACTGGTGAAAAAAAATAAAATCAAAACACAACTGTGTGGCTTCACTCAGCTGCCTATAACAACATGGTGAGTTGTGTATGAACAGATGTTTCATTAAGGTGTCCTTGATTTTTTTTTCTATAAATGAGCTTATTTATATTGGTGTGCTTCTTTATAGGTTCTTACCATGGCTTGATTTTTTTGTTTTTATTTTAACAGTGCCATGTGTACTAGACTATTATTTTTTGTCCTAAATACTGAAGCACAGTTTTATTCTTAACAGCAGTTTCTTTCTGACTTGTTACAATATCTGCATTGTTCTGGCTTTCTTTTCTTATTTGTTCCCTGACTTGATCATCTTTTGCACAGAGTTCCAGCTGGCAAGAGTACAGCTTTAACAAAGGTTCAAGCTGCTGATGAAGCAGTTGCATCCCCTCTTAGATGCTAAACTGGATTAATGACTCTAGTGATGCTGAAACCATTTTAACCCAAACTTAAATAAGCAACCACCAGGTTTTTAAGTGTTTCTTCAGCTGTGTTGTTTTCTCTTGATGTTTAGCGTTAGTTAAATAATGTGCAGAAGAAGTTATGATTGAGAGACTGAAGAGACATTTCATTCTGTCTTACAGAGAGTCAAGCAAGAGTCAAAGAAGCTGATTTGTCAGACACTCTTAGTCCAAGCAAAGAAAAAAGCAGTGACGACACTACAGGTAAGCGTTTAACTGAGGATTCTGTAAGATCCAATTAGTTTGCTGTTTTAGAAAACACTTGTGATTAAGTGAGTTAATTCAAGGGTGTGTATTATGCAAAGCCAGATACAAGCATAGAGCAGTATTGTCTATTTTGTGACTTCATAATTAACATAAAGTGAGAAGGACATAAAAGCTTCTCTTTGCCTAAAGAATGCATATGTGAAAACTGCCTGCAGTCTACCTGGGCTTTAAAAGATGTGGGTTATTTGGTTTTTTCAGATGCCCAAATGGATGACCAAGATCTAAATGAACCTATTGCTAAAGTAGCTCTTCTGAAAGGTAAACAAATTTGTTTGTAACTTAAGATCTATAATCTGTGTGTATATATATCCTTTTGACTGTTTTTTTTTTATCAAATGTATATTGAAGTGAGTGCTGAAATTCAAATGTTTGAATCGTGGTAGTACAGAAGAGTTGTATTTAAATACGAATAATGATTCCTTTGGTGATGTGGTATAAACACTTACTTCTAAGAGTTAGCATAGACATAATCTGTGCTTAAAGCTAGTTTCTGCACTCATCAGCATTGTTCTAGGAATTTGCATGTTTTAACTTTGGGTAGAGTTGAGAAATAGTTTCAGCATACCCTTAAGTTAGGGATAATAGCTATGGGGAGGAGGGGTTCTTTCTTCTTTTACTCTTGTAGTTTCCATCACTGTCAGAAATGCTTCTTACAGTTTTGCACCTGATGGGTTATAAAGAAAGGCTAAAATCTTACTGTAGTTAGCACACTCAATATTTGAATTTCCTCTTGTATTTAGAATGATTGCTGAGCCTTGAATTTGAGCTCATAGCTACAAAAATTACTTAAAACTTAATTGGCCAGCTAATATTTACGTATTCATGAGCTGAACATTTTTGTGGTATTCATTCCATTTATCATGCTGAAAGTTAATTTTATGCTTTATGTACAATCAGTCATTTGATAGGATCTGTGAACTGATGCTGTGTTGGGATCACAAGTGAAAAGACAGCCAGAAAACCATAATGAAATTTTAGAAGACCTGTAAAAGAGGTTTTTTTTCTGTCATAGTTTAAACTTCTCCAATTTTATAGCAGAAGGACTTCCACAGATTTCATGTAGTATATGTTTCCAAACGGCAAAACTAAAATTGAATTTTATATTTTCCAGTGGATATCAGTTCAGCAAAGCATTTTAAAAAGGAGGGTTTGAGATACTGAAACCATTTGGGTTTTGCTCTAATGCCTGCAATAAATAACAAGTATATTCAGTGACTTACTATGTTAGAAGGCAGAATCTGGCAATGTTGTTCATAGTGAATATGGCAGTCTTATTTTTTGTTAATAAATTTGGGGGTGACAGCAAATTTTATTTGGGAATAAAGCTTTGGTTAAAAAGCATGATGTGCACTGAGTATTGGAACTTTCAGTCCAGAATGGGATACACATGAAGAAGATTGCACAGAAGTCACAGCCAGAACAACCCTCTGTATGTAAACTGTAAATAAAAATATCAAAATTATGTTAGTTATAATTCTTGTAGCTTTAAGATAGCCAGCTGAAAACTGCCCCTAATTGGCTGGATTTCTTAGTTATCTTCTGCAAGCACTTATATAAAAGTAGTCCATAGACCCCTCAGTCTGAAAGCCACCCATTCCTGAATTCTCCTTATAGGCAAGTGATAACTTCCTAAGCTGCGTCAGAAAGGTTTGTTTAACAGCACAAGACCAGGCTAAGGCTGTTGCAGGCATGCTCCTCCCTGGATTAGAGGGTTTCACATCACAGCAAGGGTCAGGTGTCGTTACACTTACTTGGTCCAGGGCCTAACATACTGCCATGGAAAACTGAACTCTTACAGGACAAAAATCAAATTTCTGTAGTAACATGGAAGCAGGCTCTCGCTAATGTGAACATTTCCAGTGCTTCAATCTGCTTTACTCAGTTGAAGATTTCAGCCATAACCATTGCCCAACTTTTAAGTGAATAATTTTCAAAATACCTATTTGTGTAAACTGGTTTTCTATTGAATTGTATATTGTAATTAAGTTAAACTATTTGAATAGCTGTTTTTCTCCTGAGATTATCTATGGTCCTTCCTATTTTGCTCTCATGAAACTATTAAGAATTATGTAGAATGAATCACTTGACCTCGAAAATTTCACAAAGATCCTATAAAGCCACAGTTTGTTTGAGGCTTTCTGAGAGCTACCTCCTATGCTTCACTTTGCCCTAAAAAGGATCTGATTTGCTGCAGAAAGACTTTCAAGTGGATTTGTTATGCACTCATGTAGTTAAGGAAGAGTGAGAACATTTCTGCTCTGGCAGCCGTTTGGAATGCGGAAATGGCTGCTGGAAATGGCAGTGTTCCTTTTGTTTAACTGCTGGCATTCACAAAACAAATAATTGGAACAAGAAAATGATGAGACTTTAAATTGCTGTACTTTCCTCCAAGTGCATTTTCCATCAATAAATTTTGAGTGCATTCAGTATTCATTTCAACTTTCTGCAAGTCAGAATCTGGCAACAAGGCAAAGGGGAAAAGCTGTCACAGATTAGTAGAGCCTACAAGTAAACTACTTTATTAGCCATTAATAATAGTTCCCTGGACGCTTCTATTTAGACAGTCTGTGTCCAGTTATTATAAAGTTAAAATAAGGTAGGTGTTAAAGAGCTGGAAAGAAGCAATAAATGTCATTGGAAGTTTAATAATCTTGTTCTTATCAACTTCTTTATATTTCTGTAGTATGAAAACCTTAATAAAGGTTTTCAGTTGAGGGCTTGCTGAACAGGGGTAGTTTACATAAGAAATTTGAGAAACAGCAATGATCTGTTGATTCAAAAAATTTGGGAATTCTTGCTTTATGTTGCAATAGCCAAATATTTTATTTTAAATATGTAATACAGTTTATGTGAATCTTAGGAAGTTGAAGAAAAAACAGGCTTTCAGTTATTCATCTGACTTCACATGAGTACCCTGAAAGTAGTCACAAATACTGTGAGACTGGGAGAAGTACCAGCCTGCTCATAAAGCTCCTTCTGTGGACAGGCACATACAGATAAGGGATCAGATACAACCACAGCATGTGTGTGGTTCTGTATCACCTCTGGTATCAAAACAAAAGCGTAATGGCAAGCATACTAGCAGAGCTTTGTTAATATCTTCACACTTGTAAATTTTAATCAGAGCTTTGCTTTTCTTTTTTTTATTTTATAGATTCTAAAATGGCAAAATATTCCTTCACATGCAATAGTGTTCTTTAATGATTTGGAAATGGTTATTTTCTCCCAAAACTGATCCATGACTCCTTTTCCTTGTACAAGATCGGGGAAGAAATTGTCATGTGCTTCAGGAATGATTTGTACATATCACACTATTCTTACTAACAATTTAAAATCTATCTGTGGAGTTGATATTAGGGGAGAACTCAGTGTGTGTGAAACAAAGTTATTTTAAGAGCCTTTCTTGTGACATGGCAAACAATGTGATCACGCATTTAATTTTTTGCAGAATGAGAGTCTTAGACTTCCCTGAGAACAGTTAGTTCCATGCTGAATAATTCTGGAAATTGTTCAAATACTGTCTTAGTTGCAGCCTTTTGCATTGATACACCAGGTTTTTTGCGATGTGACTTTACTTTGTGAGGGCATTCAAAGCCTGATATTTAGTTGCTTTGTTATTTATAACTAGAGCAATCCTACTCACTAAGGAATTCTTTTCAAAACTAGAGTTAGCACATGAATTAAAGAAATTTTCAGTTTGGGTAAGACTGTAAAGCTTTTATTTTCTCATCCTTATATTTCTTGGTTTTTCCTTTAGAAGCATGTCAGGCATGTGGAAGTTGCCCTATTGCATTTGAGTAGGAAAGAGTTTTATTTTGTTTGTGCCTTTGCTAAACTGATTATGTTGTCCCATAAGTTGAGTTCCTTGTCTCCTTTGAAACAGTGTTATCTTTTATGATGTGTTCTTTCGTTGATTGGAAAATATTGTCCGCCAGAAAGTTCATTTAGGGTGTCTGTTGTTGGATTTGGGACACTGCGCCTTTATCAGGCATGATGTGAGCATAATTTATCAACTTCCTCACCCATTTCTTCTCAACAGTCTCATTAAGGAGTGTTGAAAGTCTAATTGCCCCAAGTTTTTATCCATGAGAAGCTAAGAACAAAACATGTTCGGTAAAGTGAAACTTGGATTTGAAACTCTGTAAAAGAAAGTATTTGGATTAAATATGTAGTCCTCTTTGTTCTTTCCGCTCTCATAATTTTGCTCTGAGAAAGTCTGAAAGCACATGTGTGCCCTGTGCGCTACGTGATCCCACCAACTCATTACTGTGAGGATAGGACAAACACAGCCTCTTTTCTTAGAGGGGTGTAGCATGGGTACTTGTATGATTTGATTAAATTATTATTGTAATGAACAAAGCAGGAGAAAGATTTATAGTTTCTTTATTGGTGACATATATGGTCAAATATTAATGTCAAAAGTGTAATGCCAAACTAAATTATAGCTGCTTTCTTTGGGTGTGTGTTAGTGAGAGGTCCAGGTGACCAGTGTAATTTATCTTCTGGGATTTCCATTCTACGCGGTATGCCGTTATGTAAAATCCATATGGTCTGTAGTGGTAGACATTTATTAACTGTTTATTAGCTGTGTAACACGTCTGCCTTTCTGTTCTCCCTCTCATGTGGGGTACAACTGGACTTAGTTCACTGATTTCCCTCCTTTACCTTTCCACCTAACAGAGTTTGTATAAAGTTTTAGCTCTGTATCTATGTAGTTCTCATGATGTTTGCGGTTATTGAAAAATCCTATTTTCACACAGATGCTACTTGAGGAAAATTTAGTGAATGAGCTTTCTGGCTCCAGTTTCTGGCATTGCACATACCTGCAAGTAGAAGGCTATCTTCCTCCTTGTTCTGGATCGAGTTCCTAGTGTGTGCTCATTAGAGGACACTGCTGTCAGTTACAAATACTTATTTTTCCTCTTTTAAATTCCCCAAAAATATCACCTTTAACAGTATTTTGTTAGTCTGTGATTGCAGTTATCTCTCATAAGCCCAGGTGGTATTTAATATGCATTTTAGATAATACAAAACTTGTGAAGAATTACAGAATGTTTTTATTTGGAGTACAAATAACATGCATAGGTATCTGATCATGTTTGAGATATATCTACTATTTAAGACTTAGGGGTTAAAAAACAAGGGTAGAATAGAGCTTAGTATTCCCTAGGCCACTGAATGAAAGAATGAAATGACTTCATTTTCTTACTTTTATTTTGGAAATTTCCCCCCCGCCCCTTTTTTTTTTCCTTTCCTTAGTTAGGTCCGTATAGGGAGAGGGGTAAGTCAAGCCTTGCAGGTGGTAGCAAGCCAGTGGGAAGTAGCAAGCAAACCACTTAACAACTCTGTGGATAATCTCTTGCAGCTGACTGGCATTACTCAGTCTCAGTACAAGGCTGGGTCTGTCTGTGTGCTGGTACCCTGCCTGCCCGGGCTGGTACGTGAGGTTAGGAGCAGGGCTGTGGGAGGGTGGCCTTGGGAAACAGGGGACACAGGTTCATTGCTGGGAAGTGTGCTAGGAGCAATGGTTAGAGTAGCTTCCTTTTAAACACAGTTAAGGATTGTCTTATTCTTCATTTTTGTCAATCCAGGAATCCTTGCCAACCTGTACAGTGTCTTTAAACTCCTTAATTCTTGTTCATTGTTTTTTGTTTTATGCTGCATGTTATATATGATGAATGTTTTTAAATTGTTGTATGTTTTCCTCCTTTTAAAATGTATTACTATTTTTTTGCTAATACCTAACCCAGTTTTGGGCTTACTTTAACTAACTTTGGATTATGTTGCTGGCCATCGCATGGCAATGTAAATTAAACTTCTGTACAGATTTATGATTTAAGGAAAATGTTCTTTTATCAGACGAACTGCAGGGTGCACAATCAGAGACTGAGGCTAAGCAAGAAATTCAGCAACTGCACAAGGAGCTGATTGAAGCCCAAGAGCTAGCTAGGACAAGTAAACAAAAGTGCTTTGAACTTCAAGGTGAGACCCAGATCAACTTGATTGTATAGGGTATCCATTAAAATTGCATTGATCAGGTAGTCTAAAAAAGAAGCCATACTTTTTGGACTGTTAGATACATTTCTTTCATAGCATTTACATCTCCTCCTGCACAGAATGTCAGAAACTTTAGGGTTTTTTTTCCTAAACTCTATATACAGTCCAACTGAGCTCTGACTTTTGTGTTCAAGATATACCAGCATCATTTCATACTATTGAATACATATTTGAACTCCAAATATTTAATACTTATAGCATGCATTGATCTACAAATATTTATTAACCCATATTTTAGTCAGATAATGTATGTAATTTGATACATTCAGTGGTAGTTCTTTATTTAGATCATCCTGCCTGATATGTAGCTGTATCATTACCCGCAGCAAAACTGTGGGTTGTTTTTCACAGGAAATAGTGTAGTCCAGTTTAATTGCATATTCTTCGGTGATCTTTCAGGGGTATATTTGCAGACTTTTTTTTTTTCCTCCTCTGTCCTGCCACACCACAGTTTCCATTTAGCACACAGTATTTGGATTAGGCAACAGATTATTTTAATTTCAAATTAATTGTAATACTACCACAATAATGGAATGATATCTTTAATATTAACTTCTTATTAAACTACTTACATAGTTACTAGCTTTGATAACTTACTGACATAGTGCGATTGTTTTAATCTTTACAGTTAAGGAGAAGTTGTCACAAAAATAATTGCACAGTGGAAATATTTGACGGGTTTGGGTTCACTTTTTGCTTTCATTTATAGCCCTATTGGAAGAAGAAAGAAAAGCATATCGAGTGCAAGTTGAAGAATCTAACAAGCAAATAAATGCTCTGCAAGGTAAGAATATATTGTTTTACCTCACGCTTTTATGGAAAATACATAGCTTTGACTGTTCCCATTGCATCATAAGTACTTATAAGAGAAAATACTAAGCATATGTTTTCAACCTGATTTCTTTCACCATTTATCTGATTTAAATTTTTTGTGTGAAACGTTTCCTGTCTATTTCTACTGTTCTAATAATAACTTAAAAGTTACAAAAGACAGTCTCTAAAAGTTGCCTCTTTTCCTTCTTCTCTCCCCAGTCTTTCTTGGCCTTGAATGATCCACAGATTTTTTATATGACTATTTTATCTTCAGGGCACTCAGAAGATTTAGTCTCTTCACTTCAGTGGTAGAATAGTCTTAAAGACATTTTTAATCACTACAGATCTGCATCCAGCCTCAGGCCATGCAGCGACATTTCTGCCACAGAGACGCTGTCTGTACTTTTGAAACACAGTGTGACCAACCATGCTCTTTTCAGCCCAGAGTGACTTGTGTCACACGGTCTGTATCAGGATAACCTGTAAGCCTGTTCATGTGAGGGAGTGCACTGCTAACAAAGCTGTTTAGCCTTAAATCAGTAAGGGTTATATTGTTCCTCAGAGCAAGCATTAGTTTGAACATCTACAATATTGATTGTCATAAACCTTGTAGGAGCTTCACACTTTGGTGTCTTTGTCAGCTTATTTGGTTTAGACTTAAAAATAGTTGGAAGGCAGATGAGCAGACAAGCAGATGGACTGGATTGACAGTGCTCGCTTTATTAGGAAATTTAAGTAGCTTTAGCAAATTGCTTGACACATAGTAGTTTGTTATGGAATGTGATAATTGTCATAAACCAGTTACACTGAGAGAAGCATTTATAGTAGCACTGGTTTATATGAGCAACAGCAAAGAATATTTACGTTTTCTGCCATTGCTCCAGTAAGAAAGTGGAGTTTACTTAATACTCATCTTGAGAACAAGAGGAGCAATTTAATTTTTAACCTTCTCCTCCTAATAATGAAAATTCTCTAAGTAAAAACACTATAGCAGAACTGAGAAATTGGGATTTGATAGTTATGTCTAAGCTGAAAAAAGAAATAGAATTTTTTTTCCTTCCTCAAAAAAAAAAAAAGAGAATTGATGTGGAAGCTTGACAGAGCCAAACTTAGCTGTAAGATGCCTCTTGTCAGTTTAGTACTTCTTTTGTCTTCCGAACCCTTCTCAAGTGAGGTCTTAATTATGTTTCCTTCTCTTTTTCCATTGCAGTTCAAAACATTGTTGTATGCTTGCTGCTTCCCAAACTTCTAGGGTGTGACACATCTTGGAAAAAGTTATCAGGATGTCAGGATTTTCTCTTGGCAGCCTTGTTGGTTGTAGTGGAGAAAACAACAAAAAAAAAAAAATCCTGGCAGTTTCATACAGTAATGCTTCTTTTATAATATTCTAGGCCAGCCAGTGCTAGATGGCTTTATATGTTTGTCATGGAGAACTTGTCAGAGAAACAACTGAGTTCCTGTTTCATCATGTGAAGTTCTGTAGATGAATAGATAGGTAAAGCAAGAAGATTCAAGTAACTTGTTATTACCAAAAAAGTGAAGCGTTCTCTTTAGACAGGGTAATGGCTTGCATAAGGGATCCAATGGAAGCTTGCTTTCTAGATGCCCTTTCAAATTATATCCAGTGCTTCAAAAACAAATACATATTCTTGGTAGTGATTTTTCTGTGCAAGTTATTCTTACAACTCCACCAAATTTTAGAAACACTTGTATATGTTTGGATGCCATACTTGATTCCCCACCTGAACATTTAAAGGGAGATTTCTTCATTAACAGTGCAGATAGAAGGAAAAATATTTGAGATTATGCCATTACTGAGAAGCAGGAATTTGGTTCAAGGCTTCAGATATCAAAGGATAACTGGAAAGGCAGTTGTTAATGTGTAATGTGTTGTACTACTGTTGGGTTGTTCTCATCTACTATTTTGTTTGCTATTCTGAAATTACAACCCCGTAGAAACTTTTTCCAAAAAACTTAGGTTGAAGTATGTCTCATGCTGCTCACATATTTAAAAATCCATTGTGCTGCAAATGTCTTGGTAGTTGAACAGATATAGACTGTTTCATCTCACACAGAGTTGCTGTGAAATCTACCTTACCATTGTCAGTACTAACTTTATGTATTACAACATATAATAACTATTGTGCTTTTACCCATACAGTCTCTTTTCTGCAGAGTGTGGAATTGGGTAATTCACAGGTTCTTTAGTTTGTAGTGAGCAAAGTATCTTGCTGGAGCATGTGCAGAGGAGGGCAAGTTGCATTGTTCTTCACTGTACCTCAGCTAACAGCAAAGTTTGTAGACTGTGCCTGTATGTGAATTCTACTTGTACTACGGTATATGCAGCTAATGAGAAACAGTACAGTTGTCATGAAAGGGCAAGTCTCTCTCAAGTGGTTTTTATGTTGTATCAGTGTACAGCACAGCTTGTTCACATTCCTAGTGTCATCTTCTGCAGTGGATCAAGATAATAAAAATAAATAAAAGAAATCCAAAGGTTGACTTCCCCATGCTTTCCACTGTCCTCTTTTGTCCTTTGCTTCTGAAACACAACCTCAAACGTGTGATTCTGACCTTCTACACTATCATGTATTGGGTTTTAGGTGGTGTTAAGAATTTGTATTTTTCTCACAGTAATTCTTCACAGCAGTAATTGTTTCTTCCCATGTTTAAAATCAGTGAAGTACACGTACACACTGATATGTGTTCTTTAAAAGGGAAAACAAAAAACCACTGAGCAAATTAAACACTTTGCTTCTGTCAGTCAGGGTTTACTTTTTTTTCCAACTGTTTGTGCTGTATTGTTGCATGTGTGCAGAGATATTTAGTAACAAAAATTATGAATGAGAATAATTTATAAGATCTGCTTCATACAGAAATGTAAAATAACCTAGTTTATATGTGACTGCTGCACGTGTATAGTAAACTGTCAATGTTTTACTTATTTTTCAGTAAGTTTGGTGCAGCCATCCTATTAAATTAATCTTCTGCTTTGAAAAATGCTTTTAGCAAGTTTTTATTTCCCTAACTACATGTTGGGACTGGAGTAGACATTAAACTGTCTGCCTCAAATATTTAAGCATATCACAAACTAACTGCTGAACAGGCAAACGTTTCCAGTGTTGCTTTGCAACTCTTTGGCCTGTCCCAGAAACCTTCTTACTTTTCCTTGTCCCTGAATGCTGCAGCATCCTTGTTCTGTAATACTTGTTTTGCTTACAGTGAAGTTGGATCTGAATCTTGGTTTCAGATTTTGGAGAGTTCGTTTAATATCACACACGTAACACCCTGCCCAAGAAAGCTTTGTCCAGTTAATTCTTGTTTCTTCTGACTCTGCATGACCCCATGTAAATGTGTCTCTCTGTTAAGGATACAACACTTACCCGCAAGTTGGGAAAGGGAGTTGAGTTTTTCAGATTTTTCTGTAAATTCAGTTTTGAAAAGTAGTAATGTTAATGTATGTTTTCCAGCTCAGCTGCGAAGATTACAAGAGGATATTGAGAATCTTCGTGAGGAAAAGGAGAATGAACTTTCAAGCGCTCAAAATGACCTAGCCAGTGCTCAAAATGAGATTCTGTCACTTCAGCAAGTAGCAGAAAAAGCAGCATCAGAACGAAATACAGATATTTCTGCCTTGCAAGATGAGCTGCAAACAGTGCGAGCAGAACTGGAGCGGTGGCGGAAAGATGCCTCAGATTATGAAAAAGAAATTGTCAATTTGCAAGCCAGTTTCCAGCTCAGATGTCAGCAGTGTGAGGATCAGCACAAGGAAGAGGCTACTCGTTTAAAAGGTACTTGTTTAAAAGGATGTCACGGACAGGTTTTATAGGTGCTTGTGAGAGAACTTATGTGACGTGATTATAATAAAATGTGTTTGAGATTTGACTTACAGCAGCTTTTCCTCTGTTTATTAGCTGATGATACTTGAAGCAGCCATGAAATAATTTTCTCAATTAAATTTTATTCCTTGCAGGTGAACTTGAAAAGTTGAAGGCAGAATGGAGTGCTCTGGATGCTGAATGTGCTAGACTAAGGAAGGAAAATACTTCGCTTACCTCTGAACTTCAGCGTCAAGAAAAAGAGCTTTCTAGGTGAGGGCACAATGGGTTTGTCTAGGAAGGTATCATAGTAGCTGAAGAGGGTTTTTTCCTTGTTGCTTTTTCTTTACAAAAGTGGTACTAAATGCCCGATGGTGTTTCAATAAATGTATTGAAACTGTGTATATTTATATATTATGCTGTTGGCAAGAACACACTTTGATGCCAAATTGTTTTATACCAAGCTATCTTTTTCTATTTTGTAAATGCTTCTCTATCACTTAGCAGTCTTGTTACATCATCATAAGGTAACCTGACTTATTTTATTGCTTTTAATAAGGACTTGGAAACATGTATTGTTCAGGTTACCCTTCTACTGAAAATATAAGAAATTACAGTTTTCCTAACCAAAAATTTTTGTCAGTGTTCAGGATTGGAACATGGTTATCAGATAGCATGGTGTGTTATGGAAACCTGTCATGTTATGGATAGAAATGATGGGCAGAAAGAATATTCTGCATTGTGTTTTGCTTAACAGGAACATAAAAAAATTTTTATCATAAGCACCATAGTATCTTTTGGGAGGGATTTCAGGTTGTGGGTGTACTTCACTGTATGTCTTTGGCTGTTGAGCCTATGGCATTGCTAAAGGCTATCTAGAAATTCTACCTGGAAGTAACTTCGCTGTTATCCCTTCATTTGCCATTATTAATGTTGTGTTTCAGATATTGGAATGTAATTCACAAAGTAAACATGGGACAGCAACTTCTTTATTGCAGATCTGAATTTTAACATCATGCTTAGATATTCCTCCCCTCCGCCCCACCCTCCCCCCCTTTTGGTTTCCTCACTTTTGTAAGATCTGATTGAGAAAATGGAAGCTTCCCACAGTAAAACACTTCTAGAAGTAATGTGTTATTTTACATGAATCAGACATTTCTTTTTCATTCCATGCTCTTGATTTCCACTAATAATTTTTCATACAGAAAGTCACATGAGCAAATATATGGATTTTTGTAATGGAGATGGTGCAGGAGTTCTCCCTTTTGGTTGTTTTTTTGGGTTGGTTCTTTTTGTCTTGCACAGGCATAAATTAACTCTGCCTAGTTATTACACTGAAGTTTGCAATTTAGATCCTTCTATGACTATTACACAATTGTAGTAAACACTTGAAGAACATACTAGCTACTAACTAGCTATTATGCAACTGGAATGTGCAAAGCAGCATGTAGGAAAATAAGTGAAACACTTGGACAGACTTCTTACTACAAATTTGTTTCAAAATACTTTGGTGTATATAATAAATGCCTAGTGAATAATAAAAAGCAAAATAAGAAACAGAATTATGAATGATAACTTCTTTAAATTACAGCTTATGAGTATTCCTACAGACTCAGCTATGCACTTATATTTTAATGCAAGACTATGGACAGTCTGAGTGTTTTGTGTAGGGAGACAGGGATGATCTGTACTTCTGTGGTTGCTCTAAGATTATATTTCCATAGTAAATAAAAATGTGTGAAGCTTTGGAAGATGAAAAGTGCTTAAAAAAAGCAACTCTTGTTTGTTTAAAACACACGAGGAATCAATTGGATTTTGTTTTTCAGCTCTCAGAAACAGAGTTTAGCGCTAACCAGCGATATAAGTGTTCTTGAGATGTCTCGGAAAGAACTTGAAAATCAGATGGGATCTCTGAGAGAAAAACATCAACGGGATTCAGCTAGTCTGAAAAGCCAACTAACTGAAGCTGAGAGTCAAGCAAAAGATGTTCAGAAAGAGGTAACACAAAACATTATTTCTGCTTTGAGAGAATATAATGCCCAGTGACTTTGACTTGTAAGCTAAAAGAAAAAGGAAAAATCAAAGACTTCTGGTAATGACAGTTTTTCATACTTTCATTGTAAGTACTTTTGTGGTAGCTAACAGTATATAAACTAGGGGTTAAATCTAAAAAGGAAGATTTCAGGTTAAATGTTTGTCTTGAGAACTTTCTAAAGTTTATGTTTGTGCTTTACCTTAGTGAATTTTTTTTAAGCTGTACAGACAGGGAAACCTATATCCAGAGGCTTCCTGAACCCTGTAGTATAGTGTCATTAACTGTTATAAGTCAAAATTAATTCTTTTTAGTCAGTATGATCTTACTAGTTAGATTTACACATTCTTTACAGAGGTCTCATTTTATCATACTGGATCACTATACTGCTGAAGAGGAGTAGCAAGTCCATAAAGAAAAGCTAATGCTTTGAGCAGCATTTCATCTCCATAGCCCCTAAAGGCTATGTCTGGAGGAAGGCCATAGTCTCCAGCAATTATTTGCTTTCTCTTCATAGCATTTTCAGTGAAGTTTTCCCTGGTTACTACTTTTAATTTCTTTTATGGTCCTTTTCTTTGTTTTGTCACTAATTAATTCCTGTCACTTTCCTTACCATTTGAAAACCCAGCTTGTTACATCTGCTTACAAGACCACAGACTATTTGTAAAGATGCCTGATCTTTTAAATTAGTAGTAAATGCCAGTACTGGAAGTCATTGGTTCTGTCCTTACCAATCTCTGCCCATGAGGACTCCTAGAAAGCTTGTGGTCTGTAGAAAAATTGGACTTTGAGCTTCTTGAGAGATTAATTAAGGCCTTGTATTTACTTCATATTTCCTTGGTTTTAGTAATCCTAGCCCCTCAAAGTCAGGGACAAAAATGTTCATTTAGGAAAAAAAAAAAAAAAAAAGAAGCCCAGAGATCCAAGACAAGCTACTCTTGGCAGATAACCGGAAAGGAAGCAAAGAGCTAAGGAAGTGTAAGTATGTGTTGGGTGTCCAGGTGTCCACAGGCTGTTTTCTCTTTTTCTTCAGTATGAAAGAACACAGACTGTGCTCTCAGAGCTGAAGGCAAAGTTTGAGATGGCTGAACAAAAAAATCAGTCGCTCACAGAAGAGCTCAAACAATGTAAAGAAAATTTGAAGCTGCTACAAGAAAAAGGAAACAACGTAAGTCTGTACAGAATATGTGGGGGAATAGGGTTATGACACTGTCAATTCTGTTGATTGAGGGAGTATATAAAGTGTCATAGGAAAGGGCAGACTTTTTTTTTTTAATAAAAGGCTGTGTACCATATTATATGCAGAATTCCATCTGGTACTGCCTCTGCAATTTTGCAGGTCATTGCACTGTTACAATTATGTATATAAGTTAAATTTACAGTTGCGTGACAGTTTTAAATATGGTCTTACGTATCTGCTGGCTTGAGAACATCTGGCTTAAATACTCATGAACCAGAACTAAGCAAAACTTAATTTCAGAGAATGATACATGGGAAAAAGCTTGGAAACCTGTATCCAAATGAATTAAGCAACCCTTTTCAAGATGCTTTTATTTTATTAGTGTTTATTATAACAGATGTTCCCTCCTTACTCTTGCTTATGCTTAACAGTGGTTATTCCTGATCGGCTCATGCTCTAAACAGCGCAGTTGATCTGTCCTTTCTACTCACTGGTGAAAATACTCCTTTCCGCTGCAATTAACTTGAGAGGTCATGTCGTTGGAATTGAGTTTACAGCTAGGGACAATTTTTTTTCCTATACTGAGACTTCTGAAGTCCTCCAAATATTACAGGTGTGGCAGAGATGTTATAAAGTGGTCATAGTCTTATTTTAGATAACTTACTTCCTTGGGATGGCTGGTTTATTGTCGTCTTCCTGTACTGACTCTGTGGTCAGTGCAGGGTGAGCAGCTCCTGTAGTGGACAGTACAAACAAGGAGGATCATGGATGCCTTTGAGAAAATTGTTTCTCTGACTATGAAGAAAGTTTTACAGGTACCATCCTCTAAGTCAGCTGGCTGCTAGGTGACCAGAGTTTGTGTGAATACTCTTGCCATCACCAGTTACTTAATGTAAACCTCTAGCATTGAGCTGTCAAAGATGTAAAGAATTCAAAGCCCTTCTCACTTTTTTCAGCCATATTTCTAGGGATATGTTGTTATAATTCACTTTGGACCTGCTCGGAATTCTTCTGCAGTGCTCAGAGAACATTAAGTTACTAAAGTAGGCAGAAATCAAGACCAACCAACCAAAGCCCTCCCATTCTAATAGCTGAAGAAGTAATTGTGAATGGGAGATTTTCTGCCCTGTTAAAAACATTAACCTTAGCGTTAACATGATCAGTGGAAAAGAGGGGATAATAGAGGGAAGAAATTCTGTGAAAGGGAGTACTCAAAAGTGGAAAAGCTTCCAAGGTAAGGAAAATTTTAGGGGGAAGGAGGTGATCAGGAACAACAGCAGCTGTCAAAATCAGCTTTCAGAGGAGGACTTAGTTACAGCACTTGAAACCTGGAGGTCAGGGTATGATGAAGGGTATCCAACCATATAAGGACTTGCAGGACAAGCTTGCTGTTTGAGTAAGCATTACTCACAATCAGTAGCATAAGACATAACTATCTTGTGGATTATTTGAAGCATCATGGATATTGGGCTGAGTTCCAAGGTCAAATTTTCCAAGTACCATTGTCCTCTTATGTGGGAATCATCTTAATTTCCAAGGACAGTGTCCCACAGAGTGACTTCCAGCTGTGGGATTTCTTCCTTTTAGCAGCCCATGTGTATCTAACCTTCCATATCTCATATTCTAAGATGGGCAGTTTTGATCAAGCACCTAGTTAAATGCTTCTGAAGAATAAAGAGATTTTATATAGATCGATAGTTTCATGGTGGAGGGAAATATCATTTTTTGGAGGTAATTTAATTTAACGTGGTGGATATTTATCATCTGTTTCATTTACCAAGATGCCATAGCCATGAATGTGTATAACTTGAGGGGAAAAAAAATCCATAGACTGGTTCAGGGAACTAACAGATGTTAGAAAAGACAAGGCTTCTGTACTCCATTTGGGATATCACTTTAAATGCTACATTTATAGTTAAGTTTTACTTTAAACCAAGTGTATTCTGCAGTGCTTAGCAGTGTGATGTACTACTTGTGCTTGCATGCTTGTAGTCACTGATTATTTCCTGATGCGCATCATATGACAGATTTATGTGAATGGTTTGAGAACATTAGCTGTTCTGGTTTACTGAAACTTCTGGCACTTTTTTGAACACTGCTGTGATAATTTCTACCAGTGTGCTTTCTGTGGGAAGGTGGCACTGCTGTGTGGCACCAACAACACAAAAATAATCCTGCATGAAAATTACTTTAATAGCTACACATAATTTGTCTGTTAAATACATGCCTTGATTAAAATAAATTTGATTTGAATGGTAGAGATTAGAAACCTTGTAAGATTCCCGTGTTTTAAACCATAATGGAGCTTCTGTGATTGACATCTACAAATTCCTAACAGGGTGAGATTTTTTTTTTATGAATCACAGTGTTTCAGAAGGTCTTTAAACATGAATTTGTTATTTATTTGACTGAACAAAATCAAGGCAGCTTCAGCACAAAAAAGTTCTTAAGAAAATATTTGGCATGGTTTGAACTTAACCTCTGTGTGTCTGTGTGTGTGCACAAATATATAGGATAAGGTGCAAAGAAGAGGTGTATCCCAGGGACATCTTAAAAAGAAATTAGGTCCATTTTTATGTTTAATTCATTATATTAAGGATAGAGACTATCCATCCAGAATGTGAAGTAAAGTAGTTTACGCTTAGCTGAACGTAGCTAAGAAAACGTGTAGATGGTTCTAATGAGGCCTTAAGCTAAGTGAACCTAGCAGTCTCGCCCACTGGCAGTTTGGCCCCGCTGCAGAATTTGATAGATTTTTGGAATTGCATTTGGTCCCAAGGCTGATGACCCACCAGAGATGCTGATCTCTGTGCTATCTCCATCAGAAATGAACTTTCCTGCTTTATCTTAATGCATTTTTGATTGTACAGTCACGTTACAATCCCACAGACACATCTGAATGACTGAGTTTGCCTGTGGACGTAGTTGTACTTGATTCACTAACAGACAAAACAGGTTGTTTTTTTCTGGAGGCTGGTGATGCAGAATGGGAAAGCCTAATTTGCAAGGCTTTGAAGTAGCTGAAGAAGTAGCTGAAAAATTCAACATCTGGTGTGAGTCTTTCTTCCTTAAGAAATCCAGATGGGATTTCCTATCACTCACAAAAACTAAAACCAACTATAATTAAGATGCAGGCAAATCTAAAAGGGATTTGTATTGTTTTTAAGTGTTAAATTTCAAGTTGTGACAAGAGGTTTCTTAGAACATTTTCTGCTTACTTCCCTTTATTTTTAAACATCCCTGTTCATTGGAGTAGAATGGTGTACTAACGTTGTATACCACATTAGATGATGCTGTATTGTGTTAGATGTCTTTAATACATTTCAATTAAAACAAAACTCACTGACTTATTTTCCCCTCTCTAAATCATCTTTACCTGATTGATTTATAGCACAAAGTGATTTTTTAATATCCCTTCCCTTCTTTAGCCTTCCATATTACAACCCGTCCCAGCCGTATTCATCGGCCTAATCCTGGCTTTCCTGTATTGGTGTTACGGCCCATTGTGGTAGCGAAAGGTACAAGCACTACTGTTCAGTCGATGTATGTTTGTCCCTCTCACCTGTGTGTGCCATTTCTGTATAAAATAGTGCATGGTGAAATGCTCACAGGTATTTCTTTACCTGAAGCAAACCCTTCATTTAATACGCCATCCCGTGGATACTGACGAGCTGAGCAATCAACTAATCGTTTAACGTCTGTGTGATTTCTTTAATTCTAACAGCGAATTTTGTTCTAACTGCTTCTAGACATGCCTCACCTAACTTGATCTCAGTTTGTCTTTAGCAAATGGGCTACCTTTTGCACAATGCTGTGATGCTAGGGCCTGTAAGAAAACCTAATTGCCTAATTAACTATGAAAAATGAAGAGTTTGCCTCTAAATAATAATAAAAATCAATAAGCTTTGATTCCTGTTCATGGACTAAAAAATTTCTCTCTGGCTCTGAAATCTTTAATTTTTCTTGCTATTTCTATGATGAAGATGGGGAAAAAAAAAGAAGATGAATAGGTGGATGGTTTTGTATTCTGAACTCTCAGCTTGCATTCTCCTCTAACGTCTCTCAGTGTGTCCTCTCAAAATGCTACTGTTGTCATGAAATGTTGTGACAGTCCATTAGAAATGATGTTGTAAGGGTCTGCTACAAACAAACTTCATAGTTACAGTTATGCAAAAGCCAAGCTAAAGATGTCAGTACTGCATAAACTTGTCGTCTTGTGATTACTGGGCACAAGCCATGTTTTAAACATCTTAAGCCCTCACATGTTTAATAGCTAATTTCTTTGAGGTGCGCATGGTAATGAAGCTGGTAATCTGCAACTGCCAAAAGTTCTCCTGACGATCCACAGTCATGAAGAGTTGTGGAGTTCCCTTTGCTAGAGAAACATGATTTACTGTGATCCTCTAAGTCAGGACTAGCCTGTGGTAGGGCTCATGGGTAACGTTGTAGTGATACTATCAACAGGTACTCAGGACTTTCAGGAACCACGGGGTAAACTGATTAGTATGAATTAGAACAAATATGATATTGATTTTTTTTTTCTCTCCACACAGAGACAATGGCCTTGGATGCCTGTGATGGCAGCTTTGGTTGCTGTAACAGCCGTGGTGCTGTACCCAGGCCTAACCAGAGCTTCTCCATGAGAACTGTTGTTGAATCCATACACCGTCCTCCCTTTAGAAGCTGGCAACATTCATATACTGAGGGAAAACAGATTAATTCTCTTCCTTTTTACCTCTTAATACAGCACAGCTCTGCGTGAGAACAGCAGTAGGGTCATTTGCTTTAAACTGTATAAAATGTATCTGTCTATAAAGAGGGAATAAAATTGTGATTCATCATACTGTGAGCAATATTTTTGCTTACAATTTCATGCAAGTTTTAAAATAGTCTGTTGGAATTCTGAATACTATAATGGTGGCCTAAAGTAGGCTTCTTGGTACCAAATTATTTATAATGGTTAGGGTTGTGGACACTGTAAAATCTGATTGCCAGATTTAAAAGAAAAAAACACGTTTCTGATTTGGACACCCAAGCCAAGTATTCTTGCAGGTACTTGGAAAACATGCAGTGTGCTCAGTGCCTTTCAGTATTTATTTTTTTTTATCTAGTATACCATTTTACTTGCTGTTAGTCACTGAGCTGTTGGGAACAAGACTTACAAAAACTTCTCTTACCACGCCTTTTGAAGGAAGCATATTTTTCTTTGATAAGGATTGCTTTATTACTGATTTTTCGGGAATAAACACAATTCATATCCAGCCTTAAAGAGACAAAGATATTGATGGTGAAGACCAGCCTAGAGTATTTAGTGTGAGCGTGTGTGAGTGTAAGCATGTGTGTGTTCTTGAGTGAACTAAGGTATTTCTGGGAGCAAGTACTTGGTCATTTGATGGACATAGTGCAGTGATTCAACTTACGTTAACTTTAGTTTGAATGTAATTTATTAAATTTCATATATTTAAAGAGATGCATTCTTTAAAAGTATGAATACTTTCTCACATATCACATGTATCAATTTATTTTTTCAGTCATTTGATACTTTCTGACTTGAGCTGTAAAAGCTCTTTAGATAAGCTTTTGTTGACGTAACTTTTATTACAAGAACTGCTACAGTACGTTTAGCTGAAAAAAAATCTAAGGTACATAAAATACTACAAAATTGAATCATATACCTGATGAAGGTATCAGGTGAAGATGATTTTAATTTGGTAGTAAAATTTTGTGCATCCTCATCACGTGGCTGTAAGTATGATGCAGTGGTCCCCATTACAAAGTTTATTTTCCTTATCCGAGTACTATAACTATTGCTATTTGCTGACTTTTGGTGGGAATCACTGTAGATAGTGCTGAAATAAATGTAGACTGTAGTTGTCTTGTTCAGTTCAACAGTTCTGTCAAAAAAGTTTATTGAAGACTTAAAATAATATGCTAAAGAATGGTAAAGTAAAATGGCTATGCTAAAGGAAACTTCAAAACAGGGAGGTAATCTCAGCAATTCAATTGGCTTTAAAGAACGTTATGGCAATCGACAGTTAGCTTAAATATTTAAGTAGAAAATTAGCATATAATTTACTTTGTGAGGTTTTAAGGGTCGATGTCCTTTAATTAAAGGTTCTATCTTAAGTTACATGGGATTTTCTAATGGGAGGATTATTAGGTGGAAAAAATAGTCCACAGGTGACTTGTAGAAAATAAATATTTGTCATTTAGTTCATTCATTTCATCCTTTTCAGTTGCAGGAAGCCACCCAACCACAGAACACTCGTATGCCAGTGGTACTTAGTACCTCTTGTATATAGGTTATTGCAAATAATGTTCTGAAATGCTTAACTTCAGAATTACATTTTTTAAAAGTAAATAATTGTTTTAAATCTATTTTGTAAAGATATAAAAATACAATAGAATTTCTGGAGTACAGATTAAACTATTTGCACTAACACACGTGATGTGCATGATTTAATAAAATAACTTTACTCTCCCTATGCATGTTTGAGTTGAATGTCATTTGAAAACAAAAGTTTCCTGCCTAAGTTTCTTTTGCGCTAGGTGTTGCCACAGTTACTAGGCACAGTGTCTGCGGCATGTCCTGTAATAGCAAAAGATGGGGTTTTACCTTGTATTTCACATTTGCACTGGTTTAAGTTTTGGTCTAGTTGATCTCTCTCCTGCCTGTTGCTCTCAGAAAGAAAGAGGGGAGGAGAGAGCCATGGAAAGCTTGGGAGTATATTGCCATGGGGGGGAAAGAGTATTCACAGCCAAAGAATGGATTGTGCCTGTGTCAGGTGTTGAGATTGAAGGAGCAGTGTCTGCACATAGTGGGGCAGTAGTGGAAAGCCCTTCTAGAGGAATGAAGCCTGATGCTGCTTCCTCTCTACTTTTTTAGCATCTTGAACTCCCTGTTTGCCCATCTCTCAGCTTCTCTTCCAGTGGATTCTGTTCTCTCCTCCCTGCTGGTAGCATGTAGCCATGGTGTGAGGAGGTGGAGTAGAGCCCGGCAGAGCAGCGGTCCCTCCTGGCTGGCAGCAGGGAAGGTGCCAGGTTCCTTAGGACCAGCCTGAGGGGTCAGCCTGCGCTGCTGGTTGGTGCCCTGTACTGAGCAATGCTGCCTGTGACCTCAGTTTGTTCTGGTATTAAAGACAAATGTTGTGTTTTCAGAAGCCTTTAGAGCAATGGAGAGATGACATTTGAGACCCAACACGGTTATATTAAAGGGGAAAGATTTATGATGTAATTATGTGCATGTGTGCATATTTATACCACATACACAGGTTGATAGTACACGTTGCATGGGGGTTTGTGCTTACAAGTATACCTATGGTTCCCTAATACAGTGCCTTTCCTAGGAGTTCTTGACATTTGCATGTTTAAAATGATCAAGAATGAGCTAAAATGCACAGTTCACTCTTCTGGTGTGAGAATCCCTGGAGAAGGATTGGATGACTGGGAAGTTGCTGTTCTTCGGTGCTTTGAAACTAAAGCAGCAAGTGGAGTTATTTTGCAGGCACTCTGTGCACAAACCTTTCTGTCTTCTTCACTGTGTTTATGGTATTTGCTTGTGTTCTTTTATATACATATTACAGTTCTTCCATTTTTAGTTACAAGGTTTGTAAGCCTCTAAGTCTACTTGTAAAATAAGTGCTCTGAGTTTGCACTGAAGTTTGAGATGTTAAGAATTTTCCTCATACTAGAAAAGTTAGAGTTGTTTTACCATTTGCTAGTTCATTTTGGAAGATTTAATATAATGTACCTGAACACCTTCAGCTTTGTCCCGGGGGTGTGACTGAGGTATCTTTTTTTTAAAATTTTCAAGTAATTCCACGTAGATGGGGACTACAACAGCACACCTTTTAGTTAAAAATATAAATATATATGACATGTGTAGTCTGATTTTTCCTGTTCCTTGGAACTGAATTAAATGCATTCTTCCAGAGTCTTAGCCTCATCCTTCTTGTAAAATCTCTGGATTTTTTTGGTGCTAATGGAGAATTGTGAACCTGCACAATATATCACAAAGTTTTCTCATAAACCAATCTTAGGCAAGTTAGTATCAAATGACTGATGGCTGAAGCAACAGTAATCATCTGTGCATGTATATCTGGGGTATATTCTTCAGTTATTTTTCTAATCAAGTCTTCTGCAGTATTACCTGTTCAAACTTTCAGTATGCTTTGTGTAAGATTTTGAATGTCTTCTGCCTTAATCTGTAGGGCTGTACCGCTTGCAAGAATCATTTCTGCAGCTTGAATCTTACCCATGACGAGTCCACTGCCGGGGCTCATTCCACCAGCAGCGTCCGAGTGCTTTGAAACACGAGGTCACCCCAGCGGCTTTTGGGAAACTGCTGTAGTTTGCACTTGCTCTGCAGCCAGGGCTGCTTTGGAACAAGGGGCCTTTTTACCCCTCTGGCTTTTCATCCACCATTAACATTTCATTAGCAACTGCCTCATGATTTTGAGTCTCCATTAATATAGCAGTGGGTCATGTGAACGAACTAGAAGCCATATTCTCTTCTGCTGTCACTCGAGCAGACCTCTGGGTCTGCTGCATTGAGTTCCTCAGATCCAGCTGATTTACTCATCCCAGCCCTTTTCTGCTTCTGGATACAGAATTCCTGTCTTTCCCCTCTGGTGGGGAACTGGGCTGCAGTATGGGTCCTGCAGTTGTCCTGCCTTCCTGGGCTTTTAGTTTGTGACAACTCGTTCAAAGTAGTGATCTTGCCCACAGAGAGGGTTGCACCTGCCACTGCATTGAAAACAGTGGGTGCTACCAGTATTTGACTAAAGGCTCTCAGGAGGCAATTAACAATTAAAATAACACTTTCAGTGGTAAGACCCATTAGAGGCTAAAATTTCCATTTGTTGGTAAGGGAACTTGGATCTTACTGCTGTTCTGGGCATCACAGTCATGAAACTTCCGACTTCAGCATCAGAAGCATAATGTCAAGAAGTCAAGCAGGTAATTTAGAGAAAAAGAATTGCTGCTTTTAAACATCAGAAAAAATTCAGTCACCTCTGTAGGTAAGTTACTTGAGCAACTATACTCTTTACAAAAAAAAATCAAAACCAAAACAAACAAAAAAACGACCAGACCCGTGAGTTCGTCTCCCTTTGGCTCCCAACCATGTGATTTTAGTATACCTCAACATAACCTCTCTCAGAGGATGTTCTACTGCGAGTGTTGTCCTGATCCATGGATTTGACATACCATGATCAAAATACTGTCCAACTTTCTTACTTTTATATAAATGGATTTAATTTCTTTGGTTTTTTTCTTCATCTCTCTAGCTTTGGTTGTCATGTTCATAATTACTACTGTTCTGGCACCTACTCTTCAAAGAGGGACATTCAGAAAATCAGAACATGCCCTTACAGTAATGACCTTACTAACACCATATAAGTAGATAATAAGCTTTATATCCTGCTCTGGTGTTCTTGTTTGGCTCTCTACCAGAACCCTTTTGGGGATTCACTGACTTTAGCATTTGAATTTCATCTTATGAACTAAATCTCTGCATTCCTCATGTCACCCCAACCCCTTGGTATCTGACTTTGCAATAAACACTGTACAGTACAAAACCACTGTATGCAGGCAGCCCGAGGCAGCAGGAACCTGTTCCCATTGCTGTTCAGCAATGGTTTGGGTTTTTCTTCCCCTTCAGGTTTTAACAGGGGTGACTACTGAAGCTGTTCTAGTAATCAGTTGTACGCTCTTGAATGGTAGCAAGCCAAAACCAGATGACTGCAGGACAGTAGGGAAAACATTCATAGAATAATTCCTTCACTTGGTTTTTGCAGTCTGAAAAATCAGCAGATTTTTACTGGGTTATTAGTGATAGTGTAATGATTACTCCTATTGGAATGTCAGATGATTTATGGAAGTCTTGATTTCATAGTACAAATAATTATTCACATTTTTAAAACCTTATAGCAACAAAATTGTATTTTAAAATGCTTTGACAGGCATGAATCATTCTCCATTCTTGAATTCTGTACTAGTTGCTTCCCGTAAGTTACAGTGATTTGCTTAGATCATAAGGTGAAGCAAAGCCAGTCCTTTTCCCAAAACCATACGCTTTACTGTCTTTCCCTGGCCCTGTTTGCTGCCACTTCCTTCTGTAAGGCATTTCTAATTCTGCATTGCTCACGTGACTCTGTTCAGATTTTTCTGTCTGTTCAATGTGGGATATTGCCAGCGCTGGAAGCGTAACACCTCTGACATACCGAGGGGCTGTGTGCATGTGCCTACATTGCTGTTCCGACACTGTGCCTGCATGCAGTAAGATAGATTGTGATTACTTGCATTTAGCAACCATGAGGATGGAGATGTAATTGAGATCCACCATTAAATAGTTCTCAGCTGTGGCAATAGAGATGTCAGGATGGAGATGTCATTTGTTTGTTGTGTCAGGAGATACGTAGAAAATCTGGATGTGCTTCCAAGCGTGCGATCTCTTCAATGTGTCTGAAGATGAACAAGCCCAAAGCTTGGATTAAGCTAAAAGTGACTTTTGCATAGCTGGTCGTATTAATTAGCAACTTGAGAGGAAAGGTTGAAGTGATCAATCCGTTCTGTTCTATTGGAATAAAATTTATCCAAAAGCTAGCCTGTATTTGTTTCGGTACCCTCTGTTAGGAAGTAGATTATCTTATTATTTTAATTTTTTTTAGAATCCCTACACAAAACTATGAGTGGCAAAATATTACCTTCAGTATGGAATGGATTTACTATTTTAATGTTATCATGCTAGATCATTTTGAAGTTTAAACATTTATATTTCTTGTAAGAAGTTCTTGCTCTGGAAAATACTTTCATTGGGCATGTCATTGGTTTTGATGTCACAAAACTACTTGTCCTTAATATGGTGGCTCTTATTTAAAAATGTTTCATATATGCAATATGTCTCGGGATGATTATTACAAGAATAAATTTGCAACACAGCAGAAAGCTGATTTGTATTGTACATAGTCTTTCATTCAGCTGAACTCCAAATTTCAGCACTCTACAGTATCCAAATAACCTGCTATGCTCTGGTTTACTGCATTAGACATCATCAAGATCCTAGCTAATGAAATCAATTAAAACTCAGTTTAAAAGTGGAATCTGTTTACCTGCTAACTCTGTAGAAATGGGGTTCACAGCCATACAACCTTCCCTCCCTCGCGGTAAAGCTCTAGCACAAACCCAGGAGAGAAGGGCTGAGACACGGTATGAGTGTAACTCCATTTGTGCAAGAGCTGCTTCCTTTCTAGTGACCAGGCACCCTCAGGGTGTCATTCACAGACCATCCTTGAAGAAGATGAATCATCCTGCAGCCTTTAACCTCCACTGTAAATCAGACGGTTCCAGAGCTCTGGCTCAGCAGAAGGGGATTTACTGAGTCACCTAGTTTTCAGCACGTTTGGGGAAGGGAAGTCTCCTCCCTGCTTGCTCTGTGGTTTGGATCCACCCCAGGGTGTAGTTCAAGTATGGTTCTGCTCCAGGCTATGTAAATCCTGGTGTCTGAGCCTGGTTGAAAAGTTGAAATTAGACTTAACATTCAGATATCTACCAGATGCATTAGGTGTTTCAGGGGAGAATGGTGTGTGTGAGTGTGTGTGTGTGTGTGTGTGTAAAAAAAGACCTTTGAAGAACAAGTGTGAGGTATGTCTGTCCAGTTGCTCTTCATGGGATGCTGTTGGTAGCAGAGATTACACCTGTCAGTAACTTCATCTCACATCCCTGTCTCCCAGACAGCAGCACAAAGCACTTTTCCTTAGACCAAGGAGGCAAATGCTGAGTTAGTTTATCTCTGAGTAATGTATCAGTGAGCAGTGCTAACCAACCCTTTGCTGATTAGTAAAGATTCAGTACCAGTATGATGAGCTAGTTCAGTGAGATATTAAAGGTGTTGGGTTTTTCTATTGTTTGTGTGGCAGTCCCAGTTGATTGACATTTTTTCTATTGTAGAACTTGACTATAATCCAACATCACAATAGACATGTGTACCTCAGTGTTTTACACTTAATAATTGTTGTGATGGTGTGTAAGTGAAAACGCAGCCTGCGGCAACTTCACCAGGACTTTTTTTAATCACACTTGCAGACTTGGGATGGCCAGGTGTTGGTGTGTCTTGGGTGCCTGTTGCAGCAATTGTACATCCTTCCTCTGCAGACTTCTCCACATTGTAATTCTTCATGAATACGCTGTTTGGAACTAACACTTCCAAGTTTAAAGGGTTCTCATCCATCCGTTGTTTAAACAGTAGATTTGAAGTTGCTGCCATGGTGCACCTGCAGGGTTCTATCATGTTTGTACATTCCTTAATTATGTCCCAGCCAATAACAAATTATTAACAATTTCCCTTACTACTTGATGTGAAAGACTGGTTATATAGCGAGTGAAGGTGTTCCTAGGACATCCATGCCCCTCTTCAGGAGGAGACTTTAGTAGACAAATAGTAAAAAAGTTTCTTGTTGGTTTCCATGGTGTCTCTCATTGTTTCTCATTTCAAGACTACAAGGGAAGTGGTAAAAAAATTATTTGTCCCACACTGATGCTTCCACTGGTAATTAAGAAGCAAATTCAAGTCGAATGAGTGCTGCTGGGATATTTCTTTGTCAGATGTGTAGGATGTTGCATCTGCTTGGAACATGGGTCTGCTGGGCATCTTTGCTCCTGCCTGCCCGCCCTTAGATGGGCAGGGACATTCATCAGTGAAGCCTTTGATGTAATGTGTATCAACATGGAAGATGAGGCAGCTGTACTGGCAGATCTTTCTCAGCTGAGGCACCTCGGTTCTACTCACATCACTTGGACTCGTGTGACAGTGGTGTTCATTTGTTCATTCAGTGTAAATGGTTTCCAGTTACCATGAAATACATTTCACTGGGGAATATTAAAACATGGTAAGTTATTTTTTTTAATTCTAAAATGAAGAACAATAATTGGGTATTGAGTCATATTCTGTAGCTGTACAGTTAACTCTTTAATTTCTTGGGTTCTAAGTAGGGCTCCAGGCTAGATCCTGCTGGCTCGGTTACTTCAGAAAACTTTCATTTGTTAAATTTTGAGCATGTATTGGAGGTCTTCAGTCCTTTTGGTTCTGAAGTTACTGTGAAAATAGAAGGTATAGCTGTCTGGTGTGAAGGTTGCTACCTGCAGCCTCTGAAGAGGAAGCTTGGAAAGCACTGTCATGATAAGTATTGCCGTAGGTGTCCAGTGATCCAGGTGCGAGCAGCTGTCTCACATTGAGGAAAAAGGATGATGACTCAGGGTAGAGTCACATCCTGTTCATGCTGGTTAGGGACACCCCCACTTCACCCTTCCCGGTTTTGAGCAATGAAGCTGAAAAGAAGTAAAAAGAGACCCTTGAAATGTGAGAAGGGGAAAGCTGATCCTTCAGAGATCGTGGCTTTCCAAGCCTTGTATAACAGCAGCTCTGGCTCACTGCTGCATTTATGGAGGTCTTGGAGCCAAGCGGACCCTGTTGTAGCTGCTGCTGCACTGTTGTGGAGTGGCAGCTGGCTACAGCCTCAGGCAGAGGTGATGGCTGTGCTTGCACCTACCTCTCCGATTCTCTCTGCAGTCACACAGGCTGAGATGATTTGCTGTGATGTGGCTTCTGATGGGTTGGGAGAATTGGGATCTAGGGTTGATTTCATTAAATCTCATTGCACCTGCTGCAGCCTGTATGTGTTTATACAGTGAGAGAACTGGAGCTCAGGAGTTAGCAGCACCCACATTGTTACTCTTCAAACCCTTGTCCATCAGTGAAAGGCGCTGTCCTGCTTGTACACCTCAATATACTATGGTCTGCCTTGTGGGGCTGGCTTTCAGCCAGAGTCCAACGTTTAGATCAAATGTATTTACACAACTTTTATTCTACAAGTGCCTGTTCAATGAGTCAGCAGAGCTGTGTGTCCACAGGGCTGCTTGAATGCAGTGCCCGCTGTAGCAGAAACAACTTGGGTGTAGCAAAGTGCTCCTTAAAATTCAATGTACCTGTGACGTCTTTTAGCAGGATGAAACTTTGTGCTTCTCAATACAGTTTTAATGGGATAAGTTCAGGTCAAACTAAAACTATTTCAAGCATTTAAAATCCAGCATGTTGAAAGGGTGAAGTTGGAGTTGAGATGTGCTGCGTTTGCTGTGTCTCCACCGAGGCATCTCTCAGCCTGCTATCGGGAGTTTAAAAAGCTTCACAAACGTATTGGCTGCCTCACAGTAACTTTTAAGCTGGCATTGAAGCTAGAAAGGATTCTTTTTGTTTCTATATTGCCTATTGCATGCAAAACCGATACTTTTAAGCAAGGAGCTTCTACTAACAGCTTGAGATGTCAAAACAAGTTTCAAATACATTTCATCACAGGTTTCATGATGGAAAATACTTCCCCTACAGCCTTCTGGAGGGAGGCCTGGCTGGTAGTTGTTGCTGCTGTTTTCCCTAGGATATGTCAGACTCTTTTTTTTTTTCTGAAATAAGTTGCTTATCTTCAGTATGTAAAAGCACTCATCTCCATAGTTGTGTTGTCTCCAAAAGTGCCACCCCAGCAGCCTGTGCTGTACGTGTGTTTTGGTGTCAGAGACAATGAGGTGCTGCCCTGGGAAGTGTGGCCTGGCCCCGGTCACCACGAGGGGTGGCAGGAGGAAGTTCCAGGTGTCTTGAGAGGAAGGAAATAAGGGGAAAACTCTGGTTTGGGGAAAGTTCCCACACAATGCAAATGAAGGCATGGAGAGGCGGGAGTGGGGGATCAGGAAGGGAAGGGCCAAGTGAGCCGTTCTGGGAAGGATGGGGGTGTTCCTGGGCTTTACCTCAGAGGAAAAACAGATTCTGTAGGCCTTGAGAGAGCATTCCCCATCTTCTCTGTTCCTGTCTGCTGCCTCCCACCCTCAGTCAGCATGGTGGTGGGTTTCCTTTAGCCGCAGCTTGCCCATTGTGGGGAGGAGCTGCAGGACTTTGGGTGCAGAGAGGTGGAAGGTGGTGTTCAATGCACTGTGTGAGAGAGGGGCCTTAGAGACAGTATCTGCCTTCCTGTCCTGAGCCTGAACCTCCTGGGAAGCCTGCTCCATTCTTTTCCCCTTCCTGGCATTGACCTGTGGGTCCACTGTGACCCGAGGCTTCCTGGCATCCATGCAAGGCCAGCACCTTCAACCACCATATGGGAGCTGGGCCTGGGAACTTGCCTCTCCCCAAGTGCAGAGGGCTTCTTCTTTGAGATGACATGGATCTTTGCTTGTAGCATTGTGCCAGGTGAACAATAAGGAATGTAGCTGCCAGCTTCGTCCAGGGGGGGTTAATTAGGGATATCCCTTAGAGTTTATGAGGTCTCCAGGAAGCAGAATTCTGCCCCAACAAACACTGCTGCAGGAAACGTTGTGGGGTGAAATTTGGTGGAGATCATCCTGCAGAGTGTGGATGGGTATGGTGCCACAATGGCACAGTGCCATTGCCGTAGTGAGCACAGCCCTTGGTGACAGCCGCTATACTGGTCAAAGTGCCAGAACTAGTAGAGCACAATGAAGGGTGGACCTGTGCCTGACTAAGTCAGGAGAAGGTAAGATCTGTTGACCTTTCCTGCTGTAGGAGAAATGATGTTGGTGTCAGCACGTCTTCTGCGTTGTCTTAGTACCACTCTGGCTAAATTGTGTATTGCAAGTGAGATGCTTCTGATGCATCTGTCACTTCATTCATTGCCTCATCCATGGAGCTTTGGCTAAGACATCCCTGTGGCAAAGACAGACAAAGATTCTTTTGAAACTTCAAAAAAAATCTTTGTTCTAGTTTTTGTTTTGTCTAATTCTCTCTTGTATATAACAATGTATGTAATATATATGGAAAAAGTTACCTTCACTTAAATGTTTTGTTCTCTGTGCACACGTGAGTGGAAAATGCTGCGTGGATGCTTCCTGCGATCCCACAGATCCAGACTGCAGCTCACAGGACTGGCTTAATCTACATTTAATGTTAAATAAAATAAGAGTTTCTCAATTTTACCAGAAGCAGATGTCAAGTGTAGAAGACTCAAAGCAAAAAAAAAAAAAACAAAAAACCAAACCACAAACCAACAAAGCCCCCCAAAACAAAAGAAAAAACCTTTAACAACCCTCAGTGTGTGGCCTAAATGCAGCAGTCTCTTCGACTGGGCAGCCCCAAGCTGAGCTGCTAATTGGGTCCTACTTTTCACCCTCTTTAGCCTTTGGGGTTGCTCAGAAGGCACCCCCTGTTACAAGGCACTCTAGTACTTAGTTGTTACAGCACTGTATCTCTGTGGGAAGGAAAATTCAATTCTCACACCCTGTAAGTCCAAACTTATAAGGTAAAAATAATCCCTTTCTATTCTCTCCTAAACAGAACTGCTCCTGGAAAGCAGAAACAAATCCTAGTAATTGCTCTATGTCCCTGGAGTCCTTAACAGAGCATCTGCAGACATGACAGGAACAAGACCTGCTACGGCATCCCTGCAGTTTTCAGCAATGGCAGAGATCAGTTCATGCGTTACTGTTTAAGTGCTGTGTGTGTGCTCAGTGCTGTGGCATTACAAAGAAGATGACTTTATTTTCCTGCTGCGAGGAGGTTGAAATCTTAACATCCTGAACATATGGAAGGAGAGTTTTCTCTGACTGTCTCAAACTCTCATACAATGTAAGCTGGGGGGGAGAGGGGAGGCCATGTGCATGCTTGGTATTCAAGAAAAAGCTATTTGTGCTTAGTATAATGGCAATATTTTTCAGTTGCAGCTATCCTATGAGGAAGTTTAATCTCCCTAATATGGACAGAGTGAGAGCAATGAGAACTTGCATCACTTTTAACTTAGCCAGTTTTCTAAGAACAAAAGAATCAAGTCAAGTATGTGGTTTGGGTCACTTTTGCAGCTTTTTTCATCTTTCTGTGTTTCTATTTATACCCTGGCCAGTTCTTACGCTCTGTGACCTGGTAAGAAAGTTAACGTGATTACTAAACTTTAAGAGGGAACAGACTGGTTTCCTAGATTTGATCTAAACACCATTCCCTTATATTAATATAAATAATGACATCATCTTTTATTGCGGAACGGGAACCTTAAATGGTTATGGGAAAGCAAATTTTAGGAACAGTGTCCTTATGAGACATATGTGATTCATCTTCAAGTGTGTGTATTTAAGAAAGATGCTGTATCCTGAGCCAAATCAGCTCTGTGAATCAGACTTACTCTATATCAAACTGCAATCCATTAGCAAAAACTATTCACTGCACTTTTCTTTCTTTTAAGCTATGTGCAGATTGGTGCTTGCAGAGTGCTGGAGAGTACTAGGCAAAGCCCAGGAGGCTCTTTTGTCCTCTTCCAGCTTCCTCCAGAATCTGCTTTTGCACACTCCTCCAGGAGCCTTTTGTGCATGATGCCTGAACCATAAAGTAACGGCAGCCACTGTCTCATTTCTGGGATTCAGTGTGTTAATTATTCAGAGTGGTGGTGTTCAGGGCACTGAGGAACTAACTGTAAGGCACTTGGTTTCCTACCAAAGGAGTTTGCTGATGTCTGTTAAGGAGTATCACCACATTCAGATTCAGTCTCTTCTACGTAACACAGCATGGAGGAAACGTGTGTCCTTTTTGGCCGAAGCTGAAAAGGCAGAGCAATACACCACAGCATGGTTGTAGCTGCTGCCAAGGGTGAACATCTGCTTTACAGCTTGTCATTCAGCTTTTAAGGGTTTCCTGTGAGCAGCCAAGAGCACTGGCCTGGCTCCGTTCTTGCATCTGTTCTGTACCTGAATGGGATGTAACTTGCTCCGAATGGGAAATCCTCAGCCTGGCAGGGTCCACCCCTGTGCAAGCTGCACGTTGGCAGCAACACACCCATCTGTCTGCTGGAGAGAGAAACTCCTGTTTTCTCCTCACCTGGATTTTCAGTGCCATACTTGCTGAAAACAACTGGTCCCGTAGTGAGTTGCCATGAGGAAAATAGCTGCCCTTGTGCAGGGTTTCGGTCTCAGTGTGCCTCTTGTCTCACTGTTAGTGAGCAACTTCATCTCCGCTCATCATGCAAGGACAGAAGGCTGGAAGCCATTTGTTTAAAACAATGGAAGCGTTTAGCAAGCATTAGCGATTGGGTTTGGTGGGTTTGCTTTCAAACCTGAGCTCATGCCATGTGTAGGGCCAGTTTTAAGGCACTCCAGAGGAGGACGGAGCCAGGAGAGCCCAGACCACGGCTCTTTCATCCTTAAGTCCCTGCCTTTACCTTTCTCCTTTGCTGGAGCTTAGGAGAAAGCTCTTTGTCCCCTCTGCCTCGGGCCCTTCCCTCCTGACACAGGACTTTGCCCGATGCTGTAAATGAGGAGTAATGGCCCTGTCTGCCAGATAAGCTGTGGGGTGTAACTCTGCTGGCACATAAAGGGGGGTGCCTTGGTCCTTACACCCTCCAGCTGGGTCATACCCGGTGTACCCGCTGTCCTCTCTGAATTGGTTCCTTGGTGAGTGAAGACAAACATTGTGTTATACTGGGGCAGAACGGCATTTCCCAGACTTTCTCGTGTAGTGGCTCTTGCCACTTCTCCCTGTCTCTGAGCCAAGGCTGGCACAGCAAACTTTTGGGTCAGATTCCTCATTTCTCTCATCTGGTTGTTGCCTTTTCCCGTTGCCGCTTGCAGCGCTGCCAAGCTCTCAGACAGAGCAGGGGAAACGCTCATGGACTGACCCATCAGGCTGCTGCCCGGCCCAGTGAAGGGCTCCAGTGCTGCCAAGGTGGTTTGGAGGCCACCAACTTGCTTTTTATGGCTCCTGCCATATTTTACTTGCTCTAATGCCTGAATCTCACACTAAAGCCTGAGGAAGACCACATCTGAAGATGCTCTGTCTTTTCAGCTCCCTGTGGGAGGGATAACTCCCTGATGGCACTTCATGCCTTATTTTGAGCTTATCAAGTGTCTTCTCCTTCATCCCAAAACAGCAGTTTTTTAAAAAAGCAGATGAGCCAAGTTGACATGGGGGCAGTGGTGAGAATTTTTGGGGTGTCTCGCAATCATACCTCAGTTCTTTACTGGGACCTGGATTGTCTGTCTCTACAGCAGCACCCCAAAGAAATCCTCCCCGAAGGGCTCAGCATGCCCATCCATCAGTGTGGGTCTGCCATGGGCTACGAGTTGGTGTCCTGGCTGACATGTAGGGCAAGAAGCAGTTTTGACTCCTCCTTTCAGAAGGGTGAGGAGACTTTTTGACCAGTTTTAGAGTGGCTGGCCCTTGTTTGGAGAAGAGTTTGGGTGCTACCTTCACATGGCTTTTCTCAGGAGTACCCTTGAGATACCATTTATCTAGAAATTTGCTGTGCCTGGTAACTTCAGGGATGTGTCTTTCTTCCTTGGTTTTATGAAGATCCTGGTTAGCCATCTGGAAATCTCATCCTGTGATTACTCCAGAATCTGGAAGACCTTTTGTAACTACTAATCCCAGAAACAGATTTTCCCTTCATCCTGTCTGTCAACACAGCCTTTAACTTATTTTTATGGGCTTCAGCACATGTTTGAAGCATCGCTGCCTTAGGATACAGTCTGTGTTTTCCAGACTATTTCAGTGGTCTTTGTATCTACATATAGCACTTCCTGCAGAAGGGCTATTTAGTGGGTATTTTGTGGGATTGTCGGTGTCCTTCAAAACTCAACACATCTCCATTTGCACATTTAGTGTAGGAATCAGTATGACTTGACATGCCATGAGCATGAAATCCTGGGAAATCATAGCTTGAGATGCAATCTTTGGTTTCAACAGAATTGAGTAATGTTCTCATTAATAAGATGTCATAAAGATTGGATTAATTATTGATCTAGAAGCAAGGGGAGGTGTTAAAGCAAAAAGAACATTCTAACATAAATGGTACCATACTAGACTTTTCTTTTTCCTTAATTTTTATATCTTGTCTACTAGCTGTTGTTTACCCACCAAAACAATTTGTGTTTGAAGTTTGCTCTATGTGTCTTAACTGTTCTGTGGAGGCAGTGGGGTGTGGCAGGTAGGGATGGTGTGCCTCAAAAGCTGTCTGATGACTGCCACCTGCTTTGGGGTAGTTGAGGAGGGTCTGCCTGGAGGTTGTGGTCTTGCCTGGAATTGTGGCTCCATGTTGCTGCCAAAGAACGTAAGGCCCCAGGCAGCGGTTCAGAGGAAACTCCCTGGATGAGGTGTGCAGGACTTCTTGCCAGAGGCTGGAGCATGCTTACCTGGTGGAGAGGGCAGGAAGATGTCTGCACGTACGCAGACCACAGCAGTAGGCTCAATTCAAGTCTGCAATGCTTCCAGGTTTGTTGGCATCTGCCTCTTTGTAGGAGTGGACCCTAGACTGCATGTGCTCCTTGAGCCCATCCTTGTGCATTTGCAAAGCATCTTGTGAAGCCACCATCTATGAGAGAGGAACGACCTAGGAAGAGCTGCTTCGTTTTCCTCTCTTGTTAAAAAAGAATTCTCAAGACATGTAGAAACCTTTCTGGAGAACAACAGAAAAAAAACAGAAGAGCTTGACCTAATTGCTGCTTTAAATATATGTCTGTGGCTCCTGAAAGGCCCAGCAGGATATAAAGCCACCAGTTCCAGTGCTCATTTTCACCAAAACTTCAAAGTGTTTCCTTTCATGTGGTAATCTTAATCGTGGTCCAAGAAAGCATTCATGCCATTACTTAGATATTCCAGTTGTGCCACCATTGTGGAAACTTAAATGATGATATTTTCCACAGGCAAAGCTTCCATCGTTAGTTAAACGTGATGGTCTCCTGCTTGCTCCTACGGAAGGTACAACCTCCTTGCCATGAGGAATGGCTGCGACTCGTAAGCTGAGCCAAGAGCAATGACTGATGGAGTAAGAAAATGAGACCATAATGCAGTCCCTAGAGTCCTATTTAGGCTTTAAATGTTTTCAAATCATAGTCATACCCTTCTCTGGAAGAGAACCGTTGTATGGACTAGCCAGTACTTAATAAAACCCTTGCTGGTTTAGTATTTGAGATGACAGTTGCCAGCTATATCGGTTGTGCATCATGTCCAAAAGAGATAAAAGCTCACGTGTCTCCATTGATTAAAAGCAAGATTAGTTGGGCAGGATCCACACCAATCCCCCAAGTCCCAGTCTGTTGCTGAAAGCGTTGTAAGCTCTGTAGTTAGAGCTTACCTCTACCTCTGCTGGCCTGGCCTCCTGTAGCTGGCAATGCAGTTATTTTGTTTGTGCAGTCATTGTGTCAGCTAAATTTCATCAGAGTGTTTAGGTGGGAGAAGACCTTTAATATCATCAAGTCCAACCTTCACCTAGCACTGCCAAGTCCAGCACTAAGCCATGTCCTTAAGTGCCACATCTACAGATCTTTTCAGTACCTTCATGGGTGGGGGCTCAATCCCTTCCCTGGGCAGCCGGTTCCAATGACTGGCAGCTCTTTTGGTGAAGAAGTTTTTCCTAATATCCAATCAGAACCTCCCTGGTATAGCTTGTGGACAGTTTCTGTTGTCCTATCGCTTGTTACTTTGAAGAAGAGACCAACACCCACCTGGCTACAACCTCCTTTCAGATCATGGTAGAGAGCAGTAAGATCACTCCCCAGCCTCCTAAACCACCCCAGTTCCTTCAGCCACTCCCCATGAGATTTGTCCCTTCACCACCTTTGTTACCCCTATTTGGTTGCACACCAGCACCTCAACGTCTGTCTTCTAGTGTCCAAAACTGGACACAGTGTGTTCTCCATGAGCCATGGCTGATCTGCTCCAGAGATAACTGTGTGATAGAAATGTGTGATAGAAATGTGTGATAGAATTGGGAAAGGGGCCAGGGGAGGGGTTGGGACACTCAAGATTTCTTGGTAAGTGCAGTCGTGCAGGGAGGATCTGAGATTTACTTTTTTTCTGCTGGAATGACCTCACGGTAGCACTTGACCTTGCAGTCATGCTGAGGACATTGCCATGTCCCTTGGCTGCTGGGCCTAGGAGAGCAAATGCTCCAGGTCCTGGAACACCGAACGGCCGCAGAGACCCGTCATACTTGAAGTGGTTTCAATGACTATAGGAAGCATAGTAAAAAATGAAGAGATCATTCAAGGATCATTTAGATGTAGAGAATTCCTCCTGGTTAAGCAAATATCCTGCTGAGTTTCTCTTGGAAAAGAATTCAATGTGTAAGGCTGTATCTTTTCCAGATTATGAGGGATGGGATTCAGGAGAGAGAAACATCTATTTCTGCAATCTCAGAAAGCATGTGGGCCTCAAACACTTCTCCCAGTTGGAAAGTTTGCTGTTAAGAAAAGGAAACAGATTTTTATAAGCAATATTTAATTCAAGCGTTTGACTAATTCTCCTGCTGCAAAGGTTTTAGGTCAAAGTCTGATTCATTGATGTGGAACTGGAATGAAGGGGATTAGGAGAGGAAGGAGACTCTGAAGTTAGGAAAACTCTCTGGTTTCTTGTGCACTAGCCTTTTTTTTTCCTACCCATCAAATGTATATTTGACCTATGTTTCTAATTTAAGCATAGAGAAACTTATTCCTCCACACCTTCCTTTGCTCTTTTTCTGCCAGTTGTCATCAGTTCTGCCATGGGTGTGTTCGATTTTGCTCTTTCAGGAAGGGATTCTGATCTTTCCATATTTGGAGAAGTTTCTGGAAGTTACATTGTTGTACAGATGCTGTGAATGTATACGTTTATTCCATTAGGCTAGAGCCTGGAAAATGGGTGGTTTATTATTCTTATTACTCATTAAAGATATTTGTTGTAGTAGTGCCCTGCTCACAATGGGATGCTCTGCAGCAGTGCAGGCACTGGGGGATGCTGTACCTTCCTTTTGTCGCTACGTGTGTGTGTGTGTGTGTGTGTGTGTGTTTCATTCAGGATTCCTGGAGGGATCGCTTTGGGGATCCATCTGAAAGCTTTTCTTCTGGCAGTAAGGTCAGGCTCACTCTTCTGTCCTTGCAATCTCCCCGTTGTGTGTATGACCCCCCCTGACTCCTGCCATCCACCACCCTGCTCTCCCCCAGCCTCCAAAACCTTCCCTTCTCTCCTTGTCAGTACTCTCATTGCTGGGTCTTGCAGACCTGGCAGTCATCGATCTGACGTCACTTATGGTATCCCACAGTATTAGGGACAGTGGCTGTGAGGGCTTTTCCTAGCTGTGTTCATGAAGCAGCTACAAAAAGAGACTTTTTGGTGGAGACAGGTCCACATCCCACCCTGGCTCGATTACTGTGGGGCTGTGATGGATTTATTGCCTTCATAAATGCAGCAAAAGGCGTTGCCAAACCCAGTGGTTTATCTGGGGCCACCCATGTGCTATGCAAAAATAGCTCATCCTCGGAGACAAGAATGAGGTGGGTCTTTCTTTTTTCCCCTCTGAGTTTACAGTAATTACTTAGGGAATAATTATGTTGCTTAAGAGAGCTGCTTTTTGTTCTGTGAATTAATGGAGATAAGTTAAACGGGACGTGTCCTCAGGCTGGCCGTGGGGCTGGGCAGTGAGGGCAGGCAGGCAGCAGCCCTGCCCCTGCTCTGGAGAGGGGTGAGCGCGTTGGTGATGGTCCATAGTTGCCTTGGGGACAGAAAACTGTAAGGTGGGAGTTTCCCAGTAGGTTGAGGGTGTCCTGGGAGGTCACCAAATAGGAGAAGACAGGGGGCTTGGCAGTGCAGAGGACCTCGTCGTTTTTCTCCCAGGTTTTACCATGTAATTCATGCTTTGCACTGTAAAGCATTGTGATATAGTTTGTGTACATTATGTAAAATAAGTTGTATTCTATTCTATTGAACAAATATGAATATAAAATAAAGTCAAAGGATGGAGTAAAGTAGCTGTGTGGTAACTGGCCTCCCAGTCCCTGGTCTCACTGGTTGTCCCATTCAGCGATTTGAGGCTGGAAGGTCTCTGTTACTGCTCCAGGCACAGCAGATACTTGGGGGCCCTTTAGGGCTTGTGCCCGTTGGTAAAGGGACAGCACGGGGCAATGGAATCCTGGGAAAGCAAAACCCCAAATCTCCAGGGTTTGCATGGGAGGGGGAGGCTGGGAGGGTGGTGAGCGTGGCTACGAGCACTTCAGATGGGCAACTTGCTACTGCAGAAGGTGAGTCCTGCCAAAAAAATGCCAACGTCAATCTTTTCTGGGAGCAGAGATGTCGTCGTGAGCACCCTGACGCCAGGGCAAGACCCTGCTTCTGCATTCCATCCCGGAGACAGGGATTGCAGCCTGTCCCCCGTCTCCTGGCAGGCGAGGCAGGACACCCGGCCTCCAGGGACAGTAGGGAGGAGGAGCCGTAAATCCCAGCGGCTCCCAAGCACGGCTGCAGGGCCGGAGGAGTCGGACGTTGGGGTACGCGGGGGCTGCCGAGGAGGTCGTCGCAGGGGCTTGCCTGCACACATCCTTCTGCTCTGTGGGAACTTCCCCCCCGAGCGACTGCTGCGCTTTCTACCCAGAAGATTAATGGAAGGGGGCCGTGGAAAGGGCCAGAGTGCTGGGTATTAGTTCATTAGTCTCCAGGCAAGCATGCAGCCGGTGAGTCACCAGCACCGCTTCCTGCGCGCTGACGCCGTGCTTGGAGCTCTCCCAGCGCCGGGCGATCCGGCCCAGCCCTGCGAAGGCTGGGAACTTGCAGGGACCCGATCGCCACATGCTGCGACTGCAGGCTGACATAAAATAAAAACTAATCTAGATTAATTACAGTGCACATGCGGTCATCTATAATCCTGCTCCTGGGTCTCTTTCCCTCCCTTACAGCTCCCTGTTGGTTTCTGTTCCCCGCTTAAGGTGTCCTCGACTGCCTTTGGGTTTCTGCGTTTCTTCCAAGGGGTGGGAGGGAGGAGGTGGTGGCAGTGTGCCTTCTCTGCCCATCCTGCCAGGGCAGACCCGTATCTGCATATGTGGAGGCTGGTCAGAGCTGTCAGTTGGCTTTGGGTCAACATCTGCAGCAACAGCTTGTGATGCTGGTGAGGCGCCACAGCACAGCCGGGCGGGTGGCTGGGACTGCTCTGGTGTCCACCGGGAAGGATGGTTCTCCAAGGGGGTGCACACAGGATCATTACTCCCATCGTTGTACAAAAATTCACTGCTGAAGTAGGTTGAAAATGAAATTTAACCACGTGGGGCACCAGCTCGTCACTGCTCCAAGTTCTCAGTCAGAGACAGGGTTATGTCAGACCAGCTGTCCCCCTTGCATGGAAGTGGTGGCACTTATGTGCAAACCTGTGTGCTGTTATGGGCCTGGTCGGTGCCAGCAGCAGTGTTTTGGGGTGGGCTGGCCCTTCACCCCCCCTTTGGGGGGAGAATGGACAAGCTGGAGTAAAATGCCAGAATTTCTCATTCCAGAAACACATGAAGCCCGCAGTGTTGCCCCGTGGCCAGGGAAGAGAACTCCCAACCACGGCCCAAGACCTGGAGGGCTGGAGACATCCTGGTGGCCCCTCCAGTGCAGCCCCCAATGTGGAGCCTCCCAGCACATGGTTTGAGTAGCCCCAGGTGGGAGGTTTGAGCTCAGAGGGACCCACAGCAGTGGGTGAACATCATGGAAAGCTGCTCAGCTCTGGCAGATTTATTCCTATGATAGGAAGTTAAAAGGTGTCAGCCCCAGATTAGCACGTAGGAGAAGTCTGTTTGCTGTCTAGAGCCGGTTCCTCGTGACTGGAGCAGGAGAAGCACCCAGACCCTGATCTCCTGAGGTAACAAAGAGTCAATACTCGCTAAACCTGCACAAAGTGAGCTGTACTTTTGTTTAGCTGTGAGTTGTTTTGGACAAGAAGATCTCTTGAAAGGGTCTTTGTATCACACCGAGGGTTGCTGCACTTTCATGTGGTGCCAGCGGGATCAGCGGATGCTCCGGTGGGGTCCCAGGGTGAGGTGTCTGGAGACTCCTAGCTCCTTCAGGAGCAGTGGTGGGTTATGAGCATTGTCCATGTATTTTCCAAAATGTTCTGAACCTTTTTCTGCCGCTGTCGCTTCCAGCAGGTGTCTTTAAATGTGGCAACCATTCACTCTCTTTCTAGCCCTTGTTTATTCTCTCCCCTTCATCTGTTTGGACATTGTTGACACAGGGGAGCGGAACAGGAGGGTTGGACTGGACCACTGGGCTGGGACTTTTTTATTTTTTATGGTTTTTTTTTAAACATCTGCATTTTTAAATGGCATGTTTATAAGCATGCACCTTGCTTTCAAAGCAAAGCACACCACTAACTTTGCAAACAGCTGTTAGAGAGCCCAGGCTGGAGGAGACCTTTCACATCCATAGCTCATACCATGTCCCTGCGAGAGCAATGGTCAGCACAGAGGACTTTGTGCCTGGGGTCTGTACAGCGGAGGCTCGTGACCACCACAGGGCTGTAACAGCTGTGTTTGGAACCAATTGTGCAGCCCTGGTGTCCCTAGGCAAGCTGGCATCAGCTCAAGCGGTCCTTGATTTGAAATCAGTCAAGATACTGAAGCCCTGAGTGGGGGGAAAGACCCCAGGGACCCTGTTAGCAGGGAAGAGGATCCATGGGAGAGGAGCTGGTGGTAGTTGGGATAGCGAAGGCCAAGACAGGACAGGTGCTGGGTATCTTGATGTAACCAGTTGCCAGGGACGTGGTGCAGAGGAGGTCTCCATTTCTGGTCCCCACATGGGGTCAAGCTCTTCCTCAACTCGGTCATCCCCAGCATCACTCTTCCTCGAGTAAGCGTGCTGTTTCCCAAATAGTTTAAATGCTGTAATTTGGGGAATCTGCATGCTGACTTGGTGACACAGACCCTGTCAGCACCCCGACCCCTTCACCCTGTGCCTGCCCCCAGCAAGCACCAGCCGGGGCCAGTGTGGATGCCCTTGGCATTTACAGGCCAAAATAACAAGGCGTGGGCGGGTGTGTTTCCAGTGGCACTTGGTGCGTCTGCTTTAAATCTCTTTAAATTGCAGCAAGGGGTCAGCTGTGTCTCAGTGGCCTCAGAGGTGAGACAGAAGAAATGAGGCTTAAAATTCAAAGCAGCCCAACCTGTCCCGCCATGGCGTAACCGTCTGAGTAACGCGCTGGCGTCGAGCCATCACCCGGGCTCCAGGGAGAGATGCTTTAAAAGCTCCTCACATGGGCAGTTCCAGTGATGTGCACATGGGGGAAAGAAAACAGCGTTTAATTGAAGGGCTGCACATGTATATATGTTTTTAGGATAAACAAAACAGATTGGGCAAATATTTATTTCTGCCCCTACTGCTGCAAAGCAAACTTTCCCACAGTTTTTGACAAAGATAATCTGTTTTTTAGCCACTGTGGTGAATTTGCAATGACAAGTTTTCATTTTGAATGTTTCAGGATTTCCTGATTGGTTCTCATGCAATTATTTTGATTAACAATGGGGTTTTCAGACCAACTTGAAAGGGGCTCGAAGGCTTAGGAAGAGCCTGGCTCTCTGTTACTCCCCTCTCACTGGGATTATTTTCTGCAGCTCTCTAGCACTTGAATCACTTTCTTTGAAAATCAAAGAAAACTGTATTGTAGAAATATTTCATATCCCCAGCCCTTCTGAGATGGATTTCTTTAAGCTGAGAACAATCCTTGTTTCCCATATGAAAAAAAAAAGACAAAACCACACAAAAACTCCCCATGGGGCTGTAATAAGAATGAAAAAACAAAGTTGTTGTGTTTTTCAGTGAAAAGGTGTCATTTTAATGCAAAGATGAATGCTTTAGAAGCCCATTTTTGTGAGAAGGCACCACTTGAGATCAGAGACTGAGAAGTATTCCGGACGTTTCTGATTAGCAAGGAAATGAGATCTCCAACTAGGAACCTCTGGGATGTTTCTCTTTCATTTATAAACATAGGGGGTAGCTTATGAAATTAGGGGGGAAATTCATTAGTGGTGTTTGCTCAGATGTCATTGTTCTATTCTTATCATCTCTATTTTTTACCCATTTTTAAAAAGGTCATGTGGAAATCTCGGACTAGCTTTAGAGGGTGTGTGCCAGCTGACCCCCACCCCCTTCTCTGTCAGGTGCCAACAGCACCTTTCTGCAGGTGGGAACAGTCCTGTGGAGCTCCTGTTCTCCCCAGAAAATGTGAAGAAAGACAGGTAGTGAAAACCAAAAGTGATGTACAATGTGCTTGCACACAGTGTACCCTGGGCAGGGTCCAAATCATCTGGGACTTGAATTGTCCCCCACCCCCACAGTAGGGAAGATGGACAGGTCAACCAGGTGAGGTAATGCTGTGAGAGGGCTGCTGGGACAGGTCCTGCATTCACTGCTCCTGGCCCAGGCCAGTTTGTCACCTTCATTTAAATATAACGGTGGATTGAAGCATCACGGTAGCAGAACCCAGAAGGACGACGGAGAAGGGTGTGTTTGATACACAGCTCGGAAGCTCTCTGAGTTCAGGCAGTCACACAACCCAGCTCTCAAGTTCAGCACACACATTTGCTCAAGGTAAGCCTGTTTAGCAGGGTGTTTTCTGTCCCACTGTGGAAAGTGGGAACGTAAGTCGTGTGTGCGATGTGAGCTCTGTGCGGAGGGGTTGGGAACGCTGGCTTCGTTCTGAACCAGCGTCACTTTTACAAGAGACTTTTTAAAAGTATGTTATTGCTGCTAACATTATGTGGATGGGTTTTAAAAGTAATTTCCCTGGACTCCAATAAAACGTTCTAACAGAGTTTTGTTCTCTAAACAATTTTAACCCGTGTTTTGCCCTTTGGGGAATACTTCTGGCCCTCGGGCAACGCAGGAGAAAAATTGCTGGCTAAGTAACACCAGATGCAGGAGAGACTGCTGGCCGCTAGAGAGCTCCCAGATGAGACGGGCTTCGGGCTGAAACACAGATGTGTTTTGTAATGAAAGCAGAAACCCTCTTTTACTTTAGGACACGGGGACCAGCCATGAAGCACAGAAAGGTTCCTCGCTTGCGCTGCGGCAAGAGGCATCGTTATCTGTCGCTATGTTTACAGTACTTGAAAGCAAAAGCCCTGAAGCTGCTGTCCCTCCAGAGCAAGGTCTGAAGAATTACCTTAAAGTACTGGACTTCAGTCAAGTCACATAGTGAGGCTGACTCTGGGGATGAAGGGAAAGCTGCTGCAGCCCTTCGATGAGGGTGTCTGCTCGGGGATTACGTCGCGGCCGTCGTCTCGTGTGCCATCACTAGTGAAGCCCCGGGGATGCTGTGTGTCCGCTGCAGTAACAGCACCGCTGCCAAGGCTCCTGCTCTGGGGACAAAGGGCAGGGAGGCGCTTCTCCCCCCCACCTCCTCCTCCCTCGCTTGAGCTCCTTTTTCATTGGGGCTCCTATTACTGGCGACAAGAGTCACCTTTTGTGTAACTCGGGGTGCCTGGGGGCTCAGGGGGGTGGCCAGGTGACTCCCAAAGGATCATCAGATCCTTTGGGAGTCACCCGGGCAGGAAGAGACGTTGAGGGGTGCATCTACCCTGGAGGAACTGGCTGGGGTTCATGTTCTTTATATGGGGCTAAAATCCACTGGGTTCATTCAGGGTCTGGGCAAGGCCTGTGCCCAGGGACCCAGCAAGTGAAGCCCAGACACGTGGGGCAGGGTGGGACATGCCAGCATTGGAGCTGTGAGTGGCAGGAGCCCCATGTTGGCTGCTCTGAGCACTTGGTTGCCAGTGGTGAGGACCCATACACACACCTGTGGATGTGTGGGCCGATGTGCTGGAAAGGGTGCAGGGGTTAAGCAGGGGTGGGCAGCAGCTGGGCTGGAGGCAGTGGGGGCTGGTGCACCCACGGGGCACTGCAACACCCCAGAGCATGTTGGCTGTAGGAGAAAACCTTCACTGAAGCTTGGCCTGCTGCCCTCCTGCCCGCCCCATGAAATGCTGTGGCCCGTGGCAACCTGCAGCCTGCCCACCCAGCACATCCTCCCGCACAGGAGGCTGGTAAGTGTCCCTGTCCTCCGACTGCCACCGCAGCTGGGTGAGAGGGCAGCCCACGTGTGGCAGCAACTCTGAGAGCGAGCTTACCGGCCATGATTTCATGCCTGACAAGTGGTGTTTGAAGAAGCCTTCGCCTTGGCTAGACTCAGCTTAGTTTCCTGGGGGGCAGGAGCCTAAAAATCCCCATCTGCCAAGTCTGCCCAGGGCATGTGTGCTGGGTTAAGGGGAGAGCAAGTCTGCAGCAGGAAACGGGGACAGAGAGCGGCACATTTCCATCGCTCAACAGCTGTACAGCAGAGGAGGACAAGAGGAACATGGAAGTGAGGGCTGACATCATCACACAACCATGTTATGCATCTTGCTGGAAATAGCAGTAATTTGAGTTCCTGGTGGCTGGCCCTACCCTGTCCTACGCACTGCGGTAGCACCACATCCAGAGGTGCAAAGAAACCTGGGAACCTGGTGGGTTGTGAGGGCCAAGCAGGGGTATCTTCTTCCTTCTGCTCTTTCATGAGCAAACAACGCTTTCCTCTTGAGCTGGACCACCAAAGCCCAACCCTGTTCCCAGGAGCCCCTCTCTGATCAAAGCAGGGAGGGTGGTGGGTGCCCAGGAACAGCACAGCTGGGCTGGGTCTGGCTGGGTAGTCCTGGCACCAGGTCTGGGGCTGGGATGTTTTAGGGTCACCTCCCAGTACAGCCTCGCAGATCTGGGCTTCTCTCTGCCAGATGTGATTTCCACCCCCTGCAATTTCCCAGGGGCTCAGTGAGAAAAGGGAATAAGGTTTTCCCTTCCCAAGCGTAAGCCCTGGGGCTCTCCAGCAGGGATTTGGCAGTCACAGGAATGCATGGGAATACAGGAGGCGTTGGGATGGGGCTTGGGGGGGTCAGTTTTTAAGAGGAAGATCTTGTCATGGGCTTCTCTGCAGCAAACCCATTCCCAGGTCTCAGAGCAAAACCGCCCACCCATGTCCTGGTTTCATTCAGGTGTGTGTCCTTGGCTTTGGCAGCCTGGCACAAGGGTGTGCTCAACTTTCCCGGCAAGGGAAGAGTGCGGCGGCGCAGTGGACCCTGCTGATATTTTGCCTTGCAGGGCAGGAAGGAGTTAAACTTCTCAGATGGAAAACGAACTGAAGATCAAACCAGCAGCCTGGTGACCTCCCGCTGCTGGGACAGCAGCAGCTCCTCAGCCCAAGCCCAGCAGTTCCATCCATCGGCTCATCGGCCGGCCGGCGGGGAGCAGCAGCTGGTAGGTGCAAGGGGTGGCAGGGTTGGGCATCATGTGGGACCTGCCTTCTGCTCCGGTGGGACCCCCCGGGGCAGGGGCTGGAGGGCAACGGCACGGCGTGGTGGTCTGCGGGACGATGGAGGGAGCGCTGGGAGGGTTGTCCCGGATCTGCCTTTGGAAAGGGGATTGCTGGAAGTGAGCTTGTCCTAACAACGCCTGGGAAAGCGCAGTTTCTTACCTTTGGGACTCCGGGCAGCAGATCCGGAGGCTTCAGGAACAGGACGGCTTTGTAACCGAACTCCTTGCAAGCAGCAAGGGAGCGTGTCCTGGGTCTGTTTCTCCCTGATGAGGAAGGAATAATGGCCATAGTCTTTAACCCTGTCCTCTGATGACGGGCACCTATTTGCCAATAAATGCAAAAAGCATGGGACTTGGGTTTACAGATTCCAAACTATGAAAACTCTCAGTATAAATGGACATTTTAAATTCATTTTTTCCTTGAGCTGAAAACACTCTGGTCTGATTCTAAGCACTATCAGGCATAGTGTGCTGCGCTGGCTGTGCTGTCTTCCTGGCTCCGCACTTTATTGAATGTTATGAATGAGCAGACACTCGCTGGCTCAAGGACACTGTCCGTAACTTGGAGGCTTATTTTGGAGTAAGAGAGTGGCATAGCCTTACCTGAGGATTTGCATAAAAGCTGATCATATAATTTATGTTGTGAAATGTAATCATTGTGCATTGCAGTGGTAATTCCTCTTGTTTGGAAGTCGAGGCTGGAACAAAAGTCACGATCATTTCTGGCAAAGAAACAAGGGTTACACTTTGTTCAAAGAAAAACAAGTAGAACTGTGTCCCTATAAAATTAAAACTAAAGGAGTATATTGTTCCCCTTGCCCTAAGAATATCCCAACCCTTATGGCATTATGTGTTTTTCCTTGGAAAGAAACCAGAAACTCTATTTCCCTAAAAGCTGAGGCTTTCTGGGGGTTGGTTTTTTTAATGGGAATGCTGTTGGGCTGGGGTCTGAGGGAGGTTGCCGGGCAGATGGCTGCTAAGCGGCAGTTTCTGACCAGGCGAATGGAATTGCAATCACCGTGTTCCAGAGTCGGAAAAGCTCAAATTGCTCTTCACTGGCCTCCCAGTCGCTACAATCCGATTCCCACAAGGTACTTTCTGGCCAGAGATGAGGCTCTTGATTACAGAAACGCAGATCCCCTGGTAACAGCGTGTGATTTATCCCTCTGTACCACGGAGAACAAGTCAGTGTTATTCTTTGGAACGTGCAGGGAGAAGGAAAACAGCGATTTTTATTATCTTCTTAACAACAGCCCGCAGGAATGTTCTTTGCAGCGAGCGCAGCCTGTGAGCCCTCCTGCCTCGGCCCCGGCGCCTTTCCCAGGGGCTGCTGGCACTGCCGAGGACACCTCCCCTGACCGGCTGAAAACCAAGCAGGGGAAGCAGTAACCAAGGGGTGGGGGTAGGGGAAGGAGGCTCTGGGATATGTTAAAAGAGGAGCACCCAAAAGTTATTAGCAGAAATGTAGCGGAGAGCCTATGGCTCCTCAGCAAGGCCAGCGAGGCGTCTGAGGGCATCTCCTGGGGCCAGGCAGCATCTGATGGAGGTGACATGAGGCTGTTTCATTACACAGGACAGACAGGAGGAGATGCTGGATACTAATGGCTTTTGCCACATGGATTGTTGGCTTGATGCCTTCTCACACCTGTGGGGTTTGGCCTGGGACATCCCCGTCTGCCCCTCGTTGTCTCTAACTGAGATCACAGGGGAAAATGCCCATGGGAAGATGGTAACACACCCACGGGGAGCAGGACCTGCGCGGGCTGGTTGGGTTTATTCAGTAGGGACATGATGCTGCTCCCATTCAAGTGGATAATAAAGCTCCCATTGATGATTTTTCATTTGCCTATGACTTTTGATGGACTCTCAATTACACTGCAGCCGTGCCCGGAGCGTGCGAGTGTGCGGGGGGTGCACAGTGCTGCGGTGCAGAGGAGTCTGCTGTATCCTGTTTTTGTGAAGGGCTTTTCCTCTTAGCAGTTGTAGTGAAAACAAACATGTGGGAGAACAATGGGATTTTTTTTTCTGTTTTCCTCTACATTTTCTAACACAATAAAAAGGCCTATTAAAATTAAACACTGTGTGTTAACAGAAAAGGGATGCCTATATGTTAATGAGGAAAATAAGCGTAACTATGCAAATGCGCAATCATAAGCCAAAGGTCATTTGCTTCCTTGATCTCAGCCTGTGTTTTTGCAGTTGAAAGTCTATTCATTAAATACCTTGTGAAAATAGAGCACTGGCAAAGCAGAACACTGCTTGTGCCATAAAGCTGTTATCTGTAACAGACGACAGTCAGCTTCACACCCCAGAGAAACACCCTGGAACGCAGGCTCCTGAGGCAGCGTCTCAGCGAAGGGGAGTCTGCGGGAAGGGGTTCCCTTCTTCAGATAAACCTGGAGGTATTTTGTTGGTTGTGTCCAAAATATTTTGCAATAGGCAAATGAGAATAATTCTGGTTGCTGTAAAAATGAAAGCTACTCATTCTTTCTAGGAGCAGAACCTGGGGTCACTGTTCGGCGGACAGGTTACCCCCAGGGAAGGAGGGACTGTGCAGTCAGGGCTGAGGTACAATATGATGGGTGGGACGGCACCTCAGACTGTTCCTGTTTAAACTGTGTATGATTCAGAGGAACACCTGACTTGGGTCTTCTCACATGAGACGTGGAAGATTGACTATAATGGGTGGATCAGGGTACAGTTAGTTGTTCCAAGGTCAAGCTGGTCCTGTTTGGAAATCTGTTTCCTTCGTGCGCAGCTGCTTGGCTGCAGCTTTCTGCCAGCTGAGTCCTTTTCCCTCCGGAAGGAGGACACCTCGTCTCTGACACTGCTCTCCCCCATACAGGTGCTGCAGCCCGTGACCACGTCTGGCTTTGACCTTCTCAGCAGCAGATTGGGCAGCCGAAGCCGTTCGCTACGAGGTGGGTTTCCCATGCTGTATCCATCCTCCTCACTGCTCTCCCTTTCCTTGTCTTTCCCAAGCGGCACATAGCCCACAGCTTTCCGGTGTGTTTATATGGGATGAGATTCTAACAGATCTCAAAGTGCTTTGTGAAATCGATATCAATTTGAAGGGATTATTTTAAGGGCAGAAGAAAGGAAAAAGGTGGAATAATGTCAAAACACTGTATTCAACATTACTTGGGGTGTAACATTTCAGATTTTCTTTGAAGCAACATGTCCTTTCAAGAACTGGTTTGCTTTTGCTTTGTTCTGAAACATGACACAAAGTGGAAAAGAACAGTTTTGAAGTGCCAGAAACTGAGGGGAGCAGCTTTTTACCATCCTCCTCCTGAGAGCTGAACGCATCGGGGGTTTGGCTCCGACTCCTAGCGATGCTAAATTTAAAAATCCTTTCAAAGTAGGGCTCAACCTTTCTCACAGCTCTCTTCATAAAAAGCTGAATGTTGAAGTGATAATGTTCGGAACAAAGAACGCTTACCATAAACATTTAGTTTGTACTAAATAAATTACATTTGGTCTGAGAGTCACGTTATTGGTGACAGCTCATACAGCCGGCACCCTTCCCCTGTAACGCTCCAGAATGAAGCAAATATACATCGTTGGGAAAAATTCCTTGTCTTTTGTCAGAGAGCCCAACTGCTGTCAGCAAACATATTGTGGGAATAGGAATCTGGAAACAAACAGATCATTAGAGGGTGAGTTAAGGTTTTGTGATTTAATTCTAAACATGTTGAGTGAGGGAACCAGATACGTGCAGTGCCAGGAAAACTGCAGCAGAAGGCTTTTTTTCTCTAATGAAAGCTGGTATTTTTATTGAACGCAAAGTGCTTTGGGTGACAAAGATGGTTACATATGGAACATATGAAGTTCCTTTGGAGAATTACAAAGATCACTTGATTAGAAGTAACGTTGTACTGATGCAAGTTTTACATTGTTTCCTTTGTGGAAATTATGCATCCATTTACTGAACTTTATTAATGATACAATAATTTTCTGACGTTAAAGAGAGACTTGTGTGCAGAGGACCTCTGCTTGCACACAAAGTGGTGACTTGAGCTCGTGTAGTCACGTCTCTGGTTGGATTACACCCCTGTTTTGCTCTGTTGCAACTACAATGGGAATGAGAAAATAGAACTTCCCCATTCAGCATCCTCGGTGGGAAGAGCCCGCACCTGGATCCCAGTGCTGCCCATTCTGCTCCCAAGGGGGTTGTGGAGTCTCCTTCTCTGGAGATATTCAAGACCCATCTGGACGCTGACCTGTGCGTCCAGGTTCCTCTAGGGAACCTGCTTTGGCAGGGGGCTTGGACTTGATCTCTCGAGGTCCCTTCCAGCCACTACAATTCTGTGATTCTGTGATTATTCTGTGATTCTGTGATTCTGTGACTGCTGGAGCCCCCTGGGCTGAGGACTGCTGGAAAGCCAGGGAGCCAGAGGAACTCTTTGGAGGTCTCCTGATAGGACTTAGAAATATCTCTAGAGTCCTGAGAGGGACCCACTGGTCCCCTCACTTTAGAGGAATGCAGTCAGAGGTTGTGGGGTGGTGGGAATGTCCCAGGGGAAGGAGAGAGCCAGTTCCCATCCCCCGGGCAGGGTCCAACACAGCACCCACAAGCAGGCTCTTGACTCTTCTGGGCTTTCATTTTTTTCTGACACATCTCAAAAGTCCCCCACCCCATGTCTAGATGCATCACTGTAGAACAGATATCCTGGTCTGCCCCAGACCCTGCTCTGCAGGGACAGTCACAAGGCAGTCTGTGTCCTTGTGTATTTTGGCAGATGCTAGAGCTTTTCCTTGCTTTGGTCTCTCCCCCTCCTATAGCCAGACAGCTACTGTGTTGGCCCTGCAGCTACTCCAATGGCAGCTGCTCCTTGTACTGAAGAGGAGAGGTTAGGGCAAGGGAGCAGCAGGACATCTCCTCCTCAGAGGATGTTTCCCAAAGTCTTTAACAAGATAGCAAAGCAATTCTCTTCCTCAGGAGCAGGAAGATGCTTTCATTGGAGTAAACTCCCCTGACAAGCTGTTTGTGGCTGGAGAGACCTCTCTGGGGGATGTTGGGGCTCAAACTTGGAGGTGGCTTCAGCTGCCTTTGCTGCTTGAGGCCCCTTCGCTGCCATGTGCCGGAGTCTTTCCCCATGCTGAGAGCGAGTCTTGCCTCACCCAGCCCTTCCACTGTGCTGTGAGCTTCCAGTTATTTCAATACTGACTTTTACATGCTGTTAATTTTATGGCAAGGCAGAGGTTGATCAATACTTTCTGCCATTTCCTGCCTTCCTGCACAGCGCTGGTTCAAATCCTTGCTAACAAACCAACCCCCTCCAAGAAAACCCAGCCAGCTCTGTGATCCCAGCCCGGCACTCGGAGCGGCAGTTACAGGGGATGTGCAGGATGCACTGATGCACATCGCAGGGGGAAGGAGCAGCTTCTTGCTGCCCTTCTTTTCCACCTAGGAGAGAGCACCAACGCAGGAGTGGGCTATGGGAGCTCCACCCAGAGATGTTGGGCTGTAGCGAGGAGATACCAGGCGATAGTTTCAGAAAATCTGCCCCTCGGGATCTGAGGCGGCATCCAGAAGTGGTAACGGCTGGGATAATGTGTTGTTTATTGCAAACAGGCATCTGCAGTGGTCTCGAAGGTCTCGATGTCTGACCACCCTCCTGCATGCATCAAAACCCCCGCTAAGAGTTTCAACCCCAAATTCAGCCTCCCAAGCCAAATGGTGATGGTATCGCATTCGCTTTTAATTTCTGCGTGGGCACCATGCCCATGCAGTTATAACACAGCTGATTCTGATTTTCTTATAGTTCATTGTTTACTTATGACTTACTATGAAGTTGAGCTCGTCTTATTTATGAGCAGCCATGAAGATATGGGATTTCATCCACTGGGTGATGACTCATTCATTGGGTTGGACTCTTTAGCTCCTAATACGTGACATATTTTGGACTATTGGATAAACAGCGTTTCTGCATGAGCCCAAATTAAATGTGATGAATGGAAATAATGAGTTATTTGTTTTTAAAATCATATTTGTAGCTGGGGCTTTTGCTGGTTCAGCTCCTGGCTTGCTCCACCAATGCGCACAAGGGCAGTATGAGTGCCCGAACGACTCCGGTGGAGAGGTGATGGGCCATGTTTCAGGGTCAGACATCTAAACACGTCAGGGGTGACTTTGTTGCACAAGTAAAAGCTTTCCAGTGCTGGAGCATTCAATACTTTCTATGAACTTTAATGACTGCGACATTTCTCGTGCTGCTGCAAACAATTTGAGAACCTAATTTGTAAAATTACTCATAAAAATCTCATGTTCTTTCTGTAACAATAAAGCTCCTCAGCTGGAAGAAGAACTCCAGCTCTTCAGATGATCAGAGGGTTGGAGCACCTCCCCTGTGAGGACAGGCTGAGGGAGCTGGGCTTGTTCAGCCTAGAGAAGAGGAGGCTGCAGGGGGAGCTTATAACAGCCTTCCAGTACTTAAAGGGAGCATATAGACAGGAGGGGAATCAGATTTTGGCAAGAGTAGATAGTGGTGGGACAAGGGGGGATAGATTGAAGCTGGAGGAGGGAAGGTTTAGATTGGATATCAGGGGGAAGTTCTTCACAGAGAGAGTGGTGATGTGGTGGAACAGGTTGCCCAGAGAGGTGGAGGATGCCCCAACCCTGGATGTGTTCAAGGCCAGGTTCGATGGTGCCCTGGGCAACCTGTATAGCTCCAGGCCTGGAGGTTGGTGGCCCTGCCTATGGCAGGGGCGTTGGAACTCGATGATCCTTGGAGTCCCTCCCAACCCAGACCAGTCTGTGATTCTGTGATTCAGAACGAGCAGGACCATCCTTCAGCCACTCTCATCAGGCCGCGCTTACCCGCGGGTGGGTGCGCTGGGCAGGAAGGATTCCTGTGCTCAGAACCATCGCCCCGGTAACGCTCAACTACACCATGGCAATGAAACGGTTTCTAAAGCCTTTCCCCCCACCCCCCAGGGCTCCTGGCCCCGGCTCCCAGGGCTGGGACAGGGACCGCGGGAGAGGCCGGCTCTGGGCCGGCTCCCCAGCGCCCAGCCTGGAGCCCGGTGTTCGCGGCTCGGCGGGAGCGGTGCTGCCTCACAGAGCTCTGGGCGGGCGGGAAGGCGGCTGGGAGGCA
>VXBZ01002761.1:2057133-2150487 GCA_013399135.1 Heliornis fulica
GGGACTGCCGCTGAGCGCCGCGCTACCTCCCCGCAGGCGGGCGGAGCGGGCTGAGGAGAGAGAGGAGGAGGCAGAGGCGGAGCCGCAGCGGGGCCGCGCCATGAGCACGCAGGCGCGGGGCCAGGGCGGGCGCAGAGCGACCGATCCCGACGGCGAGATGCCGGCCACCGAGAAGGACCTGGCGGAGGACGCGCCCTGGAAGCGGATCCAGCAGAACACCTTCACCCGGTGGTGCAACGAGCACCTGCGCTGTGTCAACAAGCGCATCGGCAACCTGCAGCATGACCTGAGCGACGGGCTGCGGCTCATCGCCCTTCTGGAGGTGCTCAGCCAGAAGCGCATGTACCGCAAGTATCACCAGCGGCCCACCTTCCGCCAGATGCAGCTGGAGAACGTCTCGGTGGCCCTCGAGTTCCTGGAGCGGGAGAACATCAAGCTGGTCTCCATCGGTGAGTGCGTTCCCGGAGGGTGGTTTGGGCTTTCTTTATCATCTTATGGGGGGCGGGTGGTGGGGGGGGTGTCTTTCTTGTCCCGGACCTTAGCGTTGCAGAGTGTGGATGGGCTTGGGGCACTGAGTGGCTGTGGGGTCCGGTGCTGAGAAGTATCTGCCTTTTCTCTCTCTGAAGAGCAAGCTCCGGGAGCGCAGGGCAGTGTGGTGTAAAGCTGTGTGTGGGGAGCGCTGTGGGGCTGTCCCGCAGCCCGGCTGTCGGGGCTGTCTGAGCCTCTTCAGTTTCCCTCAGTGAGGCTTTGATTTCGGGCCTTTTCCTGAAGAGACTCGGTGCCAGAGCATGTTCTTTCCCCGTGCACCCCGCTTCCCCAGGTGCTGACCCCTCCCTGGCAGGAGATGCAGCTGGAATGATGCTTGCCCAAGCTTGTGTCCACCTGTGGGTACAGGGGCTCCGGCAGGGTGCTGTGCCTGGCTCTCCCGGGGTGAGCTGCAGGGAGATATGCTCCTCTGCCACCTATGGTAGTGTGTGAGGAGTCCTCTCTTGCTTGCTAGAGCCCAGTAGATGATGCCAGTGTTCAGTTTAATGTGGAAGCTTGCCGGAGTGCAGCTGCAGCTTTTGAACAGACTGCACATTCTCCTTCATCTTTCTGCTGTGGTAAAAAATGCCAGAGGACCTCGGCTAATGCCTGCCCTGGCTGGCACTGGGACTGACTGTCCGTGCCATACTGGAGGGTGCAATTGCTAGATAACTGGTGGCCTGCTCAGGAAATTAAAGCAGCTGGCATGCACATCAAATGGCAGATGATGCCTCAGGAATGTATGTGGTGACCGTTTTGGGAATAGCTCAGGTGTGGCTGTAACACAGTCTGTAGAGCAATAATTTGAATGCCTGAGAGATCTCTGGGAAGGAATGTGAATGCCTTTTCTAGCTCCTTGCCAGATAACTGTAATTACTGGGTCCTGATGACTCTGGCCTGGTGAACAGCACAGCTGAATTTGGGTGAGTGCAGCTCTGCTCAGTTGCAGAACACTCTCAGCCAAGGTGAAAGCTGTTTTCCTTCAGATACTTTAGCTACAATGACAAGAAAATAACCTTCTCCCATTTGGGAGAGCCTTGGCCCTCTGGAAACTGTGGCTGAGTGGAGTAAGTAGATATCATGTTCCTCTCTTCTAATGTGTAAAAGCAGCTTGTGACAAATGGGGACTGTTGGGTCCCGAATAGCTGATTATCCTCCTGCAAGCTAATGTACTCACAGCTGGGAATGGAGCTGCTGCTAATTATTTACTCAGAGATGCATTCCCATTGCACACAGCAGGGTCTGAGTTGCAGTTGCTGGGTTGAGCTTGTTTTCACTGCAATCACAGTTCACCTTTCTGGGAATGGCTCTTTACCAGCCACAGCACTAGCACCAGGCATGCACTCCCTTCCTATTCTATTGTTTGCCCTAGAAAAACGTTGTGGCTTCCAGCCGCCTTCCTATTTGTCTGTGAGACTTCCAGAGGGCTGCGGGTTTGGGAGATCAAGGTTAGTTGGGTCAGGCCTGGCTTCCAGCGACTTCCTCTCTAGAAATGCTGCAGCAGCAGCATAGCTCCTTTACAGGATTAGGCTGAGCTGCAGGGTGGCTGTAATCATTTAAGACATGTGAAACTATTTTTCAGTTTACTTGCATTGTGTGGGGTAATAAAAAAATCCAACCAAATGGGAAAACCCCACCCAAACAAATGCAAAATGTGTCAAAACTCAGCACACACACCCATACCTGTAGTTGAAGCTTTGGAGGATACAACTGCTGTAACTGCTGGTGCCTTTACAATATACCAGCCTCTGCATGAAGGGTTTTACAGCTCCATCCATACTGTGCCACCAGAGCCAAGTGGTAGCACAGGAGCTTTCCTGCATGCACAGTCCTGGGTCAACTAAGGCACTCCTGGAAAACCACCCTGAACTTGTTTTCCAAAAGGGATGTTCAAAACAAGCCTTGTGGTGCTCCGTTTGGTTGAAGGGTCTGAGGACCATGTGCCTTGGCCCTGAGCATGTTTCTTCCTCCAGGTTTTGAAGAAGCTTGGGGTTTTCTTTTTGTGTCTAGTCTTCAATTTTTATTAGTTTTTTCTTTTTTTCTCTGAACAAAACTGAGGCCATGGTGGAGTCTGGAGCTATGTACCAGTAAAGGCTTTGAGGTAGAGGACTTTTATGACCAGGTTGGTCTGTAAGGCCTGGGGCATTTAGGGCCAGCTCTGAGCTAAATCAGCTGGGAAAACCTGACAGCTGGGGCTGATGGATTTCTGGCATTAATAATGCCATCAGACCTCTGCTAAGTGGATGTGGTGCCTGCTCCAGTTACTATTTAACTTCCAGGAATGTTTTGGAAGCTGTACTGCAACCAGACTGCAAACTTTCTCTGTAGCAAGCTTTTGGCATTCAGATTTTGCCCATTTAAAATAAGTCTGCCTATACAGAGAGATGAGTGGAATTTACAGTGTTTGAGCACAGGCCTGCCTGGAGGCACAGGTAGGACTCCAGTCTCTTGTGCTGCTGTTACTCCTTGTTTAGTCTCCACGTCTTTTGGTAGTTTCAAGACGCTTTTCTTCTAGGCAGAAATTGCCTTCACTTGGGTGCAGGTCTGAGTGGAGGTGTGGTCTGCTATAAAAACAGCCCCAAAGCACTAAGGTGTGTTGTGCCATCCAGCAAAGATGGCATTGAGGGCTTGGAGAGGTGCTGGTGACTTTGTGGAGTCTTCTGCTCAGTGTGAGGTAGCCTCAGTGCTACTCAAGTGTTAAGTCTAGCTTTTCTGTTTGTTAGCTAGACTGAGATAATTGCAGATTCCTGGGTGCTGAGCAGCATGGAGCCTAACAGACACTTTGGAGTGGGATGCCAGGAATGCAGAGCACAAGGGCTTTGCTCTTGGCCAAGGAGTTGATCAGCTCTGCAGACTGCGTTGTATGGGAGCCACACAGTGCCTTGGTAAAAGCCACAGCAAGTGGTGAGGAATGAGGGATGGAAGCCAATTTGCCCCTGAGCTTGCCCCTAGATACCGAGGTGACAAGAGCTAACTCTCTTAGAAGCAGAGGAGTTCAGTGTCTGCAGCCTGGCAGGTGGTTTTGGGCTGTGACCTGTCGAATGGCAGGTCCTAGGTGCATCTTCTGGTGCTGTTTGGTGTCTGTTGGCAGTGTCCCTGTGGCCACTGCTTGCCTGACAGTCCTGTGTTGCTGGTAGAGGTAGGATGGGTGCTGAGCAGCTGGCTTTTTTGTTTGGTAAAACCGCAATCTTAGACTGCAGCTGTCAGATTGATCAAACTGAATAATGTGTGGTTTCTGTTTGCTGGGTTGTGCTTTCACTGCATGTGCGAGAGGACCTGGCTTCCCTCCCAGCTTCAGGGTGTTGTGGTGGTCCAGTGCAAGCTTGGCTATGGTTGTGTGGTTGGTCTTAAGGCTTCTCTGTGGTGGTCCTGAGTCCCAGTGCAGTGCCTGGAGGGAGATAAACTATGCTATGAGAGCAATGGTTGAGAAGGGGATGAGGATATAATTGTGGTCTGTGGGCACTTTCCTTGTGGATACCTCAGTGGTGCTGGGATGGCCCAGTTGCAGGAGTACTTCTGGAAGGGCTGTATCCTCCAGACCTGCATATCAGGTATGGTGCAAGTTAGTGGCCAAGCACTTGATGTGCAGGTCTCTAACAGGCTCTGAACGTGAGAGCATCTTGACTTTAAGTAACTCTTTAACTATTTTGCTGAAGTTTCAAAAATCAACTTTCTTCTCCAGGCTGATACACTCACTGAAGGGTGACAAAGCAAATCTTAAATTTTTGGAGGTAAATTCTTCTTTTTCTAAAACTCGATAAAGGTATTGTGCTGTAACACCTAGAGATGGTTTGGTTTCTTTTTTTTTTTTTTTGTTTTGTTTCCAAGCACCTAAAATGTATTTTCAGCTTGTATACACATAGGGTCTCTTTCCCTCTCACTCTGGGTGCTATTAACACATCATAAGGCAGCAGGCAAAATACACTTGCATTTTGTCTGCCACTTACCTGGAACTTCCCTGGAGGCTGTTTTCTGGAAAATAGCCAGTGTGTCTTGGAAGCAAGTTTCTGCTGCTTGGAAATGTGACACATGATCCTTCCCCCTTGAAAATAATTTTTGATAGACTGGCAGTGGGCCTCGCTGCTGGAGCCTGGAGGTGGCTTCGGTTTCTGACAGTGGTTGGTCTCAGGACCTTCAGTTTCAGTAGCTGGACTGCCAGGCTGAAGAAAAACTGGCTTTGTATGAGCTGTTTGCTCCAAGTTACAGGAAATTTCAAGGTAGCTTACACAGACTGTTCTTGCATTCTTTTACATGCGAGCGGAAACTTGTAAAGTGATCAAACTTCACTGAATTTACTTGGGACCAGTTAGACTAATGCACTGAACAGCTTTTTCAGTTAAGGCACTGAATGCTATGCCAGCTATTCAAGGAGGACTGAAGTCTTAACTGCTCCATATTCTAATGCCGCGTCCTGTATTGACTTACATGGAGATGTTTAAATGGGTCAGGATAACTATTTTCTGAGCCTACAACTGTAATCTAAGAATGGGGTTTTCCTTGTGTGTGGCCATGCTTCTGTGTTGCCAGTATTGTTCAGCATCTGCTCCAAGCAATGGGAAGTAAACCAAGGATCTCTGATCCTCCCCCCTACAAGCTGCCAAACTGTTTTCTCTCTGCCCCTCAAGCAGACTTTGTGCAGCCCTGAGAGAGGTCCTGCCAGGTTTAGGCTGCTAACAGATGCAAAGCAAGTACACCTGAGCAAAATGGTGCATTGCAGGTGGTGCTGGTGTGAACAGACCTCTGCTGTACTGTGACACTTGCCAGGTCTCTGCCACCAGCACTTGGTGGACCAGCCTGCAGACCCATCATCCTCCACTGCCTGGTGTGGCCCACAGCTTGTGAATGCTGTGCCTGCCCTGTAGGTTGTTACAGCAGTGAAGATGCAGAGCTCAGTGACCCAGGACTTGGTGCTGTTACACTTGCTACTGGTATGACTTGATTACAAAGCATCAAGCTTGACCTTTGCTCTTGGTAGGGTAGCCAGGCCTCCTCTAGACAAAACTCTAGGTTCCTGAGATACTTTGTTTTCATGTCCATACCCTGGTAGCACTGAGGGTCCTGCTTCAGCGTGCCTACCTGAAGGGAGAGGAAATTACCTCTGTGCAGGTGCACCAAGGTAGTGATGGACATGCGTGGTAGATGGAAGTAGGTGAGGATGTGCTGCAGCAATCTGCTTGGACTTGACAAGAAAAACAGATGTTCCAAGCATGTCTGTGCTGGAGGAAGGAGGTGTTGTGTAGCTAACTGTTGGGAGAACAGCTCAACCCAAAATATATGTGGAAAAGGGTAAGGAAAGGCACTGCCCACCCTTGTAAAGGGATCTGAGCAGTCATTGCCACAGCCTTCACCATATGGCACTGCTCACAGACTTGGTTTGTTGCAGGCTGAATTCATGGTAACAGGGCCAGGAGGGAACATGACACATTATGTACTTTCATGTTGTTGGGAGAAATGTGTAGCAGTTTTCATAAAAAACACTGTCTGTGAAACTTGCACTAGCTGCTCCTATATATTTTGATTGTTCCAGTAGTGCATGTGAGGCAGAGATGGATACTCCCCCACCCTTCCTGTAACCACCACCTGGCTGGGGTTGGCAGAGCTACCCTTCCTGGGAACGTGACCTTGGGCTCAGAGTTGACTCAACTGAGGTCTGAGGCTATCCGAAGTGAGCTCTTCTGCCTGTTGACTTGTATTAATGCAATGAAGCTTCAGTGAGGGTTTTCCTTGGATCTTGCTTCTGGGACCTTGGTGCAGGTGGGTTTTGGTAATGGAGGGGAAAAAAGTTTATGTAGCTCACACTCTGTGAGTGTGTGAACGCACTGTGTTCCTCCTGAGGAATCTCCTGTCATCTAATAGGGAAGATACTTTCTTCCAGGTCATCAGTAGGAGATTAATCCCATATGCTGTACTCAAAAGTCTTGCAGTGAGTGTGTGCTGTATCATAACCAGATGGTTCTCTGGGCTCTGATGTGGTCTCCTATATGTCTGTGAGCCTTCCTCAGCTTCTGTTCCTCCTGCAACTATCCTTGAGCATGGGAGGTGTCTACATAATATTTGGCACATTGTAGCGAGGACTGGAGCTGCTGTGGTGGGCTTTGGGTTCAGCCAGTGGATTGCAGTTTCTTGTGTGAAGGTTGTTCTGCTGTAAGCAGTTGAAAGATGTTTATTATCCGTGGTGGTGGCTAGCTCCTACTGTGCTAGTACATGGCAACTGAAGTACTCATGAGCACTGCAAGAATAAACCATATTTCTCTTTGTGTTAGGAAAAACAAGCTAGGCCACTTCAAACAGCAGCCAAATGAAGCTTCACTCAAGTTCCTGGGGAAGCAGTGTTGGCTTGTATGTCCTTCCTTGTGCCAAGTGACACAGCAGATGTTGCCTGGGGGTGGGCAGAGGATGGAGCAGCTGAATCCTATCTCCCCTGCTGTGATGGGTTGGCTTGTTTGGACCGCCTGCTGATACTGCCCTTGGAAGAAAGCAGCCGTGGCTCTTTAATAAACCATCAGAGAAGAATGACCACACATGCAGCTGTGCTGTCTGGTTGCTAATAGGATATTTCCTCTGAGTCAGATAGGTGATGGTCCTCTGCTGTTCCTTGCAACTTGCAGAAGTTGATGGCTAATCTGTAATGGGAAGGAACCAACAAATCCCGAAGTCAAGCTCTAACTTTAAAGCATGAATTCAGCTGGTATTTGAGAGCTGTTTTCCCTGCAATATAGCAGCTTTTCCTGATCAGGCTCATTAGTTGGTGGTGGCAGAGCTTTGAATATCCAGGCTGGGATCTTTGTTGCAGAGGGACGAGCTGCTTTCATCTAACAGCAGCAGCAGGAGGCTGGGTGAACTCTACTCCCAGTGTTACCAAGCAATAGCACAAAAACGTCTGTGGGCTGCAATGACATCATGGGCTCCTTCTCCCTTGCTTCAGGGCATGCCGTAAATCATGACGCATTTATTTGTCAGAGCATTGAATTACTCCAGCGTGAGCTGGCCAGGCAGTGAGGCAGCCCAGCTCCCAGACACTGGGTCCTCTGAGGGTGAGGTGGGCACAGACAGACAGACTGCCATGCTGACACAGAGCCTCACTGCTGTGAGGGAAAAATTGGGCAAGGGCTCTTGCAGCAGCATGTCCCGGCAGCGCCTGGGAGTATGCGAACAGGCAGTGTGGTGCTGCAGACAGTGGGTGCTTGCGTGGCGTGGGTGCTGTGCTAGCAACCGGCTGGAGGCTGTGAGCAACCCTCTGCTTTCACTGTGCTGTGGGGGAGGCCCTTGCTGTCTTCTGCAAGCCTGGGTGGGGTGCAGGCATTTGCAACACTGGCCACAGACTTTCTGTGCTGTCCTTCAGCTGCTGAGTGGCAACTGAAAGGACCCACCCTTCCTGCTAGCCTGTGGCCAGTGCATTTCCACCACTTTTTTGTGCTGAAGTCTGTGGGACCCTTCAAACTGCCCCCACGATGAGCTCTGAGCTCTTGAACACCGCTCTGCCATGCCACCTCCTGTGCCTTGTTAGGTGCCATGAGCACATCTGGACGTGGGGGCTGCTCCAGCCTGACCTGGGGGAGGGATGCTGGCAGCCAGCTCTCCTCCGCGGCTCGCAGCCCTCGGCGATTTCAGGCTGCCCAGGCTGCTTGCGGCTGCCTACTGGTTTTGATTAGTCTGTAGCTGCTCTTGTGAGGAGACAATGTGTGTGTCTGTATTTCTGAGCCTATGTTGAAGGGCGCTGTTGTGGTTGGTGGGCCTGAAACCAGCGTAGGTGGCAGCTGGTGAGCTGTGTTATGAGAACAAGCTCCTAAAGGCCCCTCCAGAGCCCTGCTGCAGAAGACACAGTGTTTGGAGCTGCTCTGAGCAAACACCCGTGGTATGTGCATCCGAAGGTTATTCAAACACAGAAGAGGAAATACTGTTCCCCTTGGCTAGATACTAAGGTGCTCTATCAGTGCTTCCTTTAATTGATACAATTGACTGGCTTTACATTCCCATTTCTCACAACAACCTTGCCACAGTAGGTGCAGCAGTTTTTGTGGACTTGCCATAGGCAAATCGTGGTGAGCCAGGTTGTGGAGCGAGTTTAGGTCTCAAGGCTACAACTGAGGTGTACGCCTTGCAGGTGACATTTAACTTTGTGCTGAACTTCCTTTGTTGTAAGGTGAGTGGTAGCAGGAGATCCCTATGGGCTTGGACCATAGGGTCAAAGAGCCTGAGCTGGTGTGTGTGCAGGGTCCTGCATTTGTCCCTAGTGCTCCTTACTGGCTGAGCACTAGCAGTATAACACACATCTTGTGTCTGTTATGGCCTGAGACACAAATCTTGGATTACTTTTACCACTCTTGAGCCTTGCTACAGAATGGGGAACATCAGTTGCTAAAGAAAGCTGGAGTCTAACTGTCATCTTGATGGTGCAAGATATCAAGTGTTACTTCACCTTTGGAGCTGGACAGTGAATTTCTGTATGATTTCCTTCTCTCTGCAAGGCTTGCAGTAGTTCTGTTTGTTGGCTTCCCAAATAATCCAAATCCCAGGCACTTCTGAGCCTGCTGCAACACCTGGGTGCTCCTGTGGAGCTCTTGTTTGCTGGTGTCATCCCTGTCTTGGTGGCTTTAAACAGCTGTCATTTGGTCAGATGCTGCTTGCTATTGAATTGTGTGGTATGGGAAGAGTTGGTGTCTGAGCAGATTTAACATATTGACTGTGGGAAGATTTAGAATGCCAGTTGTGGTGTTCCAGCTTTGTTCTGGCTGTTGATTATCAGTGTGGCTTTGTGCAGATATCTGATAGCTTATGTAACTGCTTGAACAAGATCAATGATCTAATTAAAAGTCAAATAGAAACAGCTTCAACTGTCTCTGAGATAGTTCTTCTAAGCTTGTGATAAAAATGCTGCTATGAAAAAAAATAATTAAAAATGTTGCTGTAGAAAAACTAGGCTGGTGTCTGCTAGGAGAACTGAAAGAGTGGTGGTTTCCAGTGCCACAGTCTGAGCTCAGCAATGTCACATACTGTGGCTGTCAGAGGGCAGGACAAAGACATCGAGGTTTTTAACTGGGACCATGTGAACCTCTGTGGCAGTGCTATATTAATGCTCTCCTTGTGGTATGTAGCGCCCTGCTATCTAGTGCTGGACAACAGAAGTGAGTTTGACACTCTTAATGGAGGATGCTGAACAACTACATGAACTATGGGTGGCCAAGAGGGGAGGACAATCCTCACAGCACCCCCATACAGCTGCTACTGGAGAAGACCCTAGATGGTAGAGGTTGACTGTGTTGATAAACCAATTCCTGTATTAGTAACATTTCCCTGACTGAACCTGAGTAGTGAGCAAGAGGGAAGACTGCCAGCTCAGATAAGTCAATGAAGACCAAGTGAGGTATCCACTTGAGGGGCCACAAAATTGGGCTGCTGAGGACCACCTGCAGATCCCATGGCCCTGGGCTGCAGCACACCACAGGGTTCCCCAGAAGCAGGCACAGCTCACAGGTAGCCATTTATATTCTGTGTCCCCAAAAAGTTAGGAAAGCCTGAGAATGTCTACTAGTGATACAGTGTCTCCCAAAATGTAGGGGCGAAGAAGCACTGACTGAAGTTCTGCACCCAGCTCACAGCTACAGTAAAGCTGCAGCTCAGCTCTGCCCTTGGTGCTGTCACACCAGATGATTAGCGGCTGCTAAGTGAGCATTACTGAGTGTGCTAATAATGACTTGCAGACATCTGCAGTTATTGAGATAGGAGCATGTGGGACTCCAGGACAAGGGTATTGCAAAGACTTTGTTCTAGAGAATTAACACCACCACTGCCAAGATCCTCATTTGAGTATATCCCAATATACTGCTTCCTGGGAGGAAAAGAATCGGAGCTACCATGTGAGAGTCATCTCAGAGGTGATTTGTTCTGCTGTGAGAGCACCAGGAGCAGCAGACTCCAGTGAGAAGCTGCTAGTTCAGGCCTCACAAACAGCAGAGAGATTTGGATTTTCTCAGGTGGAAAGCTCTGCTGGTCAACCTTCACTCAGCCAGGGTTGCTCCTGAATTTAGTGGCATTAAATCCAGCTTCATTAAGTCTGTCTCAAACTGTGCTGGCTGGTAACCTAGCTCTGAGTTCAGTGTTAAAACTAAAGAAATATCTCTTCTGATACAGATAACTAACAGAGTAACTGATAAATAACCATGTACCTTTAATAGGCAATAACTGCAAGGAGGAAAAATGAGCTGCTTCACATGAAGTGTTACAGCTGTTGGTTGAAAACACTGCCTAAGGCAGAGGAAGCTTAACTATTTCAATTAACCAGCTTTATTACTTAAACATAGGCTTTAACAAGCGGCAGAATATTCTGTACTGTACCTGTCAGAAAAGTCACTGGGCTTCCCAAGCAGTAGCTGAACAGAAGTATTCCAGCTCAAAGGTAGCAGCTGAAAGGAGCAGCCCAGTCCTCATCTACAAGTAGGACAAACACCCCTCTAGTAGAGGTAACAGCATGATACTAAGCAGTTTTAATGGTCAAACAGGGGGATTGATAAATAATGTGTCCTAAGGCTGTACCTAACTTGGCAGGTAATGGGAAGGGATGCAGGAGATGGGGCAGAGCACATAGCTTGCAGTGTAGCTGCTCAAACTAAACTGCCCCTAGAGCCAGGAGCTCTGTGTGTGTTGTGTTAAAAATGTGAAATACAGTAGGCTCACAAATGTGAACAGTGTGAGACCACAGATTAAACATGAGATCGTGCAGCTGGTCAGGATTTGTATATTTGCCTGCACCCAGCTGTGGTACGGTGCTGTCCTGTCCCTCAAGGCAGGGAGAGAGCTGTGAGGTTTGGAAGGACTTGTGTGAAGCCTTTAGCTGGAATGTTGGAAGTCCAGCCTCTGGAGAGGAAAAGGGTATCACTCTGAGCTGGCTCTCAGACACCATTAGCAGCCAGAGCTTGTTGTGGCTGAGCAGCTTTTGCTGAAATTGGATTGGGGTGATGCTCCTGCCTCTTGTGGGGAGCTGCCCATGTGTGGCTCTGGGGGCTGTGCCCAGCAAACCTGTGAGGGATGGTTTGAACTGGGGTCCCATGGGCAGCTTGGAGCGATGTTAGACTCGCATCTGAAACAGAGCTTCACTGTGCAGCGAGTGAATTTGGGTGGGAGGAGCAGGTACGTGGTCCACACAAGCGTGCGTGTCACAGCCACTTGGACTATACCATTAATCCCATATGGCCCTCTGAGGTGCTCAGAGACCACCCGTGCAGTCAGCGCCTCCACAGATGCGCTGCTGTGCTCCTGCTCGTGACGGCTTCTCTCAAAAGAGGTCTGTCTGATAGTGGCTGCCACCAGCAGATGAATTACCTGGGCTGCAAGCCAAGTATCTATTCCTTATGTCAGTGGCTTGTAGCTGAAGCTGTACAAACACGGTGCTGTCCGGTGTGGGGTGTTAAACACACAGGGCTGCAGTCCCGACCTTGCAGCAACCAGCCCTGTGCTGCGTGCAGATTGGAGTGTGTTTACTGCTGGCTTGCACAAGCATATAAAGATATGTTCAAGTGAATTCACTCCTTTCCCCAGAAAAAGGAGAAAGTTTCTTCCTTCGAGAAGCAGCTGCACAACAAGAAGTATTTAAGGATTGTAAGTGATTTAAGGATTGACCTTCCAGGAAGGAAGTGGCCTCCTTCCATTTTGGACAGGGATGGGCATGGTTTCCAGTGGAAGGGAGGAGAGGTGTCTGTATGTGAAAGCACATGAAGAATGCTGGCTCATGCACAAAAGCATTGAGACATCTTTGTAGCGGTTGTGGGAAAGCCCCAGTGCCTGCCAGGACTGCAGGGATGCCCGTCGTCGGGTGTGCATGTTTGAAGTGATCGTGCAGCCGCCCTGAGCATCCTCACTTGGTGCTCTGCTAGAGACACAGCCTGGCTTGCACAGAGGTGGCATTCTCCTCCTGATGGACGTGACAATGCTGTGGCAGTGGCCTGAGCTCAGAGACAGGACTGCAGCTGATTTAAGGCAGGTAGCACCATCGTGGCAGTTCTTGAATTGCAGTGGCATGGAGAGACACGTTCTGGTGGCAGTGTGAGGGTGTAGGGCTGCTGTTGGCGCTGTGTGTTTATGTTAAAAGTGTGTACTTATGTCTGAATGTCGGAGTGAGTTGCTGAAGTAACCTGGATGTTGGAGGGGGATTTTCAGAGCAGCTGTTCCTGTCTGCAGAGTGGGTAAAATTGCATGTTAGAGACTAATCACCTGCCTTATTGCTTCTTGGGGGAAATAGGAGAGAGATTAGCTGATATGCCACTAAACTGCAGAAGGCTATAGAGCATCTGTAATATGGTGTCTTTGCTCAAGTGCTTTGAAGAGTGCCTGTGTGGAGCTATGCTGTTAGGTGCTCAGCATCAGAGACTATCAAAACAAACCACAAATGTTTTGTGTATCTAAAAGAACTTGCAGGGTATTTTCTGATGTGTCACCGACCCCAGGCCCTGAGGTAGTCCTGAGCTGTGCAGGGCTGCGTGAATGGGGATTTCCTTCAACCAGCCCTGTGTGCAGTGAATCACAGTCAGTGATTCTGGTTTCAGATGGAAAAATTGAGTATTAGTGTGTGTGGTGTGGCCAAGGATTTCCCCAAACAGTAATCACTTCTGATAATTTCCAAAGTGTTGGTTTTGGCTTCAGAGACTCAATCCATTGCAGCTTTTGTGCCTGGCGTCTGCCGCACATAAGATGTTACACAGCCCTATCTGAATGGGCTCATTTATCTCGGCAGGATTTTACATGCTGTTTCTTATAACTGTCTTGACCTACCCCCAGTGTGAGTAAACATGCTCCTCAGTAATGCAGAGGTCACCCTGGCATCTGGAAACCTCTGGATTACTTGTTGCTCTTCAGCGTCATGTAGACTTTTTTTTTTTCAGCTGCATCTTTTGCACCTCTTCCATCTCCTGGGCATGTTACATGTTAGTGCCTGAGGGTGTCCTATCCTTGTGGTCCTAATGCCTCTGCCAGTCCCTACGAGGTCTTTGCAAGTGCTAGCCAGGGTTATAACCTTGGTGCAACCTGAAATGACCTATGAGATTTAGGATTACCTTAATCCTGCAGGGATAGCTACAGCAGTCTCATGCTTCAAAGCCAATGCTTAGTTTTACTGTGTTTAACTCGCAGAAATCTGACTCTACAGCTCAGCCTTGCTGACCAAGGCTTTCTTGTTGTGCAGGCACATGATGGGTTGTTGTGTTTGTTTGTTTACCTGTGTGTGTGAAACAACCTCCAGTTTATCAGACTCCTAGACAAGTATTTCTTGCAAAGGCCAGATAACTTTGCATTTGACTAAAATGTTTGTATCTTGTAGAGGAAGTTGTTTCCTGTGAATTGGGTAGGGATGTTGCTGGCTTGGGTGTAGCAGTGTGCTTGGATGGGAAGGTGGAGCCGTGCAGTGCTGTGGCAATGAATGTACTGACTGACCTCTGTGGAGCAGAGACCTGGCACAGCAGCATCCCCCTTTCATGCCCATCCCGTGCCCAGAGGAGGGAGGTGTAGTTTGCATCATGTCACTTGGTTTCAGAAGCTGAGCCAAGTACTTCTCGGCAGACCATGGCAAAGGCAGGACTCCTTTTCTCCTCCTCCCTCATTTAAGAGAAATCCACTTTCCCTGGCATGTTCACTCCCCACTGCAGGGACTCTCCTTCACAAGTCATTCCCAAGTGATTAATCAGCACTGGTGACTTGCACTGCCTGTCCCTGTGGCTTCCCGGTGCTCTCCCCTCCTCTTTCCTCCCGTGTTTGACCCTGGGGTAGTGGGAGTGTTCAGTGGTGTGGGTGCAATCCAGCAGTCCTTTCCATCGCCTAGTCCCACGGGGCCCAGACCTTCCAAGGGACTTTCCTAAGCTGCCTGTTGCCGGTGGGGTCAATGCATCTGGTCCTTGGGGTGCTGCCAGCCCTGCTGTCCTGGAGGATGAGGGGCTGATCTGTCACCCCAGATGTGTGTGGAGCAGGAATGTTCTAACACAGGACACAGTCAGGCTCCCTTTGCACAGTGAGGCACGAAGGAGTTGCAAGCCTGTTCCTGCCCCTGCCACCCAGCTGCTGCTTGGTTGTCCTCTCAAATGCAGAGCTTGGCAATCGAGGGTTCTGAACTTTGGCTCTGCAGTGGTGCAGGGCACTTCCACTGTCCCTGGCAGAAGCAAGCAGGAACCGTGGTGTCCCGGCTGTTCCCAAGGCCAGCACTGGAGGGGCCGTGGGATGAGCTCAGCATCGGGGAATGCTCTTTGCTGGGTGCAAGGGGGGCCATGCTCACAGGGTCTATTGTCAGGGTGGCTTTGGCAATGATGTCACGAACAGTGGCATGCTGCTGCAAGCCCTGTGGAGGGTGGCCAGAGCCTGCTTCTCTATCACCAGTACATAGATGTGGGGATCAGTGGGTGGGTCGCTGGGGCTTTAGAAGCATCCAGCTCCCCTGCCACCAGGCACTCTGCTGTGCCAGTTAGTGACCAGAGCCAGGGTTTTGGGGTATGAGCATGGCAGTGGCATGCTGGCAGGCTGCCCTGTGGAAATGGTGAGGGGCTCACTTGCTGTGAATAAAGCAGCACTCATGGAAACTTGCTGCTGTACAAAGGCTGAACATTCAGACTGCTTCCCACCACCCCCAGAAAGGATCTTGATTAATTAGTGCAACATTACTGTGTGCAGCCTGGTTGGGTATCTGCACCGCAGTCCTGCTGCACGTGAGAACCCGCTTGGCAGTGAGTCTGACATAGCTGGAGTGGATGGTAGCCCATTCTTCTGGGTTGCATCCTCACTTGACACTAATCCTGCCCCAACAGTGTGGAGCCCTCCTTGTGCTCACAGGGGAGATGGTCCCAGGAGCACCAAAGACAAGTCAGGTGTGCACTCACCTTCTGCCACAGCCTATTCATGAACGTCACAAGGCATTTACCTTCTCATAGCCATAACTTGGTGTATGGCTCTTCAGGCAGCAGAAACCCTAGGTGTATGCAGCCTGAAAGTATTAATGAATTTGATCATAAGCCACCCGTAGCTTGACTTTTTTTTTCCCCACCCACCCCAAAAATTCTTAATTTTCAAATTCTTGACTCTTTCTTCCAGCCCCCTTGAGTGTTTTCAGTTTCTGTTGGACAAGTTGGATTGTTGCTGTTGTTTAACTGCTGGCTCAAACTTGCTTCATGGTATGCCTTTCTCATCTGAATGCGAGTCGTAAGTGGTCTCTGGGTACCCATTAAGAAGTTGAGCAGAGCTATTTTAATCTGTATTTAACTCCTGTGAGCTCCACTGATCTGGTTCTTTTTATTATTTTCTGCATTAAAAGTCTGTGTGATTTTTATCCCCCTGCCCCCCAGCCCTTGTCAAACCTACACTGAAAGTACTGGACTTGAACTTCCTTTTGCAGTTGCTTGTTTCATCTCAAGGGATCCTTTCCAGAGGCCAAACGCACCCGCAGGCAGTGTGGGATGGTGGAAGTCATAGTGGCCTGAAGTTCGCTGATCTGAACAGTTCAAAATCCAGCTAAAGTAAAAACTATTGAAAACCTCTGAATTGCAGTGTTTATTCTCTCATATCCTAAAATGAGCCTCACAAAGGAATTGTGCATTTTCAGTAACCAGGCACCACCCTGGTAAGCACAGAAGAAAATGGTTTCTATCTCCTTGCAAAACAACCTCAAGCCAATATAACCCCAAACCCCTGCAACGCTTCCTGTCATCCTGTCTGTGCCCAGATCAGCACGTTGCTGTTGTTACAGCCCTCCAGTGTAAGGTGGCATTCCTCCTCTGAGAAACTCTCCCTGTTAAAAGCTGAGTGCACTTGCTGTGTGTGTGGTGTGTCACCCATCCTGGTGATGCACGACTCTCTAATGAATGCTCTAAGGCTCAATTATGGAGCTGACCACTGGCTGTGTCTCAGCAGGGTGCAGGAGCTGAGCTGAGGGGGCAGGAGCTGAAATTCCCACTGGTGTTAAGGTAAGCTGGGTGCCAGGGAACAGCTCTCCTGTGGGTCACAGCACTGACTGCAAACCCCGAGAAGCAGAGGTGTGGTGGGGCAGGAGTATGTTGCCATGAAGCTAGTGGACCACATCTGTGAATCCACAACATTTGCCCAAGTTTGGCTGCCCTGTGGCCAGCTGGGTGCTAGGCACAGCCTGGGCTTTAGCTGGGTGAAGGAGCTGCCAGCTGTGGGTTGAGCCCTGAGGAGCTGTGAGGTGGCCCTGGGCCTGAGGGTCACTGCAGGAAATGGTTGCAGTGTGTACTCAAAAGCACAGAGGAACCCATGTAATTGATTTAAAGGCGTATTATCCCTACAGAGGATGTCGCTGATGTCTTTAGCAGGCCCAGTAATCCTGTGCACGCATACTGTATGCTTCAGCAAAGAATTTCCTTGGCTTGCTCTGCTCCATCTCATGTGCATGCCTGTTAGGCATGTATGTGCTGGGGATCAGGGCTCTGGAAGAGCTCAGTTCAGTGTGGAGCTTCTGCTGCTCCTGAAGATTAAACCCTAATGAGCACTTAATTTTTCTCTCAGCTCCTGCATATAGGTGAGAATAACTAGTGGTATGAAAGTACTAAAAAACTTCAAGATGCCAGGATTTTAAAGTCTTAAAGTCTACACATAAATGATCCAGAACTGAGATGAACTTTGTGCTTTACACAAGTTTCTTTCATGTATGGAAATACGGAGTAAGGGCTCTTGAGATGGCGCCTTTGCTCTGTATTCAGGACCATGGGTTTAGGGCTTTTCCTCCATATAATGGATTAAACAAAACTCCTGTAAGTGGGGAGAGGACATCAAGATTGGAGAGGGTGACCAGTTTTTAGAGAATCTGGATGTGGAGATCAGTGCTAGCAGAACTTACACACGCAAAGATCAAAACTTGAGTTGACTTTGCTCAGACTGAACAAGCCATGTTGACTGAAGCCACAGCCAAGAAACTTTTCTTAAAAAAAAAATAAAATTTACTACTCAAAAGCTGCTTTTTCAGTCCTCCATTTCTTTCGTATCGACTCAGCATAGTCTGTATCGCTAGCATGGTTTACTAAGGAAGCTGTCTGCTGTAGTAGCTTATCTTGTTTCCACTAATTGTCCAACAGAAAATGACTTGCAGCTATGCTGTAGGGCAGAGTTCAGGGAGTGTTGCCACAGTTTGGGTAGTACTCATGCTTAATCTGATCACAGAGCAGCCTTGCACATGAGCAAATGATGCTACTCCCAGGGTTGTTTGTAATAATGGAGATTTGCAGAGACCTGATGTAGGTCAGAGTTCTCAGTGGACCCAACTTGATCAGATTGATCAAGGGTATGTCCAGTTCAGTTTGAGGATGGAGACATTATGGACTCTTTGAACTCTTATTTTCAGTATGTGACAGCCCTTATGGAGAAAACTTCCATCTCTTCCTGAAAATCTGCTTGGAATTTTCCATCTTGTGATTTGGAAACACTCTTGAGCAGAGGTGGGGGGGACTCTCAGTCTGCAAGGTCTTTTTATTTTTTTGGTCTGGAAACAGTGCTTTGCTTTTTTAAATTTTTTTCCTAGCATAGAGCTGACTGAAATAAAGGGTGTACACCAGGCTGGAAAAAAGTCCAAGAGAGAAAAGTGCAACAGCTCTGAAGGTGCATAAGGTCACAGGAATTTCTCTTACAACACTACCTATTGGGCCAAGTGATGATGGATTGTCGTTCTAATAAATATTCTTATAGCTCTGAAGGTGTCTAAAACTAAATTGTAAGGTGCCCTAGGTACTTAGGTCAAAGGCAGAAGATGCTGAATTTGCTTAGTCATGGATATTGTGTTTTGAAGGCCCTAAGGCAACAATATCTATAGAGTCAATGCCAAGTGAGATCTCAGAGTGCTGCTGGCTGAGACAACACTCCAGGTAGACTTGAGGGATCTCCACTGGAGCAGATGAATTTCCAAGTTTCAAATCAAATGCCACATTTTGTTTCTGGTACTTACTCCTGGAGCAGCTGCAAGTATGGCCAAGCTCTGCTGTGTTGGTAGTTTTCCACTTGCTATGTTGGGTTGGGAAGTTTTTTGTGTGTACCAAGCTGTAAAAATGACACATATGTGTCTGGAGAGGGTCACGTTGCTGGCTCAGGGTAGTCACACTGCTGGCTGAAGGCCAGGCATTTCAGCGTCTGCCTTTGTGCTTTAAGGAGTGTGACATTAACAGTCCAAGTGTAATGTATCATATTAATATTTAGTGTACAGCAACAATTATAAATCAACTTGAGCTGTTAAAACTTGGTTCCTTTTCAAGACTGAAGCTGGTGGTGTGTACTACCGGCCTATGGAATCACCATAATCCATTTTTGGGCTGGTTGCCACTTAGTTAATAGGATAATAAAAGGGTAAGAGTTACAATCTAGACTCAGAGGTGTGATGGGGGAAGCAAATGAGCTCTGGTTCAGTCTGTTTTCCTCTTCACTCTACGAGGCAGCCACTTAAATCTTAATAGCTGACTAAGAAGCAGGATACTCCTACATAAAACTTAATGTTGTAGGTTATATATAGGCTTTTTATATTTTTTTACTTTTTTACAGAAGAGGGAGTTCTCACTTGTTCAGTGCTTGTGTGGATTCTGCAGAACAGCTTAAGTCTTGCTGGCAGGTTTTCTCCACCAGTCAGCTTGCAGGCCCTGTCAAGCTGCGTCCTGACGCCAGGACCTCTAAGCAGTGGGCTGGCTGCAGCCTGTCCCTGCAGACAGCTCCTGCCCACCTGCAGCTGAGCCAGGGCTGTGTCTTGCAGCATGGCTGGAGCTATTTTGTGGACACTGGATTGCCATTGGGTCCTTCTAGAGATGAAAGCAAGTTAGATTTGGGGTAATGGAAATTAAATCTGCATTGAACAGTGTAGGTGGGAATTTAAGTCCCTACTGAAGCTAAACTTGTATAAAACTTGTGTAAACTTCTGCTTCTAGCTGGTTCTTGCCTGTGTGTCTAGCCATGAAAACCTGCAGGCTATTTAGGAGTGGTCGTTTAACAATATTCAGAGATTTGGAGCGTCAGTAGGACTTGCATGTAACAGCCCAAAAGTTCTTCAGTTCCAGTGGTGTGAGTGGGTGGGCCTGTGTGTGGAACAAGCCAAGAGAAACTGCACAACCAACCATCCAAAAACTCCAAAACATCCCAACGTCTTATCCCGTGGCAGTTCTAGCTGGTGTCTCTAAAACTGATCACCTGCATTTCTAGCTGAGCTGAAGTCCTCTTAATTAGTGGTCTGGAGCAGCCAAGAGGTCCTGTGGCACTTCAGTCATGGGTTCATGCTTTATGCCTGCACTACCCCTAAAAATGTGCCCTTTGAAAGTACAAGTTCAGTGGTCATCAGCAGGTATCCAGCTCAGTAGGTTGACCCAGCTCTGCAGGAACTTTGATCTCCAAAGCATGCCTCTCCGGCTGGGTGCAGTGAACCACTGAGCGACTGCACTCTGGCACGTGTGTAGGATGTGCAGATGTTAATGTAGATGTTGTAATGTGAATAAAAAAAATCATGCAGGTAACCACATTTTCTCTGGAAAAGCTTATATTAAAGCTGTCTAGTGTTGTGCTGTAATGAATTTTTTCAGCCCTTCTGAATTATCTTGACGGATGAGATGCGACAGCTTGCTTCCTCCAAGCTGCAGGAAGGCGCCTATTGGTGGCTGTCACCTCCATGGAGAGGGGTCCTTTAATCTGCAGAAACTCGCCTGGTGCTGTGGAATAAACTCACTCTCCATTTCAGCCAAAAGCAGACAATTTTTTCCCATCAAAGCTGCATGCTGAGCATTGCTGCTCACAGTGCTGGCAGTGGAGTTGCATCTTCAGGGGGCTGGGCACTTGTGCTGTGGTTCTGAAGCACTGACCATAAGCATGTACCTCTACACCGTGAATGTACTTTAAGCTCTAGCAGAGTAATTGAGCCACGTGGCTTGGAAGGCTTTGTAAATCTTCAAAGCATAGATTGTGTAAGTAATAACTGTGCCTGAAAATACTGTTCATAGTAGGAACCTGATGTTGCAAGATCTGTTCTGGATCTTGCACTTTTCCAGCCTGAGAAGACCAGAAGATGTCTTGAAGCAGACGAGGGCATGGGGAGAACCCAGTGGGGATGTCGGTTGAGCTGGGGTGCTTAACAGCACCCTCAGTGATGGTTGTTGGTGTTTAAATATCAGTGGGAACACTTTTTTAATTCTCTGTTCCAAAATCTTGGCTGCATTACACTAGCAGTGTGTGCTTGGAGCTGGGTGTGAGGTTGCCTGCAAATATGGTTGTACAAAGCAGGTTTCAGGGTCCTTGGTGCCAGCTTTGTGTTCCTTGCTGTTAATAGATACCTGCATCTCAGTGCCCTGGAGATCTCTCCCTGTGTTTTCAGCCAGTTAATTAAGAAGGCAGCACCAAAGCTGAGGCTGTTCTGAGGAGTCTGAACCCTTGGGTGTAGTCGAGCTTTACAGCAGCATTTGGAAGCCAAGCCTGCCTTGGGCTGGACCCATGTCTCTTGTAGAACTTGAAGGGTCCTTTTATATCGTGATAGAGACTGAGCCCACGCTGAACAGTACCTGTGCTGCTGGTGGGATCTGCTGTAACTGGGAGTAGGGTGCCTATGGGAAAGGTGTGTGGGTGGCTCTGCTGGGTGCTGATAAGGTCTCCTGTCCTGCCCAGGAGCTGTTCTCCCTCCCTCCTCCCCACCCCAAATGAAAGCAGACAAGCCCTCCTATAAGCAGACTTGGAAAAAATTACATCATGAGATCCCAATGTCTGCCAGGAAGCTGGGAGGCTGTAGGAGCTTGCTGACATGCTAATGCAGTGCAGTAGCAGGGATGGCACCAGCCCCGGGGAGGAAGAGCTGTCCCTTTCCTGTGGTGACCTCTTCCTGTCGTTGGGGCAGCAGCCCCGTGCCTGGCCTCTCTGGATGAGGCTGGTGGGTTGGGATATTCTTGCTTTTGGTGAGAAGTTGTCTCATGCAGGCGTTGAGGTCAAAGACCACTGCCCAGCCACACCCTTGGAGAATGTGCTGGGGTGCTGGAGGAAGCTCTGAGCACAGAGCCGGGTGCACAGCTGTGGATGTTATTGTGTGCTGTAAATATGAAATGGGCCATTCTTTATCTCAAGTGACCCACATGTGGTGGTGTGCTCGAGGTGACTGTCCTGCTGTCTTTCCTCCCTGGGAATGTTGGATGGCTTTCTGAGACAAGTTTTCTTGTAGCATACGAAATCATCACTGCATCCCCTCTGGTGAAAATGCCAGTGTCAATATAAAGCTGGAACTGAAGCTCAGGGGTATTTCTGACACAGGAATGTGATGTCCAGTGGTGCACAGTCCTGCTGTGGGGATGTGGGATGGAGGTGCTGGAGACATAGAGAGTGGGCAGGCAGTGGGGGCTTGAATAGGCAGTTTGGGTTTTGTATGCTTCAGCCCATAATTGCAGTTTGTGGAGCTCTGGCATCATGATGAGCCTGCCAGAAGGGTTTAGGGTCTCTGTCTTACATCTTTCTTCTGATACAACTTCTTTCAATAAAGCCTTCCCTAATAGGTTATAAGGGAGCATCTGTCCTCCACTGACCTGTTTGTAGCTCAGCTGGAATAGATGGGGGCAGTGGGCCTGTCTCATCGTTGCTGGGGGAAACATTACTGGTGATGCAGACTTTTACTTTGGAACCTGTAATTAAAACCCAATGGGTCTTAATCAGCTCATAGATGTTTGTTGTATATCTCAGACTGGATGTGAAACCAGCAGTGAGCAATCAAGTGTCAGACACTTAAAATCCTATAAGGTAAGTCAAAAGTCACCTTTAAAAAGTCCAATAAAAATAAAATCTGAGTAGATACTAGGCAATTATCTAGAAAGGCCAACCGCCATTCAAGGTCTGAAGTTACAGTATTATCTGTTCAGGACATACCGCCCTGTTGTGAAACCACGTAAATATTAACCATGTTCCCTAAGCATTGGGTTAAAGGGAATGCCCTGCTGCTTGCTTGCTTCTTCACTGTTCTGTATCTTGGGAGATCTTTTTGGATTGCTAAGATGGTTTGAGTTGCTGCTCCAGTTTTCTGCTGGCAGTTGCTTTGTGCAGTGCTGAAGAGGAACAAGTAAGGTGTGCCCGGTGGCTGTTGGGCATGCTGAGGCTTGGAGGACTCTACCTGCAAATGCTGGGAATTTGAACTGGAGAAGGCCATTGAAGTAATGAATGCTTTTCCTATGCTAGCTGGGACTTGAGGATATTTTGGTGACGTGAAAGTGAGTTAGTACTGCTAGAGTTGTCTGCTTCAGCACCTGCTCCAGGAGCTGGAGAGCAGGCAGAGCTTCCTCTTACTTGTAACTTCTGCTGCCCAAACTCTAGTAGTTTTCATTGCAATGGAGGAAAGAACAGAAAAATTCTCTGCTGTTATCATGTTTCTGTTAGCAGAAGGCTGAGGGCATCCTGTAATGTTTCCAGAGCAATTCTGGTTTGGTTGAGCTTTCACCAACCAGAGCTGCTACAAGTACAATGCAACCTGAGTAGCCACTACAAGTTTGAAGGGACTGCATCTGACCTGTGTCTCGCTAAAGCCAATGTAAATGGTAAGAGTATCTGCAAAAATGTGCAAGCCAAATTAATGAAGAAAAATATCCTGCCCCTTCAGAGAGCTTCTTAGGACCATCTCTCTAATCTCAATGCACAGCAGCCTTAAACTCAGCTGCATGGTGTCTTAAAGTAGAGCTCTGGTGTGGCCACTGTAGTGATAAAGATTTCCAAGGAGCATTACATGGTTTTGCCAGAGTTGTTTTCTCCTTTTCTTCTAACTCTGAATTTGTAGAATGAAGGGACAGCATTTTGAACAGGCAGGAGTGTGCTGGAACAAAAATGTCTGAGGGGTCTTCTGCTCCCTGCTTTGCTATTTCTGCCCAGGTAATGATATATCCAGACTTTGTTCTAATTCCAAACTCTGGCCTTGCTGGACTTCATCTTATAGGACTTTTTCTGCTGTGGTTTATGATGCAACCTATTGCTCTGTGTGTGGGGACACATTTTTGTAGAGAGATGCCATTTCCTGAATGGTGCTTTAGGTATGCCCAGGGGTATTCTGCCCTGCTGGAATGCTGGTCTTGTGAATTCCATTACATCCTGCTGACCCTCTGCCATAAGATACAAGTGCAAGTATCATGTGGCAGTTATCATTCAAATACAAAGTACTAGAGATCTTAAACTGGAGATTCTCTTAAGCTTAACCTTGTAAAGCTTCAAAGACAAGCCATGCCGTCTTTGGAGAGCCCTGAGCACCAAGTCTTTGGATTCCTGTCATGCTCTGCATTGGATGGGAGGAAAGAGGTGTGGTATCTCTACCTGAGCAGATGCTTGTGGTGACCTGGGTCACTTCTCTTGTCCTTGTTTACCTGGACAGGAGTGTAAGCACAGTATTTCAAAAACATGCCTCTTTCCTTTAGGCAGGGAAATAATGAAGTTTCTGTCTTTTGTCTTGCAGATAGTAAAGCCATAGTTGATGGAAACTTGAAACTGATCCTTGGCCTGATATGGACCCTTATCCTCCACTACTCCATTTCCATGCCAGTGTGGGAGGATGAAGGTGATGATGATGCAAAGAAGCAGACCCCTAAGCAGCGACTGCTTGGCTGGATCCAGAACAAAATTCCTTACTTGCCAATCACAAACTTCAATCAGAACTGGCAGGATGGCAAAGCCCTGGGTGCTCTTGTCGACAGCTGTGCTCCGGGTAAGTCCTTTGTTCTGATGGTTATTGTTTTCCTGGCTTTCTGTCCTCACAATTGCTCTGCTGCTCCGATGGGAGGAGGTTTTCACTGCAGAGCTGGAGTCAAGAATGAACCTTTCAAGAAAACCTGAGTCCAAAGAGGCCAACTGTGGGAAATTGCAAGTTGTAAATGACTTGGCCAAGAGAAACACTGGCCTAAAGCAGAAAGTGCGACTGCATTATTGGAGGCGCCACGTCTGAGATTTGTATTGGGTGCAAGGGACAAAGGCGCAAATGCTGGCTCCTAACTGCAAGAAAGACTTGTTCCCAGAGCCAGTGCCAACAACCTTTCAACTTCAGGGCGCAGCAGGAGGCTTCATGTGTTCTCTTGAAATAGGGTTGCAGAGGGAGCACAAAGCAGCCAGGAGCCGCACACTACCTGAGCCTTCAGCGTGTAGCAAGCTGAGGTTGTGCTCCTTACGCCGAGTAATGTGATGAAGTGTGAAAAAGGCACAGTTTCCTCACCTTCTTGTAGAACAGCCTTGCTAGCATGGCTGCTGGTGTTCATCTCATGCAAGCTGATTTGCTGTGGCAAGCAGCTGAAACTCCTTTCCAAATTTCCTGCAGGAGAGACAGTGAAAGATAAAGGATGGATAGATGTATTCATGAATGAATTCAGAGAGTGGCTTGCCCAACTTACATTTAAAGCAGTGCAGTTGCGTGGCTGACAAAACTTTTTTTTTTCCTGACAGGCAAGTTAGGTGGGAGTCTCTGATCTGGCTGTTACTGTCTGTACCATGAGGGCTCGTGGAGTTGCTGGTGGTTGTCTTGGAAGCATTTTCATTGAGCAGCACATGCTCACCTCAGTTTGGTTACTTCTGCAAAGCTCTGCCTGTCTTTCTGTACAACAGTGGCTATGGGGTTGTACTTGGTTTCTTCAGCTCAAGAAGTTCATTTGTAATTAGCACCTAACAACTCAACTGTACTTGCAGGCCTGTGCCCTGACTGGGAGACCTGGGACCCAAAGAAACCTGTTGACAATGCTCGGGAAGCCATGCAGCAGGCGGATGACTGGCTGGGTGTGCCGCAGGTAAGGCTACACGGGCTGCCTGCACAAACACAGCCTGTGGCTTTGTGCTTGAATTAGATCGAGGGAAGCAGGTGAAGCTGCTTGGATGCTTCCAAAAGTTAAAGTTTACTTGTGAAATTGCCTGAGAGAGGGCAAATTATGATGAAATGCACTGTTGTATTTCAGAGCTGTGAGGACAGAGGGTGTTGCAGCATGCACGTGGGGTAAGGGGAGAAGTGCATGTGTAGTGGTGCCTGCTCTGTGGGCTTTGTTTTTGCTGCATTTTGCTCCACAGCAGAAAAACTCACTGGCTTCAGAAACCACCTGCAAAGGTGGCTTTCCAGCAGGGAATGGTGTGTTTGCAGCCCAGATTTTCATGCTGATAAAGTTGGACAAAGTGCTGTAGCTGTTGGAGCAGGAGAGACTGATCACAAGAGTCGCTTTGCAAGCACAGCAGCTCAGAGCTATAGCACATAGAATTATGAATTCTGAATTCTTTTAGTTTCAGTTACTACCATGTTGCTTTTTGAGGGAAACATAGCTACCGTTGTCATGTTTAGCTTGTCACAGTCTTCTGAAAACCCCCAATAATTGCAGCATGGAAAGCCCCCAAATGGCATAATGAGCTTCTTGGTTTTCTTGCCATGAGATAATAAATGATTTATGTGTATCAAAGGGAAGACAAATGTAAGAAATTCCATTAGCATGCAGGGGTTTCGAAATGTGGGACTGTATCATAGCTCTGTTTTTGTGTTGACATGTGGTAACCAAGCACTGGTACAATATAGTTAATTGCTCTGCCTTTCAGGTTATTACCCCTGAAGAAATTATCCACCCCGATGTGGATGAGCACTCGGTAATGACTTACCTGTCCCAGTTCCCCAAAGCCAAGCTGAAACCCGGAGCTCCTTTAAAACCCAAACTGAATCCAAAGAAAGCAAGGGCTTACGGCAGAGGTGAGGACTCTGTGAGCTGAAGCCACATGGAGTGTTTAACTCTTCAGAAAGCTGGGTGGGGTTTTTTGCTTGTGTTGAACTCAGGACCTACTGTAACTCACTTCAAAGTTTCACTTGTATACTCTTGGTGTGGTGCCTAGTTTCAGAAATACATGGATATAGTCCAAAAGACACTCCTAGTTCTAACATGTAAATTCCCCAAAGTCTCTGAACCTGTTCTGCAAGCCACCAGCCTTGCTGTCTGCAGATAGAAGAAGTAGAACGATGTGGGGCTAAACCAGCCTTAGTGTGAAATTTAAGCTAGCAGTACCACTGCTGATGGTCATTGATCTAGCAGGGCATGCTTTCCGTGATAAAGTACTCTTCCAAAGTGGAAAATCCTTTTTACATCTTCGTGTCTCAGAGCAGGCTCTTTGAAGAGGCAGAATCTTGTTTCCTAGGCAGATGCATGTTAGGATAGGTTAATTCTAAAGAAGATCTTTGAATTGGTTGGAGAGTGTGAATACTTTGCTTGCACATAGCCCAAGGTGGATTGGTAACCCTACAGACCTTGAATAGTGATGAGCCTTTGTAGTAAATGCTATATGTGCTAATTGGAAGGACTTGTCCATAGATGTTTATGCAACTATAGACTTACACAGACATTCTTATTTTTAACTTACCTTTTAAATGGGTACTTTGCTGTAACTTCTGATGTGGCTGTACTCTAGATTGGAGTGCAATCATAATTAAATGAATAACAGATTTCTACTTTTAATATGCTTGGTATGTAGCAAGATATAATTTAAGCATTACCCTCTCTTCTCCATTCCTCCTTTTTTTAAAATTTTATTTAAATCTGGGGTCTGCTGTTAGTCCTTCAATATTTTTCAAATTAGTGGGTTTCAGAACTTGAGTGTGCAAGAGTGAAATGGAAAGAAAGCTTTCCCTTTTTCTGTTTTTCTTGGTAGTTTTTTTTTAACTTGATTTTCCATTGAAATGTAACTAGTGGAATGAATGTGCACTGAAGAGCCGTCACTGTAGTCAGAAGTGGGTTTAGCACTTGTCCTGCCTGAGGCTTATGCCCTTTTTTGGTGCCTTCCACAGCAAACCATGACACACAGACCTATTTGTCAGACCCCAAATGTATAGACTGCCTATACTCCACTTACTGTGTAAATGACCAATTGACCTGCCTCAATCAGTCAAGTCCGGCTTTAGACATGTTCTTATTCTTTCAAAAACTGGAATTATGTTGTTGTGTACTTTCATGCATAGTGTTCTGGAGCCATTGTCATAGACATTCTAAAGGGTGTGCAGCTACACTTGAGAGTGTTATGTTTTCCCTAAGCTACTGCTGGAGCAGCGTTGCTGAATATGTCAGCAGTGGACCGCTGACATGGATCAGAACCAAAAGGTGGTTCCAGCGGCAAGGGCCTCGCTGCTGGCCTGGGCAGGGCCTTCTGGACAAACAAGTAATAGTTTACTATTCTGGAATTCTGGAAGCTTCATGCTTCCAGAAAAAGGTGATTGACAAGTTTTGAAGTGACTCAGTCTTACTTTATTAGAGTTTTTCCCTGTCAGTTGCTCATAATCTCCCAATACAAGTCTCTGATGTAGCCCACTGCCCTGGCCGCTGTGGTGGTTTGCTCCAGGGCAGTTTTGCTTAGATCTGATGTGAAATAAGCCTGCAGAGGTGCTGCACAGAGCCATGCAGATCATCAGTGGTGCGCTATGAGTCCTTATTTCACCAGCCAGCAGAGATCTCTGGCAAGAGTAAAGCCTAGAAGAAGAAACCTACGTTAAGGAAGTCCTGTGACTAACACTGTCCTGGCAGAGGCTGTCCTCTGAGGATAAGCAATCCTTCTCCGTGTGCTTGCGGAAGGAGGGACCCTTAACTCACATACCATATCCTAATGCTTGTGTGGTGAGCTGAAGATACACAAAGGGAATTTCTAGCTGTTTAAACTAAAGGATAATCTAGGGCTTAGTTTGAAAGAATGAATATGTCAATTGTTAACACCTTATCAGAATGCTCAGATTTCCTAGTAAAAACATGATCTTCCTTGTGTTGCTCTCACATTATTGTTTTCTGAAGATAAACAAGTTCAGGAATTCTGTTGTTCACAACCACTTCCTTTATAATCTATCAGACATTGCACTTTCCACTAATTGTGCTATGAAGCAGTAGTACCCTTGGTTTTATGAGTAAGCTGAGGAGTAATTCCCTTAGACAGAAGGGTATATATGTTTGGGCTAGTCTGGAACCATCAACTTTGGGAAGTTCTTCCACCCACTCAGTCTGACACCACCATGACAGGTGTCATGACCTGGGGCTACATCTAGGTTGATGATGAAACCCTGCGTGCTGTGGCAGGCCCTCTGCTGAGGAATAAGGAAACTGATTAAAGTGGAAGTGGAAGTGGCACCAAATTACAGGATTTTAGTGGTTTGAAGAGGTTCATACATGCCATTTGTACAGCATTCACTGGCAAAGTAGTTTGAGCAAATTTCAAAGAATAATAAATCTGATCAGTGTCTGTACAGCCGAGTTCTGAAAACAGAGTAAAATGGGACTGCATCGGTAAGAACTGTCTGTCTTAACTAAATCTTTCACCTTGGGCTCTAGAGTAGTGCCTTTAACAAAAGGCTTCCCAAGTTGTCTCTCCTACCTCACTGTTGCCCTTCCTGTGGCACAGCACCATTGCAGCTCTAAGCTGTGTGAAGCAGAGCAGGTTCTAAAGAGCAACTAATGCACATACTACACTAACCATCTGCATTGGCCGGGCACTCACCAGCTGTGGGGGTGACCCTTGGTGCCTCGCTCAGGGGAATGGGGTAACTTGCTGTCACCAGAAACCAGATGCCAGCTGGGTTCCTCACTCGGACAGGGATCCTGAGATGAGTGGAGGGCCAGTGACTTCACCAATTTTTAAAAATGCTTGTACTGTAAGAGTATTGTGAGCATGGTGCTCTGGGCAGCTGGGGAGGAGGTGTCGTGAAGTGTTCCGGGGAAACTGATGGGCTTTTGCAGGAGGATGGATGGGACAGCTTGTGGGTAGCCTCCAGACTACCTTTTAGGGTTTGTAGGAACAGCTAATGTGCCACTCTGTGTCTGTCTTTCAGGGATTGAGCCTCATGGGAACATGGTGAAACAGCCTGCCATCTTCACAGTAGACACCATCAGTGCTGGACAGGGAGACCTGATGGTCTTCATAGAGGATCCAGAAGGAAACAGAGAGGAGGTATGTATGTTAAGTATTTTCTGGGGAAAAGTAAAGCTGGCCTGAGTGCTGAAATTCTTGCAGTAACCTTCATCTTTCACAAGTGAGGTCTTAACAGATAAGTAATCTACTAAATTGCAAAATACCATCTATCAAAAGTGCAAGCCTCAAGCTTTTCCTCATAATTGCCTTACTGGATGAACTTGAAAAATGTCACTATCTGCAACTAAGCAACACAACTCCAATATCCCATAGTTGCAGTGCTTTAGCTTGATGGGCCAAGTACATTCTGACATGGTTTTAGATAACACACATCACTAAATCACTGTCTGCCCTTACTCATTCTGCAAGAATGGCTAAAGCAGCTATTTAGATGCCATGAATCATTTTGAGTTAAAATGCTGGTTTTAATGTTTATAGAAATTTCTCATCCAAGTGCTCCACTTGATCATGTTACAACATTCCAGAAAAATACAGCTCTGTGTTGGACTTAACGTCTCCTCAGTTTTGGCCTGCTTTAGTAGAGCAATTAACAGTAAGGGAACAGGCCAGGGGAAGGTAGCTTGCTTCATCTCATGTAAAGACAAAACCAATATTTATTTTTTCCTTTAGAGAAGAGGAGGTAACAAGGATACCTGCTTCCCCAGCAACACATCTCTGACTTTGCTAGCTCTGGAAATAGTTTGCTGTATTGAGTGCTACCTAGAAAAGGTTTAGGCTGGCAAGCGTAGGAACAGCTAAATGATGGATGTGTTTTCTCTCCTAGGCAAAGATAACGCCGTCCAGTGACAAAAACAAGACCTACTCCGTTCAGTATGTGCCAAGGGTTACTGGACCTCACAAGGTAGGTTGTGTGTCAGTAACTGGTATTCCCTTGGTAAACGTGCTGCTCCGCTCATTGTTAGCAAGAGCCCCAGAGGGCTGCATGTGCACAAAAGTGTGTGGGTATTTGGGTATTAGGTTTACAGCTGGCTGTGCTCATGTGGGGCCACCTCATGCAGCTCACAAAGCCAGTTTTGTGGGTTGTCATAGAAACAGAGGAGAGTCTTTGCAGATGATGTTGTACATCATAGGGATTTTGCAGAGAAGGTTCCTCCCTGCAGATCTGTCTCCAGGCACCTGCAGAAGCAGGTTTAGGATGGGTGATCCCATTGATTAGCACTTGCGTCAGTGGCTGGTCCACACAACCAGCCTGAAAATACAGATGCAACTTCCACTACTATTTCATGCCTGGATGGCGATCTGCCTCGTGTTGGCATATCCAGACTCCAGCATCCCTGCTAGTATGGCTGACTCCATGATCAGCAGCACTTTAAAGAGGTGGCCAGCAGATAACACTGCGTGGACAGGATAAATGTTGCAGTTGTGATGGTCTTTCACCTCTGAGGCACAGGATTTCTGTGGTAGGAATGCAGGCACTTGACCCCACACATGATGGTGGCACTGAGCTCTGCCTCTGCCCCATGGGTTGGAGCTGACACTGTCTGTCTCTAGGTTTCGGTCCTATTTGCTGGGCAACACATCTCAAAGAGCCCATTCGAAGTGAACGTTGACAAAGCCCAGGGAGATGCAAGCAAAGTAACAGCAAAGGGTCCAGGACTGGAGGCAGCAGGGAACATTGCCAACAAGGCTACCTACTTTGACCTCTACACAGCAGGTAAGCAGAGTGGTTGAATGCCTAAATCCTGAAGCATCCTCAAATGTGAGGGTAATCTAGGCCTCAGAGGAATGAACAAACTGAGAAATGGATGAGGATTTGCAGCTCCATCAAGTTCAGAGGTGAAGTAACAGTAGCCAGGCTGCTCTGGAGACTTCAGCTGTGTAGGAAACATTTGAAGTATTAAGCTGAGCTGTGAGCGTTACTCAGAAATTTGCCATGAACTTGCTGAATGGCAGCAGCAGGCAAGTTGTGGGGTGGTTTCTTTCCCCAACTCATTTTAAAGAGGAATGTGAAATGCCCACCTCTAAAGGATGAACTGTGAGTAAACTGTAAATGCCTAATGTGTTCTGCATTTGGCTTTACATGAGACTGCCACAGTGCTACTTTGAGTTCATACTTTAATGATGAACCTCTGTTGTAATTATTAGAGGGCTACTATCTTCATTAGGGCATCTCCATCATGTGACTCATTGCCTGCTATTAGGTCAATGCTGTAGCCTGGAGGAACGAGTCAGTAAGATGCTACAAATGCTAATCCATTTAGAACAATGTGAAACTACTTAGAACAGTTACTTGAAGTATTTAAATACTGGAATATGCTGAGTAGGACATTTTAAATTGCCTTCTGCCTGAGGGTGCTTAGAAAAAAATTAAATGTGGTTATGGTGAGGGGAAGTGTTATGTTCAGCCTCTAATTGGGAGAGGGAGTGTTCTCAATCATGTCAAGACATGTCTGGCCTCTGGAAGTGTCTGGAAAACTGTTTCTGTTGCTTGAAGAGTTGAACAAAATGTAAGAAGAGCAGGTGTCTGAACAAAAGTGTATAGGTGTAGTCCAGCAGAGAAGGATCCTTGTCTAGACCAGCACGCGCATTGTCTGAGCTCTTAATCTAAATAGCTTCAAAGCTTGAGAGTCCAACTGAGTGGTAAAGTTGTGGGCTAGTCTGTGACAGAGCTGCTACAGGGTGGTAGCAGTGGGGTAACCAGTCTATATGTGTGTTTGGTGCTTTAATACGGTTGTGAAACCCTATGGATGGAGTAGCAGAGCTCCATGATGGCTTCACAGAGATGCCACCATCTCGTCATGCCCCCTCCCCGATTGAAACAGAAGCTGCACATTCCAGCTGTGCCTAGAAATGGTAGCAGAGGACAGCTGGCTGCCATCCTAAACATGGTGCATGGTGCTGTGGGGAAGGTGAGGCTCATCTGGGCTTGGTTCCTTTGCAGGTGCTGGTGTGGGTGATGTGAATGTGGAAGTGGAGGATCCTGAAGGGAGGAGCCTTGCTGAAGTTGCAATAGAAGACAAAGGCAACCAAGTCTACCGTTGCACCTACAAACCTGTTCAAGCTGGTCCTCACATTGTCAAAGTGACTTTTGCTGGGGAGGCAATTCCCAAAACTCCTTGTACTGTTCTCGTGGGAGAAGGTATGCTTTTTAAAACACATTTAATTGTAGATGGCCACTTTTCTCCTTGGATGTGATCACAAAATACACTTGAATCTTGCCTTGGGCATCCTTTGTGCCTTTCAACATCTTGGACCTGATTCAGTGGGTCACCTTGGTAGTCACAGGGTAAAACAGTGCTCTCTAACAGTAATTTGGCTTTTGTTGCTAGAGTTTCCTTTCTGCCTAGACTTCTGAACATTAGGTCACCCTCTGTATTTTTTTGGAGTGTCTTATGCAGCTCTGCAGTGTCTTGCTGTTTTCCACCCTTATTCCTCAAATGACTATATTTACTGTTTTCCTCCTTAACTGACACCTAACTTGCTTTCTGTTCCATCCTTACGTGCTCCTATGCTTGTAGATCTCTGCTCATCTCTCCTGAGCTACCCTCCATTTGTGGAATTTTGGACTTCACTGCTAATGGCTTCATAGTTGGTAAGAGGTGTGCAGGATGCTCTGTCATGTTTGCTTTTCGTAAGCTTCTAGCCTGCAGCTTGTCCTGGCCAAAAAAAATTTTTTGGTTTCGTTGGGGTTGGGGAAGAATTTGCAAGCAAACTGCAGCGGTGCGTGACCCACTCGGTGAAACTGGCTTAACCACAAGCTGCCTGATGCAGTTGTGTAAGGGCTCTGCGAGCCGTTCCCGCTCCACGTTGGGCACACTCCTGTATGCTCCCACCGAGTTTTCAGAGGTGGCACATGGCATGTGATCTCTGCTGATACCGGCCAGCGTAGGACGCGGAGCGGAGTTGGCTGCTGCAGGGGTGAGGGACAAAACTTGTTGGCTGTTGAAATGAGTGAAAACCCAACGAGCTGCTTGGCAGAATGGTGCTCCTGCTATAAGCACGGTGTGTTTGGGGGGAATGCATGCTGGGTTTACACTGCTGGGAAACTGTGATTATTTATAAGTCTCTTCAAACCCTTCAGGTTTCTGGAGTTGAAGATGGTGTAATAACAGATTGTGCAACAAAAACTGTTCATAAGTGCACATTACTTATGTAGCCACTCTGCAGGCCTGGAGAAGCACTGGAGTAAGGGGTCAAGCGTAAGCCACATGTAACCCATAGCCTCTACCCATGGGTGCTTTGGGCTTGATGGCTTTGCTTCTGGAAGTGTCAGCTGCGACAAGCAGGGGGTTTTGGCATGATGTCTCTTAAGGAAGCATGTGCAGAACTTGACTTTGCTAATAGTGGTTATTCCAGTCATGTGCTCCTGACAGAACAGCACAGTAATGCTGCTCACTGGGGTTTATCTGCAAATGGAAACAACTTTACCCCGTGCAGCAGTATGCCTCCCAATGTGGAAGGCATCAAGATTGTGCCTAGTACAGTGAATACCTCTATGTGATAGCCTTGTAAAAGTTTTGTGCTGACAACTGGAATCAGATTGAAAAGCAATAGGGCCTCAGGGTTTGCTTTCGTTCTAAGAAACAGCCTTTGTATGGGGTCAGTGTTGCCTGGCTGCACTAAGCACCGTTGCCCAGATGCCATGGGACATGGAAACAGCTGGGCAGATTCCTGTCTGTCTGCCTGAATGCTATAATGTTAAAACTTGTGCTGAAAGTTGAGCTGTGGTTGCCCTGTGTCAACGTTAAGTTTAAGGTTGCTCCAGGCTGGCTAGGGTACATGTATATTGGGAATCAAAGGTGGTATTGATGTCTGACATTCCCTCACAGCCTGCAATCCGAACGCGTGCCGTGCCACTGGTAGAGGTCTGCAACCCAAGGGCGTCCGCATGAGGGAGACCGCAGACTTCAAGGTTGATACGAGAGCAGCGGGAAGCGGAGATCTCGGAGTGACTATAAAGGGACCAAGTAAGTGTTTGGGTGAATTTGTGCTGTGCATGTGTTTTGGAGGACTGGGTGAAATGGGGATGGTGAAAGCCTAAAGGAAGTGACCTGATGGCACTGGTGGGGTTTGTGTCACCACAAAATCAAAATTCCAGAAGGGTTTTCTGGCGCTTTGTGTCTAGTGTGGATTTTGACCTACAGGGCTGAGTAAGGTTGCACCTGGTTTTAGGGGTCTCCATTTTAATGCATGTTGATTAGCAAAACTGAGAAGATACATGCGTTTGCCTGCTGTGGACTCCAAGCTTTATGGTTCTGTTTTGCATCTTCATTAGATCTGCAGGAGCATGTCATGCTCCAGGGTCTCTGGTAGAATGGGAATCCTGCTCTCATGAAGCTAGGAATGGCTTGGAGCAGCACTCCTGGCTGCACTGGGTGCCTGGGCATGTGAGCAGGGGAGGAGTGTGTCAAGGGAACCTGTAATCTGACATGGAGACTGTGGAGAGACCTTGTAGAATCTGTCCCTGGGACCTATGCTGTGTCCTGAGTGGTGGATGTGGTCCCCTGCCTGGACCACGGCTGTCTTGGGCAGTGGGAGCACCGGCAGCCGCTGGCTCTTGCAGCAGGCACCTGAGGCTGCCAGCAGTGGTGGCTGTGCTGCTGGTCCCAGGGAGCTGCTGTGCTCGGGTTGTATTTGAGAGCTGTTCACCTACCCCCGGCTGGGACAGTATTAAAAGGTGCATTGTATTGCCTTCACCTCCTCCACACGCACAGTGCTCTGACTGTGTGGCTTAATGCGGTTAGAGGGAGGGGGGGAAAAAGCAACAGACGTATCGATGTAAATTTTAGTGTATTAAGCTTTTCTCCCTAAATTCTTCGTCTTGAAAGAAAATGAAAAGTAGGCATTCCCTGCATAGTTGTGGTTGCAAAGTCTGACAAATGTTAAGCTTTTTTGTTTTAACATATGACATGCATCATACTGCAGACTAAGAAAATAAAACACAAGGGAACCTATTAAGTCTGGTAACTTAAAATATTTTCTGCTGTATTTCTTCTGGAAGTGTTTGCTGTCTTTGTCCTAGAGGGCAGCTAGAACTAACTTCCTTTATAACCTGACCTCTTTTTTTTCTGGTGGAAGAAATTTATTCTTGCTAGCTAAGATAAATACTAGAAAACATGAACTTGTCTGAGTAATTGAAGGCAGGATGGAAGCTGTTAAGTTTAATGCTGAACTGATTTTTCAACAGAGGGCTTGGAGGAGCTGGTGAAACAAAAAGGCTTTATGGATGGAGTATATGCATTTGAATATTATCCATCCACCCCAGGGAAGTATGTTGTCACGATTACATGGGGTGGGCACAATATCCCCAAAAGGTGAGTTAAAAGTGGCCTTTTTTAGGAGATTTTGTGCTCTTTGGTGGGTTGTGTACTTGGTGGGCTTTTAAAGCAGTGTTTGAAGAAGCTCTGGGGAAGGGGACACAAAGTGGCAAGCAATTGCTGTGACAGTTTCTCTACAAGCTGGTGTAAGTCTGCAGCAGCTTATATCGGGAAAGCTTTGGAGGGTGATTCACATTGATCATGCTAAACCCAAAATGCTGAATACAAAAAAAAAAACAAAACCAAAAAACAACAAAACAACTTGGTGGGTCACACAACTTGGACTTTGCTGTGAAGTTTTGAAGGGATCTGTAATGTTAGTGTCCAGGGCTACAGCAAGCAGTGCCAAGTATTTGACAGGATTTGTGGTGCAAGATGTTAAGTGATGGGTTGAATGAGCTCTCTGCTAAAAAGTCCTCTGGGCACTGTGCCACCACATGATAACATCTGTTAATTTGGGAAATCCAGTGTAAAAGCTCATTAAAATGCCTGGGGGGAACATGGATGCTATATTTGTCCTCATCTCTAATCCCATGCTTTGTTTTTTCTCCTGTAGCCCCTTTGAAGTTCAAGTGGGTCACGAAGCAGGTCCTCAGAAAGTTCGAGCCTGGGGGCCAGGACTGCATGAGGGAATTGTGGGAAAATCGGCTGACTTTGTGGTGGAGTCCATTGGCACAGAAGTTGGCTCTCTTGGTATGTTCCTTAGTTTCCCTGCAATGTTTATATATTGCAATGCTAGCAACGAACTCATGAGAAACAGTATCTTTCCCAGCAGCTGTAAAAAAAAATCAAACACAAAAAACCCCAAACAAAACAAAACTCTCCAAGACATTTTGGTCTAAACATAAACTTATATCAGAGTATTGAGGGGAAGGACTAGATGATCTTTTGACGTCCCTTCCAACTCCTAACATTCTGTGATTCTGTGAGTGTTAATCTGTGGTTTTGTGGGGTGGGATCCAGAAGGGAATGATGGGTTATTTCCTATATTGCAGAAGAAGGGCGATAGAGAGTATCGGGCATGGTTATGGCTAATAAAAAGCAGTCTGGGGAAGTGGTGTTAAACTAGCAAGCACCACAAACCTACCTGGGGAAGTTAATTGTTCCTTTTTTCAGGCTTTGCAATAGAAGGTCCTTCTCAGGCTAAAATTGAGTGTGATGACAAGAATGACGGCTCATGCGATGTGAAGTATTGGCCCAAAGAGCCCGGTGAATATGCTGTGCACATCATGTGTGATGATGAGGACATAAAAGATAGCCCTTACATGGCCTTCATCCGACCAGCTTCAGGAGACTTCAACCCAGATAAGGTGGTGTATAAGCATCAGCCCATGGCATAGCACGTGTCTGATATAACCATAGTAGATGTTTTTCTGGAGGTTTCTGGTAGCAGTGTTGACTCTTAAGCTTCATCTGTTTAAAGCTCTGAATTTGCCTGGCTACAGCCAGATATTACTCAGCTTTTTCATAATAACACTGTTGTGGTTTTGATTTGATATAAGGAAAACTTGCTGAATTAGTCCAAATTCTCAACTTTTGCACTAGCCTCTGCTTGTATCCTGTGCTTCATGGGTTTTGTGGTAAGGGTAAGGTCTTTAGAAATTAATAATTTAGTTTTACTTCTCTTTCTGAACTGCAAGCTAAGATTCTTGGGGTGTTTCTTTAGGTGAAGGCTTATGGCCCAGGCTTGGAGAGGACTGGCTGTATAGTGAACAATCCTGCTGAGTTCACAGTTGAAACCAAGGATGCTGGGAAAGCACCTCTGAAGATGTATGCGCAGGTAAAAAGCCTGAGGCAGTTGTGTGAAACTTCAGCAAAAGGGCTTTAGTACAGTTGAGGAAAATGCTTTAAGTATTTCTACTGGCTTAAACACCACTTAATTCTGAGCCTGTGTTGTTCTCTCAAAGCTCTGTGCTTTGATCTGTGTAATGTAGTCAGGCAGTAAACCTAACTCAAGACAAGTTGACTTCTCCTTGATGTATGAAATATGTGGCTTTGCATCCTTACTTGGAGTCTCTTCAGCAAAGCAAGCTGTAATTTCCCGGAGCTGTCATTTGGTGGAAGCACCTGAAGTGTCTCTGAGCCTGTGAATTTCAGGCAGGCTTGTTAAAATATGTGTTGTAGGATGATGCGTTAGGAATGAGCAAGTGTTAGATGAGGAGGAGTTATGGAAGTGTAATTTTAGTGTTTCTTCACTAATTCTGATCTGCAGTTCTGGGAAAAAACACACATTTTTGCACAGTCTTGGGCTGTTCAAACCATATAAACATTTTTGAAGCACCTGAAACTTCTGCTTCTGTTACTGCTTTTTAGGATGGAGAAGGCAACCCTATTGATATCCAGATAAAGAGCAAGCCTGATGGTGTGTTTGCCTGCTCCTACATGCCAGTTAAACCCATCAAACATACAATTTCTGTTGTCTGGGGAGGAGCCAATGTGCCAAATAGCCCGTTTAGGGTAAGTACAAAGATGGATATTACTAGTTCTAGCAAAGTGGGACGTTCATGCTCACAACTACTTGTTATTGTAGTTCACTCTTCTGTGAACTTGAAGAAGGCATGCCCTTCTTGGGCAAATCAAGTGGATTTCTTAGAATCATTCCACTTGAACAAAGCTTTCTGCTCTTACAAGCTCCCATGTCAGAGGTCTGCTGTCAGCCCAGCTGCAGCCTGGAGGAGTTGGGGCAGTCGCTCATACCTTGGTACTGTTTTCCTGTAGCCTCTGTCCAAGCAATGCTCCAGCTTGACTGTGACCTTGAACATGACACTGATGTGCAATTCTGACCCTTGTGAATAGGTTCTTATAGGTCAAGGGAGTCATCCACAAAAAGTGAAAGTATTTGGACCTGGCGTGGAGAGAACTGGCCTGAAAGCAAATGAGCCGACCCACTTCACTGTTGACTGCACTGATGCAGGAGAAGGTAAAGGCAGTCTGGGCTGCAGTTCAGAAGCACAGGTTGTGCAAGGGCACCGTTTGATTCTAGTTTTCCTTTCTTCCTGAAAAAAAACTTGGGAAACGGAACATTACAATGAATTGTGATGAAATCTGTTACACTAATTAACGTGGTGACTCACACAACTACTGGAAATGGTTGTTTGGCTAGCAGTGTCTGTACCATCCAGTAACAAAACCTCTGTTTGCTTTTCTTAGGTGATGTCAGTGTTGGAATTAAGTGTGATGCTCGTGTGGTCAGCGATGAGGAAGAAGACATAGATTTTGACATCATCCACAATGCTAATGATACGTTCACAGTGAAATACGCACCACCCGCTGCTGGGCGCTACACTATTAAAGTGCTTTTTGCAGGAGAGGTTTGTAATCTTCATTCTACAGTCTGATACTTCCAGAGTCTGTTTATGTGCTCCTTGGTCACCAAGCACATGCTGCTCCACAGCTGGCTGTGGTTGCTTACAGCTGGCTCCTTCCTCTTCAGCCCACATGCACTTTGTCTGTACACTGTTTCTAAACCTGCTTTTGTTGTACTTGAAGGTACATGAGTGAGGGGTTTGGCTGAAGACACTGAAGTTCAAGCATGTCATCTGTTGGGGTGGCATAATGAGTGTGTTCTCAGTGATGGGGAAGTGCTGCTTTCTAAGGGACACAAAATCTAAGTGACTCTCCTAAGGAAAACTACTTTTTATTCCCATGTTCTTATATCCTTAACCAAAAAAAAAGAAAAAAAAAAAGAGTCCCCAGCAAACTGTCCAGCTGTTAACTGGACTTGAAATGACTTGAAATGATACTAGCCAGTTAGGCAGAGCAGAGTTGTTTAAGTGAGTTGAAATTTTACTTAAGATGGTGATGGAGTCAAAGCAGAAGTATCTTTATTTGCCTAATTTTGGCTAATGAAGAGTGACCTGGTTATGGTTAGAGCTGTGTTTCTCTTGCAGGAAATTCCTGCCAGCCCATTCAGAGTTAAAGTGGACCCCTCGCATGATGCTAGCAAAGTGAAAGCTGAAGGACCTGGTCTGAGCAAAACTGGTGAGAGCTGGGTTTGAGATGGAGTGGCCAGTTCTGAGGCTGTCACAGGATGGGCATTGCCTGGCTGAGCATTGCTGGGATGCAGTCCTGGATACAGCAGGGTGGGGTGCCAGGCGGTTGGAAACTGCTCCGTTCCCTTGGCATTTTGCTTGACTGGGCTTTGTAGGTACCAAACACTTCTTGGGAAGGGTTTCTGTGAGCAAGCTCTGCATAAATTAGAATTAATATTTTTCTTCAGGTGTGGAAAATGGCAAGCCAACACACTTCACTGTGTTCACCAAGGGAGCTGGAAAAGCGCCGCTGGAAGTCCAGTTCAGCAGCCCGGTGCCGGGAGAGGCAGTGGTAGATCTGGATGTCATTGACAACTATGACTATTCCCATACTGTTCGGTACACGCCAATACAGCAGGTAGGTCCAATTCCTGAACAGCTCAAGTTGCTGTAGTACCATCACCTTCCTCCTGGTATCTTTGCTTAGAGGAATGAGCAGATAAAACTTTCCAGGATGTCCTGTTCCCCGGGATCCCTAAAGCCTGCAGGACAGCTGGGATTGGAAAGCAGTGAGGCAGTTTAGTTAGTGATAACTTGCCACTATTCTCTTATCTGAGAACAAGTGAGATATTGAAGCAGCAGGACACAGCTCGTGTTGTCATTCCACACCTTATCAGTTGAACGGGAAAGGTGGCAAACCTTCCCAGTGTCTGAAACGGAGCTGGCTGCTGCACCAGCTGCTCTGAACTGCTGTGGTCAGGGCTGCAGAGTCAGGGCTGTGGTGAGCTGCCTCTCTGCAAGCTTCTGTCCTCAAAGGGGCTGTAGTGCAAACCAGAGCAGGGACAAAGAGCTCAGTGTTTGGGGGATGGTGCAGCAGCTTCCCAGTAGAAAAGTGTCCGAGTCAGTGCTGAGGAGGGAGGCTGGCCTCCAGGTTCAACGCACCAAAGTATTCGTCGTATTTGAGGTTTGTCTTTGGGTTGGGGAAAAAAAATCAGTCTATCTCCTTTTGGTTCACAGACACATGCTTCCTAGCAACATCATTAAAGAGCTGAAAGTGGAAGCTGCTAATAACTAGAAGTATTTTTCCTTATGCTCTGCTTGCATGTTTGTAAAGGGTCACTAAATGCCAGAATGCACAAATCTCATGTGTTTCTGAAGACATAGGTGCTGTAGTGCTGAGATCCAAGTGTTTTGCTGCATCAGCATGTGCTGATGAACAGACACACAACCTACTTGGTCATCTGCACCAGCTTCCTCGAGTGTAGCTTTATAAAAGTGAACTGATGCAGAGGACTGCGGCGTTATTTATTTGATAATGCTGGGTTAAAGTTCTTGGAAGCACTGTAGAGCTAGCATTTGGTTTTGGATAAAGCAATTGCATGACCTCAGGATGTGGCTGACGTGCCTGTTTGAAGAAGCTTTAGCATGTTCAGTCAAGGTTTGTATGCTGAAGGAAACAAAGTTGTCTGAACTCTTGAGTGTGTGAGGGAGCAGTACCAGATTGCTGTGTTTGATGTGACAAGCGGTGGTGAAACAAACCAGCATTCCCAAACCCAAGTTTCCCACCTGGGTCTCCCATCTGGAGGAGTACCTGAGGTCACAGAGGAGCTGTGGATTCAGAGGAGGTGCTTGCAGATAGCATCAGGAAAGCAATAGTTAAAAAGAGGGGATGAAAACAGACTGCATGGTAATTGGAGTAGCCTTGTTGTCCCTCCAGCCTGTGAGCATGTAGGTCATTCCTGGACCCTGTATTTCTCAGGTTCGTAAGTGGTAGCTTATAAAAGATTCTGGAATCGTCAGAGCAGGAGGACGGTGGACTAGGTAGTTAAATTCCTGAGAGGCCGCGTCAGCGGCAGAGGAGCCTTGGTTTAATGCTGTTTACTCAGCCTTATCTATCTCACAGTGTTGCTACAGCTACCCTTGTGTGTGTTTTCTAAAAACAACCAAGAATAATCATGGAAGCTATTCACTAGTTTGTGTGAAGCATCCATGATTATTTCACTTGGGAGCTGAACCAGCCAAGAGTGAAAAGTAAGCAAATGGTGGATATAGCAAAAATATGGACTGCGGTAGGAGAGAATAAAAGGAGTACACATCATGGGCTGGAGCTTGCCATGGCTGTGTGGTGTTCCAGCCAAAATACACAAAAGCATTAATCTTTCTGACTTGTAGAGCTTAAAACCCTGGTATTTCAGATGCTGTAATAATACAGCCTCTTTGTAGGCTTGGCTGTGGCCTGGCGTCTCTGTGCGGTGGAAGGGGATACCTGGGCTGGAGCACTGGGACGTGCGTTCAGCTGTCAGGTCTGAGCACTGGGAGGCTGGGAGCCAGCCTTAGCCAGAGGTTTTGCCAGGCAACTTCAATATAGTCTAATTAAATGTTGGAAAGCGCTGTCTTTTTCTCTCTTCCTGCATTCAATACAAACAATTTAATACTTTGAAGGGCTGCAGTGGGATGAGATCTTGAGGGTCAGTAAGCCAGTAAGATTGGCTGTGGTCAGCTAAAATGCATTAAGTGAAGTGGTTATGTACTGCTCGGGTGTTAGTTTGTCTGTCTGACAAAGGAACTGAGCTAACTTGTAAACTCTCCATGTAGGGTCCAATGAAGGTTTCGGTAACTTACGGTGGTGATCCTATCCCCAAAAGCCCTTTCACTGTGGGTGTTGCTGCTCCATTAGACCTAAGCAAAGTTAAAGTGAATGGACTCGAAAACAGTAAGTACCTCTGGGCTGGCAGCCCCATTGCCTGTCTCCTGAACGTGGCTGCTAGACACTCTGTCCTGCTGGAACAGCAGTGGGCAAAACAATCTTCTTTTTAACTTGCTGTGGTTGGGGATCAACCGACTCCAGCCCTATAGCTTGTCCACTCCTCCTGAGGATTGAATTTCAATTGAAATTTGTTGGGATTTCTTTGTTTGTTTGTTTTTCAAAGATTACATAGAGATCTGGAGAAAGCATGCATTGGGCTATGTTTAGTCCTTTGTGGTAAGCAGAGCTGGGTTCTTTACCAGGCTGAGCACCTGCTGGTGAAATCTGGTTTCCTTGGAGCTAGATGGCTGTTTGATCAAATACATGTAACTGCTACAGTGCAGAATGTTGTTCGTACAGTCTTTGTTTTCTAAAGTGGAAGAACTTAGGGCTGTGAAATACTATGTTCCTGAAATGAGCCTCTGATGCTCTCAGGCCGTGTCATACAGGCTTGGTTAGCACTGAAGCTTTGTGACTCCTGTTTGCCAAAGCACTTGTTTATTGTTTTGCTCAATTTGGCCCTTCGTTTGCCTGCAGAGGGATGGAAGCTGAGCAGGACTCTGCTACCGCTTGCTCTTGCATACCGGTGGTGTGTGCGTGAGAAACTTCTTGGAGCACTGTCTAATGCTGAGTACTTCACATAGTAATATGGGTTTTGTCTTTTTTTTCAGGAGTGGAAGTAGGGAAGGATCAGGAATTTGTAATTGACACCAAAGGAGCTGGTGGGCAAGGTAAACTGGATGTTAATATTTCCAGTCCTCTGAGGAAAGCTGTGCCATGTCTGGTGGAACCGGTTCTGGGTAAGGAGTGCAACACTGCGAAATACATCCCAAGGGAAGAAGGACTGTACATGATAGATGTGAGTTATGATGGCAACCCAATCCCAGGGAGCCCCTATACTGTGGAGGCCACACTACCTCCAGACCCCTCCAAGGTAAGAGAAATGGTTTAGTGCTGTAACAACTGATACCTGGAAACTGAATTGTATGTTGTTGCATGAGACCTGGTTTGGTTTTGGCCAAACCAGACCCAGAACATCCTCAGAGCACCGAGATGTTTCCTTTGCAGACTCCGTGACTCATGGATGTCATTCCTGTAACACTGTACTTGAAATGCATTGAATTAATTAAGAATACTGCAAGCATCCTGCCTGGTGTAGCAAAGACAGTAGTGCCCTAATTTAATGGAAATTTGCCTCGTGAGCATCTCAACTGCATTGAGATGTTTCTTCATAAGGATATAGGTTTACAGAAAAAAACACAGCTCTTGTATATTTTAACATTTCTATCTTTTATATCCTATGGCTTTATACAAACAGCTATGGTGAGGGCATGAATACCCTTGGCTAGAAATCTCTCTGGAGGAGAGATACCAATTTTACAGTAAAACTGGGAGGAGTAGCAAAGGAGTATTTTTAAGAGCTTGATAATTGAGTCCCACATACAAACAAGTCTAACTGGACAGTCTGTGCTGGAAATAAAATGAAAAACTAGCTTAGCTCAGCTGCATATTCTCTTCTAGGTAAAAGCTCATGGTCCAGGTCTTCGAGGGGGCCTCGTTGGAAAACCAGCTCAATTTACAATAGATACCAAAGGGGCAGGAACTGGAGGTTTGGGTTTGACGGTGGAAGGCCCGTGTGAAGCTAAAATTGAATGTTCGGACAATGGCGATGGAACCTGCTCTGTATCCTACCTGCCTACAAAGCCTGGAGAGTATTTTGTAAACATCCTCTTTGAAGAAGTTCACATTCCTGGTTCACCATTTAAGGCAGACATAGAAATGCCATTTGATGTCTCTAAAGTCATTGCCACAGGTCCAGGTCTGGAACGTGGTAAAGTAGGTGAACCAGGGCTGCTCAATGTCGACTGCAGCGAAGCAGGGCCCGGTGACCTGCGGGTGGACATGGTTTCGGATGCCGGTTCCAAAGCCGAGATCCAGATCGATGATAACAAAGATGGGACCTATGTCGTAACGTACATCCCGCTCTCAGCTGGCATGTATACAATCAAGATGAGATATGGAGGAGAGCAAGTACCTAAATTCCCAGCCCGAGTCAAAGTGGAGCCAGCTGTGGACACAAGCAGAGTTAAAGTGTTTGGGCCAGGAGTGGAAGGGAAAGGTGAGAGTAAGTGTTGTTATCAGTTTGTAGGACCTGCGGTCCTTGATCCTGTGCAGAGTAAGCTAAGCACTGAAAGTTGTTACAGCCTTGTGTGTTCCCATGGTGACCCTCGGGTCACCATTGGAATACACAACATGTTTCGTTATGTTCCCAAATTAGTTGTTTATCATGCTGGTTCACAAAATGTTTTGTCATCGGAAATGCATGTGGTTCTTGAAGTGACTCTTCAAAACGTATCCAGCAGATGTCTTCCGAGAAGCTACAACAGAGTTCACTGTGGATGCTCGACCTCTAACAAAGGCTGGTGGTGACCACATCAGGACGCAGATCATGAGCCCATCCGGCTCCCCCACAGACTGTCTCATCCAAGACAACGCTGATGGAACGTATTCAGTAGAGTACACGCCGTTTGAAAAAGGTAATCTCTGGGTTTTTTGGGGTTTTAGTTTGGGGTGGTGTTTCTTTGTTTTTCTTTTTACTTGAGAGAGGAAAACCAAGAGCAAGCAGCTCTTCAGACACTTATTTGGCAAACTGCTGAGGTCTGCCAGTAACCTTTTGGCATCTTAGCAAGATTGGAGGACCTAATTCTGCAGCAGGTAGCTCTATTTTAACTTGAACTGACTTTTACAGTAACTTGGCTTCAGAAGGACAGCGTGTAGATGGCATCTCAGTTCTAAACACTAGCGAAGCCTTGCGAAATGAATGAGGAAGCTCCTACCCATATACTGACATTTAAACCTGTAGCATGGAAGTGATGTTAAAGAGCGTATTTAGGGAATTTGGTAAATGCTTTTGTCCTCTTTGACAGGCCCACACACAGTCAGCGTAACGTATGATGGCGTACCTGTGCCAAACAGTCCCTTCAGAGTGAACGTGACAGAGGGCTGCCATCCATCACGTGTGAAGGCACAGGGACCTGGACTCAAAGAGGCTTTCACAAATCAGCCAAATGCCTTTTCGGTTGTCACCAGGTGAAGAAGCCTACTTTATCCTTGAGGAATCTCTGAGGGAGAGGGGAGTGTAGTGATCTGTGTGATCCAGGATGGTAAACCCAGTACAAATATTTATAAAAAGGCCAAAGTGTGTCCTTTCGATTACTACGTGAGCTACCTCATCGTGTACTGAGCACTCTGCCCTGTAGAGGTTAGGGGTTGGTAATGGCTGAGAATAAAATTATGGGAAGATGTGAGTGGGGTTGTGCAGAATGGTTTTGCATGCTGGAGCATTTCTAATAGGAGTAAAAATGTGGAGAAACTCGTGAAGGCTATGAAACCACTGTTAGCAGCAGGTATTGTAATTATGTGCACTTCTCTTTTGCAGAGGAGCAGGAATTGGTGGCCTTGGAATAACTGTTGAAGGACCTTCAGAGTCTAAAATAAGCTGTAAAGATAACAAGGATGGAAGCTGCAGCGCCGAATATGTTCCTTACGTTCCAGGAGACTACGATGTTAACATCACGTACGGGGGAGAGCATGTTCCTGGTAAGAAGTCTGCAGCTTTCAGAGGAGGTGCTGAACTGAGGGCTTAGTGGGTGCATCTCATTCATGCTGGGAGGTGTTGAGGTTGCCACTTTGTGCATTTCCTGGGAATTCAGGCAGAAACTGTGGTGGTGTTTGTTCCTCCCAGCTAGCAGGGAAGTGTGGAGTGCTGCATGCTGTGGTTTTGAGGAGGGACTGCAGTCTGATCTCATTCTGGAACAGCCCCTGCGGGGGATGTGGAGGAGCACAAGACAAGCTACAAGCCGTGCTACTCAAGACAGTAGCACAAGCTGGGGGGTACAGCAGTGGGCACAGATGGGCAGGGTAGGGAAAAGGACACCAACCTTGACAACAACTGATGCAGCCCATGTGGTTTGCGTTAGGTCATGTCTCTCCTGCCTCAAAGTATGTTAGGGTAAGAAAATAGCCCTTTGGGTCATGGATGCCTTCAAGACTCTGTTTTGTCTAACGGCTCTGTTTGTCCTGGGGATTATGTTAAATGCTACCAGCTTTGGCCGCTGCAGAGAGACCAGTGACTGTTTCCTAAACCAGCCTTTTTTCTATGTTTGCACTGGATGCTCACCTGAAATAGTTCTAAGCAGTGTTCCAGCTTCCTCTGGCATCCAACAGTCCACAACTAAAAGGAAGGATATTCTGCTTGATACCAAGAATTAAATGCTCTTAAATGCCAGACTCCTTTTACTGTAATGTTTGAGTTCTTACATGCTGTCATACAGCAAGCATCTAGGTATTCTTTCCTAGACACTGAGATGATTATTTCCTGCTCGTCCCATTTTTGTTTGTCAGCACACTGAACTTGGTAAAACATGAAGGAAACAAGTGCCTGCATGCTGCTTTGTTTGCACCTCTGGGGTTTTTTTGCATCTCTTTCTGAGGTGTGAGAAGCAGATGGATCACAGCTGAATTGTTGAGTAGACAGTGAAGCTGTAGAAGCCTCATTGTTACACGTCTGGCTTTTGCAGAAGCAGAGAATTAGTATGGAGGCCATAATAATACAAAAGTCAAAGGAAAAGTGGGGAAAAAGACTGTTGGTTATAATCTCCTGCATGCTGGAATCTTGTAAAATGGTATTGTATAAACCTGTGGCACCTCACCCTTTTGAGCTAGGATGTCAGCAGCTCTGCTGTGCAGCAGTGTTAGAGGTCTCTTCCTGCCTGGGAACAGATCTGCTCCCACTGATGGCTGTGGTCTCTCCTCTACCTGTGGAGATCTGCCAGCAGTGTGACTCAAGCATGGAAGCAGTGGATTTATCCAGAATAGCTGCTCTTCCAAAACTGTTCCTGCAAGATGTTTCATCAGCTGAGAGTAGATGTGCTGGTTCTGTCCCAAGTTTTTAAAACAACATGAATTCCACTTCTATATTATACTTGGTCCTCTGAGTTGCACCTACATGGAAGGTTTAAGGAGGAGCCCATGGATTTGGCAGTTTAGAAGCATTTATCTGGACATTCTCCTTTGTTAAACATGACTGAGATAACACTTGCTGCATTAACTTTCAGGCAGTCCTTTCAAGGTTCCTGTGAAGGATATTGTGGATCCCAGCAAGGTGAAGATTGCAGGACCGGGTCTGGGAACAGCTGTTCGAGCCAAAATCCCACAGTCCTTCACTGTAGACACCAGCAAGGCAGGAGTAGCACCCCTCGAGGTGGTGGTGGCAGGACCCAGAGGTAAGCACTGAAGTGCTCCATCCAGCTGGCCCCCATCTTTGCGTTTGGATGGGTAATGTGGTGCTGGCCCTAGTCACAAGGGTGGCGATACTGCTTGACTGAGTATATCCCTCAGCTCCTGTTCATTGGGCATGTGTACCCTGCAAGCTGGCCCATATGTCAGGCTGTAAGGGGAGAACTGTGCCCTGGGTAGCACTGTTTTGGGCAGTGTCTTTGGCTTTATCCTAATCTTCAGAGCTGGTGAACAGTGGTGGCTCAGGTTTAGACATCAAAAAAGTAAATCCAGTCTCTCACATGAGTAGTGACTTGGGAAATGTGTCACTGGCTTGCAGGAGTCTGAAATAATAGTGGAACCCCACAGTGGTCTCCGGCGAGGAGCAGAGTCCTCAAGCAATAGTGCTAATTGTGTTTACATTAACCTATGAAGCTGTGTCTCTGGCATGGTATCTCAGCAGTCACTGCCTTTTGGCTGCAAGTCTGACTTTGCTGTGAGGCAAGAGTTGCTTCCCCACTCGAGTGTCAGGTCACACTGGTGGGGCTGCCCTGCAGGTAACCGTTCTTTAATTTTAGCGGATGAGACGGATTCCCAGGGATGGCGCTCCCCACTGAAAGCGATTTCGGATTTCTTTAGAGGTGATCCAAAGGGTGACACTGAGACAGGTTTGGACTCTTGCTAACTGTGGGCAATTTTGGCTCTCAGAAATCCAACTGGCAACAGCAAGAATCATCTGGAGGAGGGAGTGGGATCCAGCCATGTTGCTTTTAGGCTTTGCATGGCAACTATACATGGCTTTTGCACTTGCTCCACTCCTAATTCTTCCTGTGTTTTAAAGCCAGCTTGTAATTGTAGACCACTTTGTGTGTTGATCTGAAATGTCCTGCAATCTGCTGTAGATTTTGCTTAATGTAAATTGAAATGATTGATCCTGCTTTCTTAGGACTTCAGCAGCTTGCAGGGCTCTCCTGCCAAGGCAGTGAGCTTGCCTTTCCCAACACCTGATTGGGAAAGATTCACTTAGTGAATGCTACACACCAGCTGGCTTTAGGGCTCAGTTCTATGCAGTGAATAATGCAGTATGTAATCTTATAAATGACAGTTCAGGTGATTATAACCATTACTCATTTCTTTTCTCGGAAGATCTTTGGTGCACTTTGAGCAATTGCTCTTGGCCTGTGTTGTACACAAAGGCAGATTTTCCTCCAGTGTTTTTGTGCTAGTTTCTGTTTACAGCAAGAAGTTGGGAGCCCACAGAGTGATGGATAACAAATCAATCTTGGGTCAGTGGATCTGGAATGCTGATCACTGATCCACGCTCTTTGGCTGCATTCAGAAAAATATAAGAAACGTAAATTGGCTCGTTGCAAACTGGATGAGCAATGTGTCTTGGAGCTTTGTGTGGCAAATGGTTGGTGAGGAGTTGAGTTTTAATAGTGCAGCTGAGAAAATCATCTGTTGCTTCTTAGGAGTTGTGGAGCCTGTTAATGTCGTAGACAACGGAGATGGCACCCACACAGTGGTGTACACCCCTACGCAGGAGGGACCCTACATGATCTCTGTCAAATATGCTGACGAAGAGATTCCTCGCAGGTAAGATGATGAGGATAAGCTTAGATGAACTGAAGATTTCATTACCTGACTGTGCTCTCCCAGGACATGGGCACTGTTTAAGAGCTGGCTGTGATCCTTTCTGCTTAACCAGTGCAGTTCCTTGCATGTCTTCAGGGTTTAGTGGTGGTTTGTGCCTGCTGCACCTACAGCAGAGATGCTGCAGGGGAGTCATATCCACATCGGTGTGTTCTGCAGTAGCTGTCTGCCATTGACTTAGGAGGAGGGGACAGTAATGGGTTTCCTTTTCAGTCCCTTCAAGGTGAAGGTACTTCCTATGTATGATGCCAGTAAAGTGACAGCGAGCGGACCAGGTCTCAGTTCCTACGGTATACCAGCCAGCCTGCCTGTGGAGTTTGCTGTGGATGCTAAAGATGCCGGGCAGGGACTTCTGGCTGTACAGATCACTGTAAGTAACTACAAAACCGAGTGGGAGTGGCAACACATAGTTCTCGGTGGGTGCGAGTGGCTCCTATCTGAAGTGTCCACAGCTGTACCCTGACATAGCCAGTGCCCTGCAGACTGTGCTGCCGGCTGGACCTTAAGCTCTGGTACAGCAAAGTCTTGCTCTCTGCATTTTGTGGAGCTCTGATGCTGCTATTATGAGGCTTCTGTCTTAAAGTCATCACTCATGGTGTATTTGGCTCTTGGCTAACCTTGCACTCTGCAGATGCCCAAAATGAGATAAAATAGTTTCTTGTAAGATTATGAAAATTATGGAATTCTAAATGGAGACAGCCTTCTAGCCACGTGGTTCAGCAAGACCATGACATAGCACCCACACTGAGCATTACATGATGATAAATTAACAAACAAGTCTCCCTCAAGGTTGCTAAAAGTCATAAGCTGCTTAAGGAATGTTTTTATCTGACTTTGTTGTGGCTCTTCCTGAAATTTCTGGTGCCTGGACTCTGTGGCCTCAGCAAAAAGGTCTCTGGTTGGTGGACCATAAAGCACGTTTCTCAGCTCTGGCATGCCTAGATCATGGTATGGCTGGTTGTTCGTGCCTTTCTGCATTCTTGTTCCTGTGCTGTCCAACCGCCTGCTCGGGTGTAGCAAAGAAGTTGCCTTTATTCTGGCATGCAAGTGTGCTCTTAAAGGATCCAGAAAGCTTATCAGAGCTCTCAATCTGGTCATGGCTTTGCAGATCCAAGTTCCATGAGTCCTGCATGGTGGGAGTGTGTGTGTGATCCTCCACAGCATTTGTTTGCTTCTCACTGTGAGCTGTTGAATGTCAAACATTTCACAAGCCTTCCTAAAAGAAGGAAGCTCCTAAAATCTGAAGTCCTTTGCAGCTTATACAGTACCCCAGGCAGTGTGAAGTCATAAAATACAAAATGGGGTCAACATGCAGTTCTCTGTAAGCAGGACTGGAAGAATTTCTAAAATACTTCACACTTCGCATCTTATAAACATTCTCATATCAAACAAAGGGTAGTTAATGATAGCATGGATTGCTTTATTATGGTCTTGAGACCCTTTTGTTCCGAACAGTCTGTTCTTAGTGCTAGTCCTTGACTGAAATATATTTAACTCTCAAAAAGCTGCAGTTCTACTTGAGATGTTCTAAATATGGTTGTGAACAGATTTGCTGCCCTGCTAAAGGAATGAATAAGTAGCTTCATAGTTTACTTCTTCTGGTTTATGTTCCTCAGGACCAAGAGGGCAAACCCAAGAGAGTGGACATTCATGACAACAAGGATGGCACTTACACGGTCACCTATGTCCCTGACAAAACCGGCCGCTACACAATTGGTGTGAAGTACGGTGGAGATGATATCCCATCCTCTCCCTATCGGATCCGGGCATCTCCAGCTGGGGATGCCAGCAAGTGTTTGGCCACAGGTCAGTGTTGGCTCCTCTCCATTGCTGCTGTTTGTACTCAGTGCAAAGCTGCTTTCTGAGCATATGTACATGTAATGGGTGCAGAAGACTCTAGGGACTTGTGTCATCTGGCTGCCCTTACAAGAGATGTTTTCCTAAAGATGAAGATGCATCCAGCCTGTGGGTGATCAGGAATCTCTTGCAGTCTCTAGCGGAATCTTTCAAACTGCCTAAGTTGCTAAAAACAGCCAGATGCAAACAAAGTCTGCTGCTTATTTTGGCCTCAATACATCCTGCTGAAAATGCAGTTAGGTTGATTTAAAAATAACATATCTGTGCACGTTCACTGCGTTCACTCCTTGCACTGCGAGTGTTGGAAGAAGCTTTTCATTCCAAGCCAGAACAGAATTAATTCTGAGGATTTAAATAGCTGGCCATGTGCTTCTGCATTAGCAAAGGCAGTTCAGGCTGGGTGTTGCTACTGGAGGTTTCTGCTCCCTTTGTCTGGACAGGGTTGGCCAAGGAGGGTCTGAACAGACTTTAGGAAGGTGTGGGTGGAAGGAGAGAACCTAAAGATAGGACATTACTACAACACAAATCATTGCCTCAAAAATCAGTGCCTTAGCGTAGGGGAGGGATTCCAGATTTGTTGCTGTAGAAGCACACTTACAGCAATGATCATCATGTGGCTTTGGGCTGGCTGCTGTGGCACACTGCAGCAGGGAGCAGAAGTGTCAGGAACTAGTTAAAAGAATGTCACTGAATGTTAAACCCCATGATTTTAAAATAAATGAATAAATGAGGCAAGACCAAATTGAAAAGAAAAACCTAATTTGTGGTTGTAGACCTGTGAGAGTCTGGGCATTGTGCTGACCTGCCTCACAGTTAGAGCAGACCCAGTGCCTGTCTGGCAGCTGGCTGTTTTCAGGCCAGTTTAAACAGAAATATATCCCAGTCACAATGGAAAAGGCAGAGCGGCAGGTATCCCCTTTGCTTCAGAATTTGTTTAAAACAGGCTTTAATGGCTAAATCTGATACTCTTCCAAGTAACTCCAGTTGCTAACTATTCAAAATAACTGATGGAGATTACTCTCAGATGCCAGCTTAAATTTCCCCTTTCCAAGAAATGTCTCTGCCTCTGTGCTGTAAAGCTGAAATACAATCACTGTAGGAAAAGATGCTGGAATACTGCCAAGGTATTAAAGCGGCAGGTTCATTGTCACTTGAAAACAAACCATTTACCTGCTAACAAGTGCTGGTCAAAAGCAGGAGTATTAAATATGTACTGCAAATAAGACTTAATAGTTCTCATTTAAACACAGTGTTCTTTGGGCTGGGTCCGACTGCTACAGTTTGGGCATTGTTTCATGACTCTATTTTTTTGGGGTGTGTGGCAGAACAGTGGAAAATCACGTGTGGGAGGAAACATGGCCATGCTGCTGCTGCACCCTGTTGTAGCCACTTACACAGGGAGGTTTATGTTGAAGTGGTGACAGCCAGATCGCTGCCCAGGGCAGAGCATAGCCTTTGGCTCTGCATAAAGGAGTAGGTGTTAAGGTGTTGCTGTCTTCGAACTCTGTTTTCATCCAGCCTCTCTGATTGCAAAGGAAAAGGAAAGCTGGTGGCCATCTCTTATGTTGCTGTGCTGACCAACACTACAGATGTCCCTTAGTGCACTCCCAAAAGCCATGTCTGTGGGTCCCTGGGACTGGGATTTTGGTGCCGTGCTTCCCAAGCGCCTTGTGGGTGGCCTGCATGGGAAACCTGTTCTCTGAACGCTTTCTGTATGAAAATTGCCTTGTAGGTCCTGGAATTGCACCTACTGTGAAGACTGGTGAGGAGGTTGGGTTTGTGGTAGACGCCAAATCAGCAGGGAAGGGAAAAGTGACATGCACCGTCCTGACGCCAGATGGGACGGAAGCTGAAGCAGATGTTGTGGAAAACGAGGATGGGACTTACGATATCTTCTACACCGCCGCGAAACCAGGAACCTATGTGATTTATGTCCGCTTTGGTGGGGTGGACATTCCCAACAGTCCTTTCACCGTCATGGTAAGCCAGCTCTGCTCCAGATATACCTCCCACTCAGATTCCTGCTGCCACATTTTATTTAGTGATAGGTTAACCCTGTGTAAATGTTTGTTTAAGCATTTATTAGACTAGCAGGAGCTAATGAGTCCTTGTTACTTGCAGAGCTTATTTTGAGCAAGCCATATGGTTAAGGGAAGGGAAATAAAAGCCATTAGAGGATGAAGACTTGGCTTCTCTGAACAAATGAATTTTTCATTTCCTGACCATGTAGTTCTTTTTCTAAATGATATAAGGGTGTTTGTAATTGGCTTTTATGACTAATTACTTCAGCCGTTGTCAGGTACCATGGTCTGACTCGTCCATCTCTCACTCATTATAATGTTGACCCCAAAGTAAGGAACAGTCTGCTGACAGATCCCAGGGAAGCAGGCTGTTGGCTCACACATAATTATTTGCAAGTGCTAGTTAAACTGTTACAGCCAAATCTCCCTCTTAATTATGTTCCTTCCAACGTGCAGTACTTCAGCATGTTCAGGTTTAAAAAGCAAACAAAACCCCAGCCTCCCTGAGGAGCAGGCTAGGTGCCTCTCAGGGCTCGCAGAAGCCCTTCACGTGAAGAACAGCTCTCAGTGTGGCAAAACAAGCCTTAGTCTTGTAATCTCAGCCAAGGCAGCCTCCAGCACACCTTGGTCTGTGAAACCCTGTGGCTGTACTGATGCTAAGACTGACCAGAGCCCATGGGCAAGTCCTCGGGGCTGGGCACAACTACTCTTCCTACCTGCCACCCTGGCAGATCCCTACTGGTGTCTCCGAAGTTTTCCACAAGACAAACAACTCCCTTGATCGCTGCTTAAAGCTCACTGCAGGGAATACCTCTTGAGATCGGGGAGCCTCCTCCCAGACATCCAAAGTCCCCACTTCCGAGCTGACTGATACAGTTTGTGTTTGACTTGGGTGTCTGAGCGGGGGACAGAGAACAGTGAAACAGCAGTATCTCTGTTTGGCATTGGTTTTTCAGTGGAGGCTTTCCATGCATAAGCTTTGAGCGGGTTGTTTGGTTTAGCGGGTGGTTTGGAGTGGTGGAAACGGGCAGAAGGAGCTGGGGTGGCTGAGCCCGATGGAGCGACGTGCGTGGGTGTGAGCCCCAGCCGCTCCTGTCACATTAAGGGGATGGGGAGGCGAGATGGGAATTTGCAAGTCATCCTCTTGGCATGGCTGGTGGGAAGGGAGGCTGTGCTGGGGGAAACGCACTCGGTGTCTTGACAACGCTATCCCAGCTATGAATCAGAAGAACAGCTCTGCAGCTATGCCTGGATGTGGGCTGGGTCATTGACCCGAGTGTGTGAGCTGGGAGAAGCCTTCCCACGGCAGCAGGCTCTCCTGCCTCCCAGCTCACACACTGCGCCACCGCGCTTGGGGACTTGCATCTTGGGTTTAAACCTTTGACTTCCCTGCCCACAACAGTGCCATTAAAAAAAAGCAACTCTGAAATTCAATTCCGTCAGTGTTTAGGCACCAATTTCCAGGTTTCTTCCCAAACTCCCAGCAACGGCACGTACTGGCTTTGTCCTTTTGCTGTGCCACTGGTGGCTTCCTCCAGTGTCCAATGCCTGTGGGCAGGGACAGTTTCCCAGCTGCCCTGGCTGGATCCCAGGTCCTTGGAGTGACAAGAGGACTGGGAGGGCTGCACGGTGGGAGGAAGGTGGTGTGGAGCTCAAGGGAGATGTGTGTTCTCTACCAGGAAAGGTGGGAATGCCCCCCCAGCCAGAATAACACCTAACCTGCCTTTACCCCTGCCCAGGCTGTAGACGCAGATGATGTCGCCGTGCGGTCGCAGGAGCCAGTGGGCGCCTCCCCCCCCGGATTCCGCCCTTGGGTACACAATTTTTAAATTTTTCAGCTGTTTTCCCCCATCTGTGTTCCATTTCAGATGACAGCCTGCTTCTTGGGACTGCTTGAATCGCTCTGGTCATTGTGTTCATTCTTTCTGTTTGATCAATTGTTCTTGGGATCCAGACCTTGTTTGTTCTTTGCTGCTTGAAAGCAGTGTCCAAATAAGCTCTCATTTAAACGTGAAGAGGATCGTTACACCTACAGCTTCTACTTCTGCAATGCCTCCTGTCGTCAAAAGCCAGCCGAGTGCACCGCTTTGTCTCCTCAGTAAAACAGCACAGTGTCTTGAGTCCAGAGTCACATTGTGAAACTTGTTTCTTTTGTCCCCTTTGTGTTGCAATCGCTCTGCCCTACTCAAAAATCACTTTCTCTTCCAGGCCTTAAGCAACTAAATCCTTTCAGATGGAACCACTTTGGGTCTTGTGTGCGCTACATTGTCTTCCATCCCTTTGTGTTCCATTTTACCGCTTTTAACTTTTTTCCAGCATGTCTTCCATTCACACAGTGTTTGATTCGCTCTGCTCCGCGGTGTGGTGGCGTTACGAAGGAGAGCTTGGCCAGTCACTGCTCTGGTTGAGCCCAGTCTCGTGGCTGGCTGTGATAATCACCCCACGCTCTCTTCTGCTTGTGCTCACAGTGGAGTTGTTCAGTGCTTGTTGGGGTCTATAATCCTTCTTGAAGTGTCCCATCCTTTTGCTTCCTTCAGGTCACAGAAGAAGCTTATGTCCCAGTTGGAGACATGAACGGCATGGGATTCAGGCCCTTTGATATGGTTATCCCCTTTGCCGTAAGGAAAGGAGAAATAACAGGTAACTGGAACACATGTAGCCTCTCAGGGTGGCTTTGCTTTTTGTTAGTGTGTTCATCCATTTGTGGCAAACAGTCTGGGTGGTCTAGACCACAGCATGTGAGGGAGGATTGTGTCCTGCCAGCAACTGAGTTGTTTAATTTCACATCAAGTGGCACCCTTTGAGGGTGAGTAGGATGCACCCTGCTGATGGCTTGAGTTAAATGAGGGGATTCTTGGTGCTGACATGGTCCTCAGTGATAGGCTGTGAGCTACTGCTTTGTAGGACCTGATGCTGCTTTTTCCCTTCTGGAGCAGCTATGTGCATCCTTGATAAGTTCTGTTATTTATTTTGTGCAGATGCTGCACAACAGCCTAATCTCCATTCCTAACACATACAATCTCCAAAGCAGGTGACCCATCTTCCACTGGTCTGGCAGCTGAGAGCATCTCCCCAGTAACCCCCCATTGCACTAAGCACACAAGCTGCATCCTCTCCCATTCTCTAACTTGCAGTCCTGCCCCAAGCCCTGGTCTGTCCCTGCTGAAGGGTCAGTCCGTCTTTCCTTTTCAAAAGACCCATGGGAGAGGGAACGTCTTGCAACGAGATAGATTGGCGCCTTTCCTGGGGCTTGCTGTGGAAATTTCAGTGGCTGAAGCAAACAGCTCTGCCTGTTGAGTTTGTAAGGTCACAGGACTGTTTGCCAGATGTCTACTGCTGTGTTGTATTCATGTAGCTTAAGTAGAAAACATGTCTGGTTAGTGTTCCCATTAGTCTCCTGTTTGTGCCTGTGGGTAAGGAATTTAACAATTTAAAATGCTTGTTTAAAATGGCTAGACAATTCTTTGTGGGTGGGAGAGGGAAGGCAGGCAGCTTCTCCTTTTGTAACTCCCATGGTGGCTTTTTGTAGGTGAAGTACACATGCCTTCTGGAAAGATGGATACGCCAGAGATTGTGGATAACAAAGACGGCACAGTGACAGTGAGATATGCTCCTACTGAGGTTGGGCTGCATGAAATGCACATAAAATATATGGGAAAGCACATCCCAGGTGAGTCTGGCAAAGCAGGTGACACAGATCTGAGTGCAGTGACCTGCTGATCCATCTGCTCCCTGTTAAGGTTTCTATAGCTTAGATACATACACCACAGTAAGAACTGCTCGGGGCATCTTACTGTTCAGCAGCAGTTCATTTGCAAGCAGTCCAGAGCAAAACTAAAGCAAAAGAGTAAGCACTGGCACATAGGAGCTTCTATTGTGGTTTAATAGTACCAGCCAGGCTTAAAATGGAATTGGGTTTTGGAAACTAGATTTTGCAGCATTTTATTATGAAGAAGAAACATGCAATTTTCTAACTACTGTTTTTTTCAGGTTGAAATTTACTACCATGGTACTCAACAAAACTAGTGGTTACAGTATATGTTTATCTTTAAAACTGCATTGGCATAAAATCTCTAATCTCTGGGGAAGACTAAGCGGCTAAAACACTATAGTTACTCTTTCCATCTCATTGCAATAAAATAAAACACACATGCACACTGTGCTGTAATCTCTCTTTCTTCTTGGCTGCTTCTTAACAAACAGAAACCGCTGCCTTTCATTCCCTTTCTCTTCCCTTCTTTGTCCTTACTTCACCAGCTCCCTGGCCAAAGCACTGCGTTGCCTGGCGGCTGGGGCAGCCCCCCATTTCTCCAGGCATGCTGTGGGGCTGGGACAAAAAGGGACAGATCTGTAGAAGGGTCTGTAGACACAAGACCAAATACTTCCAGCACTGACTGAACTGGACTGCTGGTTCTGTTGGGTGTACAGAAACACAGGGTAACTTTGGTTGAAGCACAGAGCTGAGTAACATGATCCATGGTGCTGCTTTGGTATCTCAGCATTCCGTATGGATATGGCAGCTCCATAGGTGCCAAACTGTTAGATGGGTCGGTAAGACCATTACCCTGTGCCCGAACAGAAGGATGATATGCCATAATGTCTGCTTCTTGAAGGCTGTCATGAATCAAATGTGCTACAGTCTCAGCTGCAAAACTGAACTTTGGTCTTGAGCTGTCTGTGCCTTTTTCTGCAACTGTTATTCGCTGCTGGTGACTACTTTTTGTTCCTGTGCACCAGCTTAGCTAATCTGAGGCTGGCAAATACTGTTTTGGATGCACTTCAAATTTGCTGGTTCAGGTTCATTGAATCAGACAACATGCTGTGCTAGTTCCTAATTCTGAGCTCCCAAAATTCAGGATCTGTGCCTGAACTGAAAGCCTGCTTCTGAGTCATGTTCTGATTTAATGTGCTAAAAATAAACTTGTAATGAATGAGACCCTTTACAGCATCATTGAAGCTTATCTATGGTAATTTGAGTAAGACTTACTTTGTCATGACTGGATGTGGAACAATTTGGGGCAAAATATTCCCTAAACACGAAAAGGGGAGGCTAATTCATTTTTAAAATGTGCTACAGTCTCATAAAGTTTTTTCAGATATCAGTTAGTGAAAATGATATTGAAGAGCAGGGGGATCAGAAAGCATAAGAATAAGATCCCATTGGGTCAGAGCAGCTTGATGTCTGTTTTATTCCTGTGGTCTGGGTTGCTCATCCTTAAAAGCATTTCTTTTGTTTGTTGTTTTGTTTTTCCCTTCAGAGAGTCCTCTGCAGTTCTATGTGAATTACCCAAACAGCGGCAGTGTGTCTGCCTACGGGCCTGGCCTCATTTATGGAGTTGCCAATAAACCAGCAACTTTCACCATTGTCACAGAAGATGCAGGAGAGGGTAAATCTGTTGTTTAAACTCATCCTACCCTAAACTAGGAACTTGGGAGTGTAATGTGCATTAGCATTCATTTGCATTCATCTGTCCAACTATGAATCTCTGGTGCGATACAAAGGGCTTGTGCAAATATCAGTCTGTAATTTGCAGCACAAACTGTTTTATTACTTCTTCCTGAGAGCAATCAGTGTACCCTGTGGTACTGGATGCAAATGATTTGTTTAATTAAAGATAAAGTGAAGGCAGCTTAGATCAAGTGTATGATGACTGGATCTGGAATCACTATTGGGTAAATCTAACAGACTGAATAGAGTTCTGGTCTTGGTGGATTGGCCTAAGCAATTTTTTCTGTATTCCTTTGCAAAGACAGCATCTAAGCTGCCTTTTCAGTACTAAGTACTCAGTGTTCCTCTTTGGACCAAGTCTTCGGTTTGGTGTGCATAAAGGCTTATTAGAAGTGCTGTTCTTCCTTGTCTAGGTGGGTTGGACTTAGCAATTGAAGGACCTTCAAAAGCAGAGATCAGCTGCATTGATAACAAAGATGGGACATGCACAGTCACATACCTGCCTACTCTGCCTGGGAACTACAGCATCTTGGTTAAGTACAACGACAAGCACATCCCAGGCAGTCCGTTCACAGCCAAGATCACAGGTATAAAGTTTAGACTTCTGAAAGCACTTCATGAAGTAATTTACCCAATTGCATAGGGGACTGTTTTGTGACGAGAACATTAAATCCTCAGACTTGTCCTTCATGTAAGTTTGTAAGATTTTCTGATTCAATTCTCTCTACATACATGCAGATGATAACAGAAGACGGTCCCAGGTTAAGCTTGGTTCTGCTGCTGACTTTTTGTTGGACATCACTGAGACTGATCTCAGTCTCCTAACAGCCAGCATTAAAGCCCCATCAGGTCGCGATGAGCCTTGTCTTCTCAAGAGGCTACCCAATAACCATATTGGTAAGCTCTGATTAGCCTTGATCTGAGAGAGTAGTATCGTAGCTTCTACTCTGGTTTGCTTTGCTGTGTAAAATGACCTATTTAATGTTGCTCTGGGAGGGAGCAGAAAGGTCAGACCAGGAGGTTGATATTGTTTGATGCAGCTGGCCAAAACCAGAAGAGTATGAAGAGTGTCTGCTGGAGTTAGCTTGCATGTGATGTGCCAGCTTGGAATTGAGGTGCTTTTTGTCAGCTTTTCATATTTCTCTGCTTTGTAGGTATCTCATTCATTCCACGGGAAGTAGGAGAACATGTGGTTAGCATCAAGAAAAATGGGAGCCATGTACCAAACAGCCCTGTAACAATCATGGTGGTACAGTCTGAGATAGGAGATGCCAGACGAGCAAGAGTTTTTGGACGTGGCTTGGTAGAAGGAAGAACCTTTGAAATGTGTGACTTCATTGTAGACACAAGAGATGCAGGTTAGTTCCATTGCAAAGGGACTGGGAGATGGTGGGAGAAGTGTGTCCTTTTGAAATGAGAGCATTATCTTGCTTGGAACATGGCATCCAGGTCACAAGCCACCAAGCAGCAGGTGTATTAAGCATGCACAGTCGTTCTTGTGAGTTAATAACCACAGTTATTAATAATGCTATTAACTTGTAAAATATTTTGTATTGCATTGTCTTGGCTGATGTTATAGCCAACAGGGACTGTCACTGAGGCACCAATGAACCTTTTCTTTCATTTGATGGTGCTTGTTCTAATACTGTGTACAGCAAGAAGGAAGCGAGGAAGATATTTCCCGGTTGGTTTAGTGTGGAGCCATGACCACAGTCTTTGAAGCTAATTTTTCAAAGTTAATGAAGTCAAAGGGATATGGTCACAGTGCTTTAGGAGCTGAATGCACGCTTTGCCTTGAGTATCTGATTAGGACTACAAAAATATCATTGAGACATTGTGCAGCTCCTGTGGGCCCACTCTGATACGAACTTACTGACTAGTTACTGCTATGGGTTTGGACTGTTCTAGGTCAGGTTTATAACTGCACTATGGAAATCTGAGGCTGAGTTGTATTGTAGGTTATGGTGGGATCTCACTGGCAGTTGAAGGACCCAGCAAGGTAGACATCCAAACTGAAGACCTAGAAGACGGAACTTGCAAAGTCTCCTATTTTCCAACTGTACCTGGCGTCTACATCGTGTCCACTAAATTTGCAGATGAACATATTCCAGGTAAGTAGGGGTGTGTGGCAACTTTATGATTAGTACAACCAACAAAAGTCTTACCTAGTTGGGCTGATGACTGGAACTACAGGTGGGCTGTGTGGTTTGGCTTATGCCATGAGTCCCAAAGACTCAGAGAGGTCCAGGTCCTACCAGTATCCTCCAAAAGCAGCAAACATGCAAAACTGTTTGGGTTACATGGGTGTGCATTTCACTTGGACCTGACTGTTAGCTGGCTTTAAAGTTTTTCCTGCCATACAGTACAAGTCAGAGGAAGCTTTCGCTCCTCCCCTCGATGCAGTGTGTAGTGAGCAGAGCAGGAATGACACACTGTGCTACTTACAGGCAGCCCATTTACTGTGAAGATAAGTGGTGAGGGAAGAGTTAAGGAGAGCATCACTCGAACACGACGGGCTCCCTCTGTTGCAACAGTAGGAAGCATATGTGATCTGAACCTAAAGATTCCAGGTAAGCAACGTCCTTACTCCATAGCCATGTCTTGCACTTGCATGGTGGGGGTGTACTTGAAGCAGTGGAAAGAGGCTGTTAAGCCATCAGTGTTAAGCCATCCTCATATTAAGATATTTTAGGGAGGAAACATAGCATGGTCTCTTTGACTGGTTAAAAATAAACATAACCATGATGAACATACGGAAAAAAAATACCAGGGACACCTTAATCTGTTTTGTGTACAGCAGGCTGGAGAACGGGCTGCACAGCACACCCTGTCTCTGGGGTTTTAAGTTCATCCTCATGTTGGGTGATAAGTGTTTGTACTGCTGTCTGGCAAATATAAATCACGTAGGCCAGTCTTAGCAGGATGGGCTTACCCAGCCTCTTCATCAGCCAGGCTCGCTGCTCGGCAGCACCCTCCTAGCTGGGCACAGAAACTGGCACCTCTGTGCCTCTCCTGTCATTGGTACCGTGAAATCACTTGAGCTCAGGTTCTACTTCCAAAAACAAAATACCAAAACCTTTTGTCACTTCATAATTTGCAATTTTTATTCTCTTCTTATTAGAAATTGATTGTGGGGATATGACAGCCCAGGTAACTAGTCCCTCTGGAAGGACCTTTGATGCGGAAATCGTCGAAGCTGACAAAAACACCTATTGCGTCCGCTTTGTGCCACAAGAAATGGGGGTCCACACTGTGGATGTCAAATACAGAGGGCAGCCGGTGCCAGGCAGCCCCTTCCAGTTCACTGTGGGGCCATTGGGCGAGGGAGGAGCCCATAAAGTGAGAGCTGGAGGCCCAGGGCTGGAGCGTGGAGAGACAGGTATACCAGGTGAGTCGTCTGCTCTGACTAGACTCCAGTGCCTGCTCTGCACAGGTCTGCAGCACAGTGTTTTGGTTTCTCTTGGCTTCTGCTCTCAGGAGCATGAGCAGAGCTTTGTGTAACACTGTAGGGTTGCCCAAAGCCAGGGCTGGTCAGTGGAGAATCACAGAGGAATGTTGCTGCTGCATGATCTGCATGATGGGGATGTCTGAAAATCTGTGTTTGGGAAGCCGAGTGCTCTCACAGCTTGAGGCTGTAAGGAGGTCAGTGCAGGGCAGATAGGCTAATTCAAGGCTGTAGCACTTTCTCCAAAAGGCTCCCAAGTGTTAGCACCTAGGAAGATGGGACAAGGTACCATTCCTCATACACATTAAGTATGGGGTGCTGCACAGTCTGTTAGGAAGAAGCCAAAACCCAGCAGCAGCAGATTTACACCTGTGTGTTCTCTGGTGTGCTTCAACAGCTGAATTCAGTATATGGACACGAGAAGCTGGAGCTGGAGGACTGTCTATTGCTGTAGAAGGCCCAAGTAAAGCAGAAATTGCCTTTGAGGATCACAAAGATGGATCCTGTGGTGTATCGTACATTGTTCAAGAGCCAGGTATGTACCAAAACCTGTCATGCTGAAATAACACTGAGTGCTGCTTTCATAGAAACTAAGGACACTCATTGTTTGTTTTCTCTTTGCAGGCAACTATGAGGTGTCCATAAAATTCAATGATGAGCACATTCCTGAAAGCCCCTACCTGGTTCCTGTCATCGCCCCCTCCGATGATGCTCGCAGGCTCACTGTCACTAGTCTTCAGGTGAGACATAAGGAAACATCTCCACAACTTGCCACACAGACTGATTTCGTCCTTGTTCTCAGAGACCAAAATGGTTGTCCTTAGTAATAGCCATGCATTGGTTGGTGCTTGTTTTCAAGCTCTGCTTGCAGCCAGAATAGGTTTTTGGTGCCTGGCTCCATGCTAACTTGGGTCAGTAGAGCTGGCCTGGCTCTAGCTAGCTCTTTGAAGGCTGAAGGGTTCAACTGAGTGTATTACAGGTAGTAACACTTGGGAATTAAGAGTAAGAGGCTCTAGAAATAGCATTAGAGGAGGTAAAATTTGCTTTTTGCCCCATTAGCTAGGGGAAGGTGAATTCCACAGGCAAGGCAGCATAGTGTTTTGTGGTTGGGATGACGCTGCAGCCTTCCTGGAGCTTTTGCATAGGCATATGATGTGGGCTCTGCCATGATGTCAGAGCACAGATTTGCTCTGGCTGACATCACAAAACCAGGCAGTTGCAGCTCAGATGACTCAGGAACAGTAGCGAATCTCAGAGTAAATCACAACTTTGTAGTTTGGTCTGAGCTCATCTGTTAACCTCACCATGTCATTTTTGTGTGTGTGTGGTTATGTGCACTGAGATACCAATAATATTAAAGGCCTGACTTCAGTCTCTAAAGCCAGAAACTTGGACATGAGACTGAGAACCTGCATCTGAATATACTGTACCCCAGTCCTCATAGAGTTGTGATAAGCAACTAGTACTTCAGTTGAGGTTGGTTGGGGTTTTTTTGATATGTCCCAACTGTGGTCCCCAGGAGTTTGCCTGGGTTGCAGGACTCCTGTACCTTGGCTATGTAACTGAATCTGGACAACCTGATCCAGTGGTATCTTTTCTAAACAGAAGTTACAAGGACGTTAATTAGTCACTGTGGTATTGATGTTTCTCTTGTGTTTCATGTAAAGACTCTCTGACAGGAATAGTCACTTCAGTTAAGTCCTGGAGAGGCAGATAAAGCTGAGTATTCGGTAATAGAACGCAGTGTGCAGCATCAGCCTCTGCTAAACCCTCACCAGGGACTTGCTTTATACATTGTACCTCAGTTCTACTCAGTTGCATTTATTTCCCTCTTCAGGATTTAGTTGAAAACAAAATCAGGTAAAGTACCCTGGAGAGCTGTGTGGGCTGCTCTGGTTGAGGACCACGCAGCACGGGTGCTGAGCTGCCTTGCCTTCCACCGATGGCCCTGCAGCACTGCAACATCTGGTTTTGTGCTTTAAATTGCTTTCTTATGTTAAGACATCTTGTGGTGGCGTTCTAAATGCAGCCTCTTGTGGCAAATATAAACAGGCATATTACTCTTTCAGACAACTGGATTATCAGAGGCTTCTCCCCTGAATGAATCTGGAGCGAATGAACAGGCTGAAATTGGAGCTATAACTTAAACATCCTTTAAATCAAGTGCCTGAATACAGGGGGCTGACCTCAGTGATAGCGGGTGACTAATCTTGTAAACCTGCCTCTGCCTGATTTGGCAGAGTTGTCTGGCTTCTAGAAACAGTCTGTTACCATGGAGAAAATCAGCCTAGCCACTGTGGGCAACTCCTAAATTGGCCACCCCATAACAGGGAGAGAGCTTCTGATTTGAGCGTTAGTGCAAGTCACAACTTTACACCTTTTGTTGAAATTTTAAAAGAAAAATTGAAGTGCTGAAGTATGGTTATCTCCCTGCCACAAATCTTGCATTGTCTGAATTGAGAAGTTTAAATTTGATGATCTGACTGTTGCATTCTCAGGAGTCTGGATTAAAAGTTAATCAGCCAGCATCCTTTGCTATAAGGCTGAACGGGGCAAAGGGCAAGATCGATGCTAAAGTCCACAGCCCCTCCGGAGCTGTAGAAGAGTGCCACGTGTCTGAGCTGGAGCCAGGTGAGCACGGCTTTATATTGGTCAAAGCAAGTTGGGTGACCCCCAAAACGCGATCAGTGCTCCATAGTGAGGGGATTGTCCCTTTGGCTTGCAAGCAGTGTACCCCAGGGTCAAGTGCCTTGCTTAGAGAATGACTTCTTCATGTCACAACCAGAGCTGTTCGGTCAGGGTCATGTCTGTGCTTTTCCTGGCTGGCTCATGAAACAAAACTTGTGTGAGATACAGGTATTTAAGTGTTGGCTTGCCAGGGAGGGTATGGTGATATTCACCATAAAGGAAATACAGTGTGGTTGTTGAGTTCAGCCAGGAAAGAAGTTTATTTTTCAAAGCTCTGCTTCCATCTTTGACTAATGGTTTATTTTTAACTTGCACTCACTCCTTCATATGAAACATTGAGGAAGCTGAGTATAAGCAAACACTACAGAAAGCTCCACACCTGTTTCAGCAGTGAGCTTTTCTTTTTCACTTGAAGTCCGACTGAGTTATGGATGTACTGTGGACAGACAGCAGCTGTGCAGCTGGGGAAGATCACTGACTCAACACACAATCAAAAATGTTAAATATCAGCAAATTGCTAAATGGCTTTATTAAGTAAAGGTGCAGTGCCTGTGGTATCAGAGCAGCGTGCTTGGCTCACTGGTAAGATTTGGCTTGTTCATACCAGCTGCTTTTCTTCTCCACACTGCTCCTTCGTCCATTGACGGGTTGGGCTGTGATTAAGCTGTCATGTTTGGTGCAAGTTTGAGGCAAATAACCCCAAAACTCACCCTGCACACTAGATGACAGCTGAGATCAGGTCCTAGTAGAGGTGAAAATGCAGCCTGTGACATCTGCGATAAATACAGTGTTTTATTTCTTAAATATGAGCTTAGCAGCTTGTATAGCTGAGTTTGCTTAGGCTGGAACCAAAACATGTCAAAGTGTTACAGAAGTCTGGCTTGGGTTGCTAACCAGCCCTGTGTTGGGTCTAATCCTGCTTTAGAGTTGTTTCAGACACGTCAGCAAAGCCACTTCTCTCTTGCAGATAAGTATGCTGTTCGGTTCATCCCCCATGAGAACGGCGTCCACTCGATTGATGTGAAGTTCAACGGAAGCCATGTGGTGGGCAGCCCGTTCAAAGTGCGTGTTGGGGAGCCTGGCCAGGCGGGCAATCCCGCGCTTGTCACGGCGTATGGATCCGGCCTGGAGAGCGGTACCACGGGTAACCCTTCCTTTACAGCTCTGATACAGCCTTGTTTGCACTTGGGCGTTCTGAGAGAGACAGAAGCCGCTCCTGTGTGTATTTTTATGTGACTTTGCCTGCTGAGGCTGCTGAACTAACCCATGTTCTCTGCCAACTAACCCACCTTGTCTCGGTGCAGGCTACTTGCATGCTCCTCAAGTTCTTTAACCATCAATCAGTGAGACTGCAGGATATGCTGAGCCCTAACCAACCTAAAACCTCTGTAAACCAGCAGCTGCGGTAACTGAACTTCACTCGAACTACTTAGCAGCTGAGCTACGACTGCCGGTTAGCTCCGCTCTGTGCCGGTGGTCTCTTGGAGCTCCAGAGATGCTCTGGCTCCTTTCCATGCATGAACACAATGTCTGCAAGGGCCAGAGGTTTTTGTTCACACAGATACCAAGTTGGTTATGTCATTGAGGGAGTCTTGCTTAACTTGCTTAACATCCCCTCTTAATGACATGGGGACAAGAGTGTACCCAATTACCTTCTCATCAGTGCTTGTACCTCTAAGAAATGTCAAGTTAAATGTAATAGGAGGTGTAAATTCTAAGGAGTGCAGCAGTTTGTTCTGTTGGTAGTGTGCTATCCATGCAGCAACAACGCTGGCTCGTCCCAGAAATCTGACACCCAGCTATCTGCTGTGTCTGCCCCATCTGATAGCTCTTAGCTCAAGAATGTGGAGTTTAGGGTTTGGGGTGGGGTTTTTTTTCATTTATATGATTTATGGTCTTAGTAAGAAAGTATGAAAACATTCCAAGATATGCACTTAGATTTAAATGTGTGCTTTCTTGGGCCACACACGCAGGTGAACAGTAAAGTAATACTGGTATTTTTCCTGGTATTTTTCTTTTTTTCCTTTTGATATCCAGGGTGATAGCTAGTTCTTCTTATCCTATCTACTGCTGACTTTTGTGGATTACATTTCATACCAGATTTTTTTTCTCCCTGGAAAATAAGTTGCCGCAGTTATTCAGTCAAAGCTTCTGCTGTTCTGAAGCAGTTGGTTTTGGAAACATGCGGACATGTTATTTTACATATTGTAACCTGTGCTGCTTTAATAGGTGGAAACAAAAGCACTCATTAATACTAGCCACTGATGCATCAGGGACAGGGGAATTTTTCTCCATCTATAAATGGGCTTGGAGTTGTTTTTAATCTAAATAGACTGTTTAACTTCAGTAAAGTTACTGTGTGCCCCCTTGTTGAATCCTGATGGCTGCCAAAAGCTCAGTGCCCTGGGAGCTGCTGAGCAGTGTTTCTGAACAATGATCTAGTGTAGAGGTTTCAATAGCTGGTGGCTGAGCACCTGAAATGTCCCCCTGGGAGTGGTGTGCATCTGCAGCCTCCAACAATGTGAGCCTTCATTTGGGGCATGGGGAAAAAGCAGTGACTTTGGAGCAAGAAGTCATCAGTGGGAAACTGTGAGGCTTGCTGGCTTCGGAAATTAATTTTCCTCTGGGTGAGCAGTGCATACTGCAAGCTGCCAGCCTTGCCTCCCAGGCAGGTAGTGCCGCTGAGACTTACTACTAAAGCACTGGAAGATGGTAAAGTCCTCTGTGGGAGCTGGGGCCTTCCAGCATTGCAACACAGCAGCCTCTTGTATGAAGAGGCCAGAAACTTCCCCTAGTTTATCACCACACTTGCATGCTTCAGGTGGAGCTGTAGTAACTTTCCCATAACCGTCCTGGTTTTGATTGAGCTTGAGCACTTTATTCTTCCTCAGCAGTGTCTGATACAACAGCCCAAAGGCCATAAATATTTGAAGCCAGAGTTTGACAGTAAATTACTTGGGGGCTGAAAGCCTTGCTTAATTTTCCCTCGTGTTGCTGGCACTGTGTCATTGGCTTAGTATTAGCAGCAATAATTCAGTGGCATTAACCAGATGCTGTAATTAAACAAGCTTTTGTTTCCACAAACTGCTTGGAGTGCTGTTGCCCAACAGTTCAGACACCTGTCTCCTCCAGGAGATCTGCCCCTCATCTCTCTTGCTTTCTGATGGGCTCTTCACTATGGTTCAGGCAGTGAGGTGGGTCCCAGCTGTCCTGAGCTTAGCAGTGCAGGAGGCTGTGTCCGCTGAGGCCCAACAGAAAGGCTCTCGGTCTAAGAGTTTTCTCTTTAAGCCACTTATTTGATGGCAGATTACTGCATTTCAGCCCTGAAGGGGTGCTCTTGTGACCCCTTCTTCCACACAGCACGAGTGGAGGAGAGAACTGGGTGCCAGCGGGGAGGCTGCGAGGGGTGCAGAACCCCTGGTCAGGGCTGGCCTATGCCAGGATGCTGGTGGGGGGTGGGGCATGCTGTCCCTCCCTGTGATTAGCCTTGTCTTGCACCAATATACCTGTTCCTGTTTAATAACTGAGGCTGCTTGTGTAACATGGGTGTGGGGAGGAGTGTGTCTTACTGTGCTACATCTTTTTAGGATTGCAGTCGGAGTTTTTCATTAACACGACCAAGGCTGGTCCAGGTACCCTCTCTGTTACAATTGAAGGGCCATCAAAGGTGAAAATGGACTGCCAGGAAACTCCAGAAGGTTACAAAGTCATGTACACACCCATGGCTCCAGGAAACTATTTAATTGGAGTTAAATATGGTGGACCTAACCACATAGTGGGCAGCCCCTTCAAGGCAAAGGTTACAGGTAAAAAGCTAACCAGTATTAACTGTGTGCCTGAAGTAGTTTGTCATTCAGCAAGTATGTCCCTCTGAGATAATGCAGTATTCAGGTCTAGATGCACAAAACATGAGAAGCAAAGCATTTCTCCCCATCCCCTCCAAAGCCCGTGGATGAGGGATCTTGGGAGGCTACAAGAGCATTAGTCACTGAGCTCACTATCTTGGCTGGGTGGAGAGCCATAAAACAGCTTTGGGGAATACTAAATCCCAACATGTCACTAGGCTGTTCATTTGCAATAGGGAAATATGACTTATTTACCCATTCCATCCCCCCTACCCCCAAAGCCTGAAACCTGTTTGTCTGTAGCATAAATGATACTTCTCTTGGGCATGTTTCGGGACAGGTGTCACCTAACCAAAGGCCAGAAATGTCTGGGAGGCTTTTAGATTATGTGAGGAAGGCTGTTTAGGAAGATCTTTCTGTCTTTGGTGCTGTGTTTAAGCACAGACCGGAGTTCATCCCTACTGCTGCCCACGAGCTCATGAACCCCCTCTCATGGTCCCTATGACACGGTGACACTCTTGAGAGTGGACAGAAGGGACTGCCTTCCCCTGGGCTGGGACATGCTTTGCTTTCAAAATGTGTTACTGCAAAATTGCACCTGCTTTTCTGCCAACTCCGGTAATTTTTGACGTTTGGTGATTGGAGCACAATTAACTCTTCTTAAGCAGCCAGCTTTGCTTAATGAATCCTGAAGTTCCTGTGGTCCTTTAACCACTCAAGTGCTCTGGGATGGGGGTTGTTGCCAGCCTTGCTGAAAGATGTCTGCTTAAAAACCCAAGTAGGGAACTGCTCCTCTCCAAAAACGCATTTTGGATGCAGAATGCATGCTAGTCATCAAGAGGGTTTGGAAACCTTCTTGTAAGTGCCTTTCAGGTGGGGTGAATCTGAATGTGAGAAGTCTTTTCTGTTTCCAGGACAACGACTGGTTAGCCCAGGCAGCGCCAATGAAACATCATCCATCCTGGTTGAGTCAGTGACAAGGTCGTCAACTGAAACTTGCTACAGCGCCATTCCCAAATCCACCTCGGATGCTAGCAAAGTGGTTTCCCGGGGAGCAGGACTCTCAAAGGCTTTTGTGGGTCAGAAAAGCTGCTTCTCTGTGGACTGCAGCAAAGCAGGTATGGGTTCAGGAACTGACTGGATGTCAGGGTGGTTTAGGTGGGTGTTTTTTGCCCTAAACCAACCTGCCAAGTTGAAGTCAGAGCTTGAGGTGATGATGTGATTCTAAAAGAAATCCTCAAAATGCTACAACTGACTCGGTCCTAACAGAGGCTACAGATGCCAGTTCCTTTCCAGCTCGCTTTTTCTGAGTCAGGTGCACCTGAAAGCAACCACAGGGTTGTGGCAGAAGAGCAAACAGGTTGCTGGACTTCAGCAACCCTTGTGGTGCTTTGTGTCAGGTAATGAGGGTGTTCCTGTGAGCCCTGAGCTGACCAACATCATCTGGGAGCTTTGCAGTGGGTGGATTGCAGGCCAGACCTGTTCAGAGGTCTCTGCTACTAATTTCTAATGAAGAACTTGAAGGGCAAGTTCTGTTTGCCTTCTGGAGTGCTGGTCGTGTCTCCTGTGCTCTCAGGTCTGGCAAAGTGCACAAATAAAGCCTTGTCTTTATGAGAAGGAAGGCTTTTTAAAATAGAATACCTTCTTATGCCAAATTAGCGTAGCCATACCTCAGACTGTGAATTAAAATAACAAAACCCTTGTTTGGTGGAGCTGATATATTATAGTACAGCCGTGCTTGTCTGCTTCGGCCTAGGAATGCTAACCATCTGGTATTTTGCTGCAGGTTCAAATATGTTGTTAGTTGGTGTCCATGGACCTACTATACCATGTGAAGAAGTATCCATCAAGCATTTGGGCAGCCATCAGTACAACGTAACGTACGTCGTCAAGGAAAGGGGTGACTATATTCTGGCGGTGAAGTGGGGTGACGAGCACATCCCTGGGAGCCCCTTCCACGTCACCGTTCCTTAAACTTGCCGAGCGTCAGGAGTCCATCTGTGTGTTTGCAGTTCCCATGTAGGTTATACAGGTGCAGTCCTGTTGCAAAATGCAGTATCTAGATACACACGGCTCACATTTCAATGCAGCCAGAAGTAAACTCTGCAACTTCATTTTTTACAAGCATTTCACTTCTCTCCTACTTACCAACCTTAATGTCGGTCTATTTAACGTCCTCCTCAAACTGTACTGTCCTGTGCAGTACTGTCTGGGTCACTGCTAACGTTTGGAGAATCATGTGGATAACTAGACACTAATTTCCCTTGCGGGTGTTAAAGACTTTAGATGTTAACTGAAAACTGGAATTTGTCTTTGTAATTGGGTATCTTAACTACTGATTTTATTTGACTGGAGACTACATTTTAGTTATGGAATATGACTTGGGCTGTCCCCAGTTCAAATTCTTTTCTGTAAAGAAATGAGGTAAAACTGGTACTATGATAGGTGCCTTTGTATACTTGATCAATTTTAACGCTTAACATTATGTGAAGCTACTAAAAGTGGCTTTACCACTCAAATTTAAAATGTTTTTGAAAAGGCTTTGCTAATGGTTTACATTTAGGAAAAGTTTATCTTTTATAGCCAACCAAAAGCAGACTGAAAATGACTTCCCAGAAGCTTTCAGCTTTTCTGTGCTAACGCTTTGTAAATCTAGACAGGTAGCTTTTCGGCCATGATGCTAGCAACGCGGTTTTTAATTCGCTTGGGATTCTGGTGAAATTCCTATAACTTTTCAGGTAACTCCTCACACTCTTTGATTTATTTTAAGAACAATCTCCCAGTTTGTCTGGGTTTAATAAAGCCCCTGAACTTGCCAAGCCAGGTGTAGTTCTCACTTGTGTGACCCAAAACCGATGCAGGTCAGGGCACAGCAGTGTATTGGGAAGTGGTTTCCGTGGAGGCTGTGGGCCAGGCGAGTAGCTGAGATGGGTGTAAAGCCAGCCTGTAGTCAGGTATGGGGTGGGAGGGAGGGCGTGTGTGCAAATCTGCCCTTAATACAACATGAATCAACAACCCTGTGATTGGTACAAGTTGTTTTTATTACATCCCCATCCAAGGACGTGCCTGAAGCAGGCTCATCTCTCCTGAAATTCCCACCGAGGGGCAGGGAGTGCAAACGTCCATTGTGACTTGTCTGTCTGTCCTGTGTTACTCCGTGCTCCTTCCCAAGCGCGTATCTGAACTGCTGTCAGCTGCTGGGGCTTTAGTAAATTCTCCAAATGAGCTTTAACTCCACGATTAGAAGGTAGGATTTGTTGGAAACCTGATGAAATGTCGCTGTCGCTAGGGAGAAGTTCACACTTACGGTTCTGTAGCCACGTGTGGATGCACAGTCATTGGGGAAATAAAGCAAGGTTGGGGTTTTTTTACTGTGCTTTTTTTGTGCCTTAATGTGAAATGCTCACTACATTGTAAACTAGGAAATAAAAACAAAATAAACTGGAATAAAATGCAGGATTGTAAAATTGTATCTTATAACTTATTAAATAGAAATGTTTGCTTCATTAAAATGTGCATGTTAAAAACAACATTGGGTTCTTTTCATATGTAGTCAGTAAAGTTCAAACTAAAAGCACAGCACGCAGCAGCTTCAGGCAGGCTGAATGATCCTGGGCCATGTGCTGTGTCGTGGAAAAACTTGGGCATAACCTCAGCACCATTCCTTTCCTTCTTCTTTTTTTCCCTAATATTTTTTTTTCCTAAAAGAAAATGTCTGGCAAAAGTGTGAGCCATGGCACAAACCTACCAGGCAGAGCGTGAATGGGGCATCACGGCCGTGTCGGTGCTCCTCTATGTAGACCCCAGGTACAGGGACAGTGGAGCAACTCGTCCCTGGTGAGGTCATAGGTCTGATTCCAGGGTGCTGCCATCGGCATCCACTCCAGGCTTGGATTGTTTGCAGAAGGTGGTTCCCGGCATGGTGCTGCACTCCAGGGCTGTCCGGCTCCGGCACACGGCCATGGAAACCAGCAGATGTTTTCCCAAACATGGCTCCCGCTGGAAGCTCTGCTGAAACCTGAGACATGACCACTGCCAAGGACCTTCCTGCCCCAGGTTCATCAGATTATTTCCTTTTTATAGTTAACTGTGTTTCATTAGCTTTGTGCTACGTCAGCTCAAACCTCATATCTAATGTTTTTAGACAAAACAAAATACCTGGTTACAGCTGTTGGGTCGAGTAAACCTCGAGCGCCTTGTGCCAGTGGAATTCCTGTTGCCCAGTAAACCTGCTCTTGTCTGGCTTTCTCTTGCCTGTAACTGCTGGGTTCACTGGTCTCATCCCTCTACCTGACATTAAAGGGAGTTCTCGGTGAAGTTGGTGGACCCCAGTTGTCTGGACCTTGTCTGAGGTGACCTCCAGCAAAAGCTGAGCTCTGCTTCAAGTGAGCATTCATGTCCTGCCTGGGCATGGAGAGCTGCGGGGTGGCCACAGGAACTGACTTGCTAAGGGCAGCAAGCACCCTGTGGCACTGATTAAAGGAGGTTTTGGTGCAACTTGGGTGCATCGGTCTTTGGCAACAACATTCAGCCAACTCCAGCTCTGGCAACTGAGGATGGATTTTGTGCCGGGCACAAAGCGGTGATTTGGTGGATGGAGACAGACAGACCCCTGTGCTCTGCTTGTGGCCTTGGGTAACTTGATGATGGCTTTCTTTGCAATGCCTACCTGAGTAGGCAGCTGTGGGGCTGGGGTAATGGTGTACCAGCTTACTGGTGGTCACCAGTACGTTTTGCTGGCTAGACTTGCCATGGTGTGAGGTGTGTTTTGTTTTCCTCATTATTTTTGAGGGACAAGCCTGGATTTTCGCCTCTCGCTGTGGAGTTGGACTGTGCTTTGGGGTTTTTTTTCCTGCCACTTTGGTTGAACTGAATTTCTTTGCTTACTGTTTCCTTGGTGGTGGTTTGCTGTAGGATTTGGCCATCATAATATAGAAAAAACAGTTAGGACCCAGTGCACCTTCAGGAAGTTCACCAGCTGTTTTGGTGAGTGGTAGAAGGTAAGTCCCTGCAGCACCCCAACCAGAGGTGGTACCTTGCAGAAGTATTCTGTTTCCCTGGCTGGTGTCAGTGGGTTTTGATGTCAGAAGCATTTTTCATCTCTGTGGACAGAGATGTATAACAAACCTCGGATGACGTGGCTTGGGCTGTGTCTGCTTCAGTGAGGGGCTAAGCCATGTCCCCCGTGATGTGTGAGCTCAGGTGTGAACTTGCGGCAGCTGGGGTGAGCGGCCGGGCTGCGCAGGCAGAGCATGGCTGCCTGTACATTGTCACCCTTTCCCATAACACTCTAAGTGATTATCTTTAATAAGCTATTGAAATAGTTTAAAGGTGTATATATAATTTAATTTGTTACAGTTTTATTTCAAATTTGAAATTCATATTTGGATTATATATATGTGTATATACACTATATATATATATATTTAACATATTAGCGATCCCCCAGTGTATCTGATATGTCTGGGGGTGGTGTTGCACGGTCAGTCTCCAGTCCATGCCAGGCCCAGGGTCATGCAGAGTGGTGCAGAGGTGCCCTCAGCCCCCAGGCAGCAGGGACCTGCCCTGATATTTATCAGGTGTTTGAGCACTGCAGGTGGGGGGGCCTCTTGCTTTGCAGGCCTCCGGTTTGGGCCCAGTTATGCAAACCCTGTAATTAGTTTTCCCTCTAATTATCTGTGGAAAACAGATCGTGAAGTTCCCCATTCAGGACCTGTTTTTTTCTCTACTCAGTTTTAATCTCTAAATATATGGGTCTTAAACTGATTTGATTTTATTCTCAATTTTTTTTTACCCCACGTGGAAATGTACTTGCAGTATAGACAATGCACCTTTCTTACTTAAAAAAAAACTCCTCACCAAGCTATGTATAAATTGCACTTAAAAGCCTCTCTGAAGTGGTTACATATAAACAGGCATCACTTGACAGACTGGGACAGAGTTGCTTGAAACTCAATTCAGGGAAAGGCCCTGCGCTTTTTGTTTGTTTGAACAAAAGCGTTCCAAAGCATTTGTTATCATGACAGCTGGCTATGCCACGCTCTCCCGTGGGCCAAACGAAACCAATTGCCCAGTTTGTCCTCTGCCAGGTCAGGGACAGCTCTGGGCCCACTGACATACAGGGGACAGGGTCTTGTAAAACTGCTGTCAGCGACCCCAGGTGTTTATTCTGTGCTCAGTGCCAGCTGGCTTGGAGGATCTTTTTTCCCTTAATATTGTTCCTTGTAATTTTCTTTATTATTATTTTTCCTTGTTATTTTTCCATATTTTTTTTCTCTGTAAGCAAATATTTACTTTTGAAAATAATTTTTCCCTGTGTTACAGTGACTTAGAGATATTCCCATCCCCATCCTTCAGTGAGGACCACATCTTCAAACCACCCGGGCTGGAGAGGAAGCAGCGGGACAAGCAGCAACATTATTTTTCCCTCCACAGCCCGCAGTAATTTTTAATATTCAGCAGGTCCCTCTCCCAGAGGATTATCAAAACAGCCCTGCTGCCAGCTCTCCCTCTTGCACAGGACTGATTCCCCAGGGCCTCCTGGGATAATGCTGTTAAAGGGCTGCCCAGAATTCCTCAGACTTTCAGAGTTAATTTGCAAGGTTGTGAATTTACATTGCAGGCTTAGAAAAGATGTTGTCTTTTGTCTGTCGCTAAATAAGGCTGGATTTATAGCTTGTGTCACTATTAATTTGACCAGGATTTAAAGCACATTCTTTATATAACACAAGTGAAAGCCTAATATATGTGATTTAAGAAAAAAAAAACCTGATGGCCAAAACATGATTTAGCAGGACCCAGAGGTATGTCTGACAGCCTCTCCCGTGACAAACTGCCTTTCCGCAAGACCTCTGTACTTGCAAATATTTACATCCATGCTCTGCTGGAAGCCTGTGCATCCTTTGAGACCTGTGGAGGAGCTGGCGGCGCTGGGAGGGTATTTCTTCCTGACAGTGATGTCCTTGCTGGGGTATTTTATTTGGGGGGGCAGGGGGTGGATTTTGCCACTGGCTTCACTGGAAAAGGCTGGGGTCAGGCTCTCCTCCTCCCCACTGAGCCGCACAGAAAGCAGTCACAGCTCAATGCCAGCATCACAGAGCTTCTCAGGGGAGGTTTTTCTGGTTCCTCTGCCAATATGGAAATTAATTCCTATAAATCTTCTCCCAACAAACAGAAAGTACCCTGAAAACACCGAGGAACTGTATTTAAAAGGACATGTTAACCTAACTTTTCATACCAGTTAGAAAATCTGATGGTATAAAAAGTGCATTCATAGTTTTGTCCCAGGTGATGGGGCAGGATGTGTCTTTAACCCTCAGGATGGAGGAGAGGAATGTTGGCTAAACCCAGGCCTGGGGCTTCCAGAAAGAGCCCCTGATCCAAGCTGTGGTTTCCTCCAGGACCAGAGAAGGGTGATGCCCATCTGCCACAGGCAGAGCAGAGAGGGGTGGTCATGCTGGTGCTGGAGCTGGAGCAGACTCACGTCTCTCCTGAAACCACACAGGAGCCACCAACGGGCAGAAACCGAGTCGGTGACCCATGTTCAAAGGGGCCAGGAAGGCTGCTATCGGTGCTGCACTGATGCTCTTGGGGCAGGTAAGGCAAGGGGCACCCCTGGGTGGATGTGCCCCATAATCTGCCAGCGCCCGGTCCTGGGAGCCGCTGCCCACAGTGGGACAGTCCTCCAAAGGTCATCACAGCGTGTTTCCTAGTTCAACAACCGCCGGTAATGAATGCGCAGGCCCGGAGCCAGAAAATGCGCTACCTTTTCTGTTGTAAAACTCATTTACAGGGTGAGAGCAGGGACACTTGGGGGTCAGCTTTGGGCCAGCTCCACGGTGAACAGAACAGCTCCGTATGGAGACACGTCCAGGAACGCGGGTCTGCGGGCTCCAGCTGAGTGAACGTGTGCCCTTGCCGCAGCTGGAGCGCAGGCTGCACGGCGGTGTCCGGATCCAGCATCGCAGCCCCCGGACACTGGGATCCGTGGCGATGCCACCAGAGGGTGCACTGATAATGTTTAATGCACGACAGCTCCGCGAAGCGGGCGGTCAGGAGCTCCGGCAGGAAGGAGGAATCCATGTTATCCCAGGCAAGGGGTTGACAGAAGTGGTAAAGACACTTTTAATGACCCACGGGTGGAGAGAATAATGTGACATTCCAAATTGTTTTCCTTTTGAATAAAGGCAGGGAAAAGATGGCTGATGTCTTCGCAGTCTCCGTCTCTTTGGCCTGTTCAGCATAGAAAAGCCCCACCGGGGACCACTGAACACTGTGCTACAGGCGACTGGAAACACGCTTCCCGTGGGTGCCTCTGCCCAGGGAGCCCCTGCTCCACTTTTGGTCCTGTTCTGCAGTGGATACTCCAGCAGTAGGTGGCCAGTCCAGCCTGGGACGTGGAGCTGCTCCCCACAGTCCCTCCAGGCACCAAGGGAGCTGTAAAGCATCTGGGCATAGACCTACCATAGTCCCACACCTGCAGGCTCTTTGATTTTCCTGCCTTTGAGATTGTTCCTGGTCCTGCTGTCCCTGGTGTGCCCTAGCACCACACAGGCTTTACTGGAGCTCAGCCCAATCACTTGCTGCACATCTATATGGGGCTGAGCATCTGTAAGTCCAGACACAGCCCAAACCCAGGCCACGGCATTGGCCCCTGTCATCACCCATGCTGGGGGAAGCAGTGGGAGCTCAGGAGGGTGCTTAGGCTTGAACTGCTCACGTCTGTGTGCATTGGGGCACTGTTAAACTTCTCAGGAAGGCAAAGAGATGTGGATGTAAACCCAGATAAGAGAGCCTGGACTGCGCGTGGGTACTGCTATGCCAAAGGCCTCAGAGCTGGGCACACTTGCCGCAATACAGAGAAGGGGCAGTGCTTGGTCCAGCAGACCCCCCACCCTCCCATGTGGTTCATTATACAGCACATCCCAGCACGTTTGTCTGGCTCACAGTGGGTCACGTGTCATTTCTTGATGTCTCCCTAGTGCTGCATTGGTCTGCTCGGGGACACACAGACACTGAACGTTGAGGTTCTGGAGCGTGTCCAGAGAAGGGCAACAAGGATGGTGAAGGGTCTGGAGAACAGGCCCTACGAGGAGCGGCTGAGGGAGCTGGGGTTGTTTAGTTTGGAAAAGAGGAGACTGAGGGGAGACCTTATTGCTCTCTACAACTACCTGAAAGGAGGTTGCAGTGAGGTGGGGGTTGGTCTCTTCTCCCCAGTAACAGCTGACAGAACTCGAGGTAATGGCCTCAAGTTGTGCTAGGGAAAATTTAGGTTAGATATTAGGAAGAACTTCTTTACTGAAAGAGTCATCAAGCACTGGAACAGTCTACCCAGGGAGGTGGTTGAGTCCCCATCTCTTGAGGTGTTTAACAGACGGGTAGATGCAGTGCTTGAGGACATGGTCTAAGGATAGACTTGGTGGCGGTGGGTTAATGGTTGGACTGGATGATCTTAGGGGTTTTTTCCAGCCTTAAAAATTCTATGAGTCTATGATTCTATGAACTAACAAGCCAGGCAGGTCCCCATGGAGTTTTCTCCCACCTGACCTGTGACCTCATTCCTGCCAGTACCTGAAAGGAGACCAAAGGAGGTATGTAGAGCCCTGCACATGGCCAAAGGGTCCCTTGCCCTGTGGCATGGGCAGAGAGGTGTCAGGGCCCTCCGGGGTCAGTGGGGAGTAGTGCCAAGGCCAGGAAGAGAACAGAAGCTCTGCTGAGTGCAGGGGGACAACCCTAGCCAGTGGAAATGATGGAGGTCAGAGAAATGAGTCTCGCCTTAAGGTGCTGCTGTGTATTCCTGGGGGTTTCCCTGCCACGGACCCACTCCCCCGGGGCAGCAAAAACCACACTCATGTGGGTATCTGCAGGGCGAGGGGCAGCTCTGGCTTATGCCTGGGACAAGGCAACGGGGACCTCCTGTGGGGCTGGGGAGTGAGGTCTCTGTGGGGCAGTGGAGACCTCAGGTCTGTGGGAAGTGAGGTTGTCTCCAACATCTTCTGCATTGGAGAAGGCATTTCCAGGGACTTAAACCTGATGGACTGGGGGTGGGGGAGTGGTGTCCCATCACTTTTTGTTCAGCTGGACCCTATCTGCTCTGTGTTCTCAGATGACCAGGGCAGTTGTGGAAGAAACAGAGTTTTCACCTCCTGAAGCAGCCTTTTCTTTCCCCTAGCCATGATCTGAGAGCCGGCTTTCATGAGACCAAGTCACTCCAGGACATTTTGGATTCTCAGTGTAAAACTCGGTGTGATCATAAATAAGCTGAAGAAGCCTCATCCAAAGAGAAGCTCCATTCAGGTGCAGAATGCATCGAGGCTCCTGCAGGCTGGAGCACCTGAAAAACCCCTTTGCAGCTGGGACAACTGGGTAATGATCCCAGGTGGGAAATTTTAGAGAGGGCACAAGCTGTTAAACATTTTAGATGCAATTATAATATTGTCTAATGAACGTATGTAATAAACACAGGAATATAGAGGCTGATGGTGCTGACGGTATGAGCTTCAGAGACCTCCTGGCCTCTATCAAGCATCATGAACTGAGCTCCGATGCCATCTGTCTGCTTTGAGTCCCACAAAAGTGTGTACCAGCCCTCTGTGGGGGAGCATCATTTTGCACTGAGATGTCTCTTCCCTGCCAGTCAGACACGCAGCCTCTCAGCAGCAGCATCCCCAGACCGACAGCTGCTAACATCACTCTTGAGGCTGCGGCAGCTCCTCTCTGGCCAGTGTCTTATCTTCAAATGCTGGGTAAGGGATTATATTCAATGTCACAAATAAGGACAAAGGGGTTTTTTTCTTGGTAAAATGTAGTCATAGTTACGTATTTTTCATGATTGAATGTATCCATTATTGCTTGCCTAGACTGTGACTTATTCCTTCCTGCACTGCTTCTTTCCGAAAGCCAAATGACAGGAGGGGCTTATGCAGGACTAAGATGTAAGACCAGACACTTCAGGCTGATTTCAGCCTTCACATGAACCATGGCTGATGTCAGCTGGACAGCGGCATGTCTGTAAAAATCCCAATGTAAATATTTCTTCTAAATCAGGCTCTTTCTCTCCTTTTGCCTTGTCTGGAGTGTAACCAAAGGAGCTTATGAAATGCTGCGTCATTTCAAGATTAATAGCTATTGGAAGTAGGGGGTTGTTGTCTGCCCTGCACACCCTTCCCCTTGGCATAATGTCCTCTCAATTTCATTTTTCTTATCCCTCAAACTCTTGCTTTTTCCCCAGAGAGTGAGTTTTGCAAAGGCCAAACTGTTTTCCTCCCCTAGCAGCGTGTATCATTTACTGGCCCTCTGTGTCCCATCAGCAGACGATTTGGGGAGATGAATATTTGCCTCTGCTGACAGTTGGATCGTTCCCACTTTTCAGATGCCATCTGTGTGACAGGGTTTGGTTTGCACTAAATACAGCCTGTGGGCTGAGCTGAGAACACAGATTGCTGCACTGCTACGTTAAATAATCCTCGTTAAAGCCTGGTTCACTGGAGAACTTGAGGCTGCTGTGGAGGTTTTTGGGGAGGAGAGATGCAATCCCACCTCAGGATACCAGATTTTAATTTAGTTTTGCTCTCGCTCTCCGTTGGCAGCGCTGTCACCTGGGATCCACAGGACTTCTCACCTGCAGTCTGCAGGCAGAGTGGTGGCAGCAGGCAAGCAGACAGGGGTGGGAACCACCACTGCTCTGTCCCTGCTGCTCCCTACCTGAGTTAGTGCAGAAGAGGGGCTCTCACTGCCACTCCTCCTTTCTTTTCTTTCTCCCTTTCCCCAAGTCTTCGATGCTCTGAAGCATCCGCACACACGATGCTTGAAGGTCCTTCCAACCCCTGTGGCCCTGCAGAGCTCCAGAGCCCACGTGAATACATGGAGACCCCGGCCCTGACAGATAAAACACAGGGAAGTATTTTATCCTTTGAGTAGCTCTTTACATTTGGGAAGAGTGCATGAGTCTGGTGTGCTGCTTCTAGATTATTTATTTTCATGTACAGTAAGGAAAATAACCTGAAGGTTACATTCACCTTGTTACCCAAAATATTTGAAGTTTAACAAAGTATTTGTGTTTGTTTTGGTGTGCTTTTTTTCCCCAGTGAATATTGCACTTACTATGAGTATCTCTACATTAGTCTTCTACAAGATCTGTTGGCATCCATGCATCTCCAAGCCAGGTGAGAGGACTCGGCGCACTCATGACCTCGAGCTCTTTCTTTGTCTCCTCCTCTTTGAAAACTGTGATTTCAACCAGTTGAAGAAGCCGCCTTTTGCTTTTAACTCAAACTCTATGGGGAAGTGGTCACTCACCCCCAGTGCCTGCAAGACAATGGAGGCGCAAGTGGGTCAGGAGCTGGCTGCCCATGCTCTTTCCAAACCCTACCCCACAGGGTTTCTCCGGTGTGGCTGGGAGGTGGGTGTGCAGTGGTGGATGCAGAGGTGGTGCAACACAAGCGCTGCATCACTTTGGGAGGATGCCTGAAAGCTGTTGGCTTTGTGGTCCTTTGTTAGCTCTTTCCCAGCTGCTGCAGAGGCCACCCTGTGCCTACCTGCTCCTCAGTCATCTGAAAATCCTTTTTGAAATCGAAGATGTTGGCAGAGTGTGGCACTACGGAGTGGATGAGCTTCTGCCCACTGACAACGATCCTGCAAGGGAACAGGGTGCTGTTATGTGGCAGCCAAGCGGCACTGAGCTGGTGGTGGCCAGAGAGGTGGCCTTGATGGAGTCACAGCTACATATGGTTTCTCCTTTCCCATGGGCTGCCTAGTCAGAGATGACAGCCCATGTTTTTTTTCTGAGTTTGGCTGATTGCATTTCTTGGGAGCAAGACATCTAAATACATGGCCATGTGTTGGCCTTGGAAGCCTGCTCATATCTAAGCCCACCCTGATGGTCCTGCAAAGTTGGCCTTTGGATACAAAAATCATAAGACACCAATGACAGGAGTCTTAGTGAAGTCCCCCTTTGATCCAGAAGCTTGTACTGCCAGAGATTTAAGTCTTGACTTAAGCTGATGTATTTACTGTCCTTGCTGCAGGAGCTCTAGGTAGCAGCAGGACTTGCCCTATGCCCAGCAAGGGTGAGGTGCCCCATCTCCTGGGCAGAGCTGGATTTTACATTTCTCAGCCCAAATTACAAATGCCAGAGCAAAATCCAAGGCACAAAGCTGGCACAGAGGAGGCAGCAGTGCATTTTGCCTGGATGTCAGCAGGTCTCTGCCTTCAGATGAGGGGTGCTCATAATAGCCTGTCACTTATCTCTACCTAACCCACAGCAATGGCTGGTTCTTGCATGAAATCTTGCCCTTTTTACAAAATTGCTGGCCAACAAGTCTGCATAGGGCTTTGTGCTCCTGACTAGAAGTATTCAGACCTCATTTCCCCATGGACATTGTTTTATCTTTGTAGGCCTCACACACATTGGCTTGATCTAACAGTCACTGATGTCTTTCCGTGTATTTTATTTTCTTTCCCTCTGAAGGTCATAAGCAGGGAATATTTTATCAGTCAAACCTTTACCTGTCATATGGGCAGCTTGTGCTTTTCTTCACCGTTGTGTCATTTTTGTCACCAATCAGCCAGACGAATTCAGAGTAAGTCCTCAGCCGGATGTTCTTCCAGTGCTTCCGGGGAACGTAGCTGCATCCAGCATTAAAGTCCCCCATGAAGATGAAATTCTGGAATGTAGAAGGGGTTTTAATCATGAGACAACTCTTCAAAAGATGTCCAGCAAGGACTGATAGGGTCAACAAATGCTCCCGATAGCCCAAACAGTGAGTGCCTGTTGAGTGCCATGGGGCTTCTCCTTTCTGCTGGGCACACCATCGAGGTGTCCTCATGAAACAGCAATTTTCTTGGGAGATAAAATGTGGAGAACTCGATGAAAATGCATCACAGAGACTAAAATTCTGGGGCTTGTCTTCAGTGGCCCTAAGGTTATGAGCCTGTGAGCAGTAGTAAATAGCATGGCCCATGGCTCAAAGCCACTGTTATTAATGTAGAGGTGTCAACTGACCTCGGTTTTCCAGCGCTGCTTGACATCTAAATACACATCATAGAGCTCATCGATCTCCCGCACCGCTGTCTCTGGTGTGGTGTGCAGGGGGATTATAGCAAACTCCTTCACAGCTTCAAAACAACACGAGAAACCAGGAAAACCGTAATGGTTAAACACACTGAATCACAAGGAAACAGATTGATGTGGAAGCCAGTTTTCCAGAAGCAGGAACAGGTTCTGTTCAGGTGGTGGATCAGAGATGTTGCTGTGGAATTGCACAGTGCTGCCAAACCAAGCCAAAGCCTGCTCCGACACCCCTGGTGGAAGCTGCTCCTGGGGCTGTGCCTGCGGCATGGAGCACTCCCACAAAACCACTGAGCCTTTCCTGGGGCTGTGGCACCCAGTGAGCTGGGAGCAATGCTGGATACAGCAGCCCCAAAAGCAAATGCTGCTCTTGTAAAGAAACACAGTGTGGGGGCAGGATGCAGCCCCCACCAAATGCTCAGGTCCAGCCAGCACTACCTTGATCCTTGCACCTGGTCCTAAAACTTCTCACCAGTTTTTGGAGACTGGAACCAGATGGCAAAGGGCTCTCTGGAGAAGGCGTCCTCATCCCCAGGCTGGGTGTCAGGGTACTGGTAGGTTTGTTTCACCGATACCAGGTGCTGCCTGTGGCAGAACAAATCACATTGGGGATGTCATACTCATGGTTCACCAGGATGAGACTAACACTGACTCCCTGCTCTGCCCTGGACCCTGGGCAGCCAGGCTGGTGGATGCTCCTGGGATGATCCCCACAGCCAGGCACAGCTCATCCCACCTGCACTTCTGCAGCTCCCTCAGAGAAGAGCCATCGCCACCAAGTCCAGCCCATCTCTACAGGGCCGCGATGAGGGCGGCCGAGTAAGGGCTGGCTGGCCAGCGAGGCAGCTCACTCACCTGTAGATGAAGGCATACTGCTCCTTGTAGCTCTTCCTTCCCAGCCTCTGGCTGATCACGCAGCTGTATCCGTCCTCTGGCCCCTTCAGCTGACTGGAAGGGAAGTGGTGTGCCTGAGCTTATTACTGCAGTCACAAAGGGCCAAGGAGGAGATCGTTTTGCCTGCACCCAAGGTAGGGGACATTTCCTGCCTGACTTCAGATGTGGGTGGTGGAGACAAAAAACATAACCTCCTCAGCACCTGTGGTCTGGAGCTGTGCCACATCCTGGGCTCTTGCTCTCCACATCCTCTCTGTTTATCGCAGCCCCGTCTCACTTTTGATGGGTCTCACATCCAGCCAGGCGTACGCTGCGCTTTCCTCGACTGTCAGTCCGGGCCCGATGGCCCCTATCTAAAGCAGTTTCCGTCTCTGTGGGAAGGCAGCTGCCCTGCCCCTCCCTTCTGTTTTCTTTTGAGAATACATCTTTAACAAATTGAATCTAACTTGGTTATTTGGATTTTAGTGGTCTGGAGCTGGCTTTGCGCCTGGCCTTCGGTGAGGCTGCCGGAGCCCAGCCCTTCCTCGACAGCTGGGACAGAGCCCAGACCCTGAGCTTTCCTCCCAGTAAAGTGGTGCTGACCAGAGCACGGGCTCCTGCCAACCATCTCTCCCAATATTTGCCTACTTGCCCATGCACCCCTTACCTGGAGAGCTTCTCCACCAGGAGAGGACAAACCCGGTTCTTGTTCTCTTTTATTTCCATCAGCAATGTGATATCGCAGCGAGAGATGATCTGGAAGGGGAAGGAACACAAGTTTCTCTATGGTAGGTTTTGGAGGATTTGAAGGTTAGCAAGAAGTGGTTACTGGTGCAGGGAAGTCCTTTGGTGGAAGAGGTGGCACGCACCCTGGGGCCATGGGATGTGGGCAGCAGCTGGAGCAAAGCCCTTCTGCTTTCAGAGCTGCCTCACTCCCAGCCGAGCGGTGAGGGGGAACTCAAGAGCAGAGCAGTTTCGGGGTTGTTGAAAAACTTGTGTGCCTGCCCCTGAGGAGGAAGTGTGATGGGGAAGGGGCCAGGAGCTGCTGCTGCGAGCCAGCTCTGCCCCCACCATGGCTGGGGTGCTGCCCCCCACCCCTGTGGTCAAGGTTGTGCTTTTCTGCCCACCACCACCCCCTGCCCTGGGTTTTCTTTTCTGCTGTGGACCAGTGCTACACACAATCATCCCAACTCACTGGATGGGCTCACTTCACTCCCAGATGGATGTGGCAGGGGGATCTGGGGGCCCTGGGGAGCTGGGGGGCCCCAAGGAGAGCCTGCTTTCCCCCATCACCGCTCCACTGCAGTGGTTTTCATCCTCTTCCCAGTGTATGCACCCCTGAAGGTCCCATCACTATGCCGTGCCTTCAGAATGCTGCACGTGCTGCCACCATCCACCTGCACCAGCCGTCTGTTGTGGACCCCTCTCTAACAACCCCCACAGCCCAAAGTCACCCTCCCCCGGTCAGAAAACAGGGTCCTGGCACCCATGGGCTGTGGGACCGCAGAGGAGCCGCAGGGTGCTGGGGAGAGGGGAAGCGGCTGCTCCAGCCTGGCTCAGCTCCCATGGCTGGAGCTGGGATTCCCCATGGGAAAGCCCAGCTCACCCCGCAGCCCAGCATGATCAGGAGCTTTCTTCCACCCTTGGTTTTGTCTCTCTTTGAACTTCATGGGTGGCACTCCAGGAAAAGAAGCCCCTTTTTACCCCTGAAACTTGGAAGAAATTCATATTTTGCCTTTAATTCAGTATATACTGCCCACCTTGCTGACAGCATAGGAAGAAGGATCCAGAAATGCAACCCCCTGCAAGCCCCTGTTCCAGCTGGTTGCAGCACCAGGATTGAATCCCAGCTAAAGTGTGGCATCCAGCCATTGGGCAGGTGCAGCCAGCCCGCTGCCACCACGCACTGCACCCACCGCTCCTGTGGCACCTCAGAGGGGACACACAAGAGCTCCAAGCCCAAAACACTGTTTGTCTAAAAGCTGAGTTACCTTCCACTGCTGCAGAGGAAGCCTTTATTTACACAAATTGGTGATCAGGCTTTTCAGTTTTATACCACACTCTGATACTCTCTGCTGTCCTGAGAATATGACTAATTAGAGAAGAATATTTCCAAACAATTAGCACAAAAACAAGGTAAATAATGTATCACAAAACAAAGCTCTGTGGACTCAGGCTGAGCGTTACTTTCACTGTGCACTGAGGTTTCCCTCCTTTCCTAACTCCATTTCCAAAGGAAACAGTGACTGTTTCTGTTATATTCCCACAAAGGATAAAAAAACGGCAAACACCCTACTCAACCACTGGCTCATTTTTCATTTGAAGCATATAAAATCATCTAAATTAACTTTTTTTTTTTTTAACTTGAAATTGAACTGTGAAAAATAAGTGGAGTGGAAGATTCTGTAACTCAGAAATCCTCGGGCAGCTCAACGCCCGTCTCACCCGGGCAAATGAACGTACCTTTACCACGGCATCGACGACTTCAGGTCTGGCTATTTTTGCTTCTCCAAAAGATCTCACGTTGAAGGAGCAGATCTTTAGGCTCAGAGATGGGTTGAAATTCAAGAGCGAAAGCAAGATGAAGAGCAACATCTTCAGGGACTTGGACAAAATGAGTTGCTGCGAGTGCAGCTATAAATATGTACGTGTGTGTGTGTGTGTGTGTGTGTGTGTGTGTGTGTGTGTGTGTGTGTGTGTGTGCGCATCCGTCCCTCTGCGGCCAGCTGGGAGGTCAAACTGAGCAGTCAGCTGTGCCGACCACGAACATGAACAGGAATTGCTGTTTCCTCCTTTCCCTCACATTCATCTCCCAGCACGAAGCAACATGGAGCCTTTGAACTTCTGCCTTGAGGAAAAACCAGCTCTTCTGAGCCAACCTGTCCATCCTGGCTCCATCAGACCACAGCACCCCTTCCCACAGGGAGGCACCTGCTGCGGGATGCCTGTCATGCCTGGGCACCAATGGGGACCACGCCAGGCAGTGCCATGCCAGGACAGAGCTCTCTGGGCCACCCCAGGTGAGATGTCAAGAGGATGCAGGACCAGGAGGTAGATGGTGAAAGGGTCTGGGATGCAGCAGTGGGGAGAGGGGTTTCTGGAGGGCACTGGGGATGGCCACAAGAAACCCTAGTGAAAGACAATGGTGGTGGGACACCCTGGACACGGAGGTTTAGACCACATCCATGTTTTGTTCTGCTTTTCCCTTGGTCAGAAAGTCATGTTATGAGAAAGTCACAAACCACCCACCACTCCAGCCCACATACTTTTATCTCCTTCCCCCCTTGTCAAGAGCTGGGCCATGCTCTGCAGCAGGACCATTGCTGCAGGACACCCACATCCATCTGCCCACTGTTAACAGGGCTGGCTCAGCCACCGCGGTGCAGCCTTGGGGAAGGTACGAGACGCCCCCGGTGCTGCCCCCCAAACTCCCAGCCAAGTGTCCCCAGCACAGCAGCCACAGGCTGGTGACCCAAGCTGCATGTATGTGGCTCTGGTTCATGCCACACAGTAGAAGAGGACACATGAGTTTGGCCAAGATGACTTTCAAGTGAGCACGCTGCAGCTGGGGGGGCTGCAGGGAAACCATGCCCCTGCCCTCCCTTTCTCCTCCAGTGTGTGCCAGCCCTTGACCAGAGATGCATTTGTCAGCCCCCAGCTAGGCCCAGTGGCAGGAGATACAGCTAGAAGAGAGGCTTCATGGTGTCTTCAAGTGTCCTGTATTTTCCTCCCAGTGCTTGCTGGGTGCTTTCATATCCCCTCTCCTTTTCCTGAGCACAGCCACCACGGCCTCCTGCACCCTGCTGCCCTGCCTGCATGGCTGCCCACGCAGATCCACATCCAGAAGCACCAGTGACAGCTCCCGACCTGCCTAAATCAGTTAAACAGGGTTGGATGGAGCTGACACAAAACACAGCACGGGGTGGGGTCCCCAAATATGCAGCTTGGCTGATCACAGTGTCTTGCTGGGGAGATGGCTGCAGCTCGCCAGGGTGTGGGCATGGGAACAGGAACCAGGAATCCATTTTGGCTAGATGGGGACTTGGAGCAATCACTGCTAGCGAGGGACACGCTGCCACCCTGCCCATGCTAACAGACACAGCAGCTTGGGGAGCTGGCGTGTGCAAATCCCAAATAATGAGGGTCATGGGGAGTTTTGTCTCTTCTAGGCCTCTGATGCACCAGCCTTGGGCAGGACAGGCTCTGGAGCAAACTAGTACAGAGGGAGGGAAGGTGATAGCTTTAGGGGCTGTAAATCTCCAACCTGACCTTGGTAAAAGTGCAGCGTGAGCCAAGGGCTTGTGACGGCAGCTGCAACCTCAAGGTCAGAGTCATCAAAACCTGGAGTCCCCCCCCAAAACAAGGCTTGTTTTGGTAAGCCTGGCATCAAAAAGCAAACGATTGTTGTTGTGCCTACGAGAGCTTTAACCCTGAACTGCAGGGACCCACCTTCATCAGTGCTGTGTTTGCTCCCAGGGCTGCTCACTTATTGCACTCTCCCCTCCACCCCAGGCACTATCAGCAGGATGGGCAGCAGTCAGGCAACCTGGGAGGGGGATGCAGGGAGCTCACACTCCTTTCTGCACCACTTTATCTCTCTATTTACTGCACTTCATGTGTGTGCACTCTTTGCTCTTTATCAAGCCATAAAACCCTCCCCATGACAGCTCGTGAACCCTGCCAGCTGAGGGCTGTCCTGGTGAAACCAACCTGGGCTGGGTTTCTTGCCCCGGCTCTGGAGGATGCTGGGTGAGAGGCACCAGCCCACCTCCAGCTGCGGGGTGTTTCCTGGTGAAGCCCCTCCTCAGCCTGTCCCTGTTGCTGGTGGGGGAAGAGGCAGGTGATGGGGTTGGTGTGTGATGCCAGAGCCGGTTTGGGTGAGAGGTTGGAGGAGTGAGGAGGTGCTGCCCAGGCCCTACCTGCGTCTCCTGAGGCTCTTTCAGCCAAACTTTGTGGCAACCTGTGCTGGGCATGTGTGCTTGGGCTGGTGTGTTGCTACCTCTGGAGCAGTGATTCAGCCCTCTGTTGTCTGTCCACTCCCAGGGAGGTACTGGGGGCTGGATGTGTGCCTACACTGCGTGCCCACTCAGGGTCCCCATGGGCAGTGGGGCTGTAAACGTCTAGATGTGGGAGTTCCCACTCTACTCTCGGGCTCAGCTGCTTCCTTCAACTGCCTGGGACAACCACAGCTTTGTTTTTGCTGGCAGAGGTGGACTGAGAGGGTTGCAGGGAGTGACTGGGGGTGAGCCCACATCTCCTTCTGCTCTGCCCAAGGGACCCTGCTCTGGGGCTCAAAGGGCAGCGTGACTCATGGGCTTCTCACAGTGGGACATGAGGTTGCCCTGGGGCTTTGCTTCGAGCATGAAAACCACACTCCAGTTTTATTTCCCCTCCCACGGGTAAAACTTTGTGCCTGTGTGCTGGCCAGGGGTTGAGCACTGCTGGGGACACCAGCACTCCCAGGGACACCAGCACTACTGTGCACCTTCTGCCAAGGGCACAGAGACTGGCCCAGCCTGTCTGGGCACCCCAAGGTGCTCCCGCTGCCCCTTTGGCACCCCCAAAGCCTCTTCCCACAAAGGGGAGCGTGTGGCTCTGGGGAAGCAGAGGTGGTGTTGGGGTGCAGGGACCAGTACCTCCAGGCTGGTGCTCCCCACATGTCACCACAGCTCTGTTTTCCAGGCAAGGGACCCATGTGCTCCTCTTCCTGTGTGCCAGGATTTAAGGTATCAGGTTTTACATAATTTGCATCCTTTTTCCTCAAATTTCGACCCTGTCAACATCCCCTGTGGTGAGGGGAGGTCTGTGGGAGGAGCAGGAAGGGTCAGCCCTAAAGTCACCGACATCACCATAAAAGTAGGTTCTTTTGGGCAAGTGAAACGACCTTTGGGTCCTCAGTGACCTTGTCACAAACATGGGGCAGAGTGTTTTATCGCAGTCTCCTGGGATCTGAAGTTAATAAGTAGCAAGGCACACAAGCTGTGTGGTATTTTTGAGCTCACTGTTCGGGTACAGATGGAATGTGGTCATTTGGGAAGCAGCTTCAGTGCCCATCTAGTGGCGATGAGTGTCCTGGTGTGACCCTCTGGACATTCAGTATGGCTGAGGGCACAAATATGTGTTGTGCAAGGGTGTGTTTTGACTCAAGAGGGTCATCTTTGATACTTAATCTTTATTTATAATTCTGAAAGGTTTTGCTTAATAAATTACTGCTGGGGCAGAATTCCTTTGCTGGTGCAGGACTCTGATAAGGTTTTATTTTCCAACTTAACACATTAGTAATGTTCAAGTTTGTGGTTCCAAGTGTGAAAGACTGCCTGATAACAATGTTCAAGGAAACATGCTTCATCATGTTTCCCGTTTCTTGGACGAGGCCACTTAGCTGAGACGTAGGAGAGCGGGTGGTGTTTGGAAATAAAGGCCTTGATGAATGACAGTTGGAGAAGGCTTTGAAGCTACCCCTCTGTGAAGATATTCCAGCTACCAACTAAGGAGGTTTTTGTGACAATAAGTACGGCCTTTTTGTTAGCAGCTAAAGATGTAATTAAACTGTGTGTAATAGGTGTCTTCTCTTTGTGTAGAGTTAAGAAAGCATTATTTAAAGCTGTGGCCAGGCACTTAGGTCTTGCTTTGTAATGTTTTAAAAGTCAGAAGCATTTGTTCCTGCGTTTGCCCCAGGCTGTGCAATGAAGCACCAAAGAGTGATGGGGCAGCTGCCCAGAGCGGAGCCCAGAGGTGTTAGTGACCCCTGTGCTCACCAGAGCTGTCTGCAAACAGATTGTACCAGCTCTGGGGGGTGAATTTTGGTAGCTGGATAGCATTAAAGTTGCCCTTGTCCGGGGGCATAGCAAGGTGTTCTGGGTGGGCTGTGGGGCCATGCTGGGTTCATGGGGCTTCCTCCTGCCCCAGCACTCTCCCATGGTCCTGTGGGGATGGCTCTCAGCATCATGTGGTAGAGCCAACACTGCACGTGTGGAAATAGATGTGGACGAGTCACCCTGGGAAGATGATTCACTTTGCCAAAGTGGCATGCTGTCACTTGTTATGGTTGCAAACAGTCCGGCTGTGCTCCCTGGGGATTCATCACCCAGCAGTAGAAAATATCATAGAAGCTTTTCATCTGGTGGTACAGTGCTGCTTCTCAGCTTGGTGAGGTAGAAGCTTCAGTTCTCCTGGCCTGAATGTAACCACAGCTTCCACCTTCCATGGAAAACAAGACAGCTTATGTGACAGTCTCACTGCCTCGTTTCTGGGGACATAGGACAGGTAATTCTTACTATTTTTACTTTTTTTTTTCTTGTAGCTACTCTGGTTTAGAAAGACATTTTGTTTCTAACTGGATGATAAGGGATCCTCTGCCCTTCTCGCAGAATCCAAACTGTGCTCCTGTGCCAGTGGGAAGCCCAGCTCCTGATGTGGGCATTCAGACCAAGGAGTTGGCAGCTGGTACTGCTGATGCCAGGCTCTGAAATGCCCATGGCCTGGGGGTGTGGGGCAAGGGCAACTCGGTCCTTGCCAGCTGCCACAGCTCTGTGATAAATTGTATCTGGGAACTGAGAAACGCACAGGGCAGGGCAGGTGCTGCCTTTTAGCTTGAGCTTGCCACGCCACAGACACCCCAAAAATGGCTGTGTGGGGTCCTCAAGAAGGTGCCCAGGGGCTTCCCCTCAAGCCCAGGCTCATCTGCTCTCTGTGGGGACAGGGAGCCTGGCCATGCCCTGCACTCCCCCACAGCCTGAGCTCTCTCCTGCTGTGCTGGGACGGAGGGGCAGCCTTGGTTCCTAACTGGCAAATTCATCATTCTCCCCCTCACTGGGGCTGTGACGTGTTGGGGCTGTGACCTGTTGGGGCTGTGGCTGGCACTGGCTGGCTCAGGAGAACCTGAAGATCCCTCCTTTCCCCATTGCCACCAAAGGAGACGCTTGATGACTCTTCCTGTGGCTGCACGCTGAGGTTTCTCGGTTAGCTCATGCCATGTTTCAACGTAAAACCACCGCAGGTCTCTGCTTCGGCCTCGCTATTTTAAGAGCCATTGTTCACCCTGACTAGTTCCAGGGGTGTCCCCACCAGGTGCCTGGAATAAACCACGAGATGGGTAATCCATCCCTGGCATGAGTCAGCACTGCCCTACACGTGTCCTGCGGGAGCCTGGGGCCACTCGTGAGAAAGCTGAATAAACAAATATGACTGCAAACAGCCTTTAGAGGCTTGTGATAGACCTTCAGTGTCTGCTCAGGTCACCTTAGTGAGAGCTCAACTGCTCTTAGCCTGGCTTGATTAGGAAGCTCTTCTCTTCAACACACCTGCTCTAAGATGAGCATTTCAGCTACAAATCTCTTCTAACAGCTCACGAGGTCAAAAGCTTTTGGTTGTATTTGTAAACTGTGACCTGGAAAGGCCTTTACGCCAGTTCTTCTCTCCAAGCCTGCCAGACCAAGGGACATCCTTGTCAAAGCACAGTCACAGTGAGGATTTGACCCAGTTTGCTCGCATTTACTCAGGTCCTGATCTCATTTGCAACTTAATTAAGTTTTCTCATAGTTTCAAGCATATCTTAAAGGTGCATAGCAAGCTCAGCCACGACCCGGGGGAACGACAGTAGATTTGCTTGTGACGGAAGGATTTGGGTGGCAGGTTTCAGAAAATGAACCTCTGGAAACGTGCCAGAGCTCAGAGCTGCTCCCTGACCATAGCCCGTCCCCAGGACCTGGGAAAGGGACACATGTGTGGTTCTCTCCTCACCCTACACCCCAAGCTTGCTCTGGGCCTTGTGGGAGGGGGCTGTGAGGGGTTTCCCTGGGTATCTCTGTGCCAGATGTATCACACCTTATATTACGTCCTTGCTGTAGCCCCTATTGTATCCACCCTTCTATCTCCTCCTAACTCTGTGGCAGCTCTCAAACTGCCTGTTTCATCCCCATGGCAACCCCATTGTACAACTTTTGTGGTCTCATCACACCCTCCCTGTAGCCCTGCTGTGTCCCCTCTGTGTGCCCCTCTGCATCCCTGGGGCAGCTGCATTGCATTCCCCACCGCACCCCCTCGCACCCCAGCCAGGCCTCCCCTTACACCTTTTTACTCCTCCCTGGTTCTTTGCCTCTTGATCTGCTGCATCGCATCACCGTTGCAGCCATGTTGCTTTGCCTCCCACAGCCCCAGTTGGAGCGATATTGCTACACATCTGCCTTGCCTTTCTCTGGCACCTCTCTTGCATCCCCCCTTGTGCCAGGATCCAACCTCACCGAAGCCCCTCTCCTTTCTGTATTTCCTTCACAATCCCTTTGCACCACATCGCAGCATGTTGTATCCCCTTTGCAGCCTCTTTACATTTTCTACCACCCTCCTGGCATTGGCACCACCCCCACTGCAATGCCACCACCCCCATTGCAATGCCACCGTGTCCACCCTGCAACCCCACGGAAATCCCGTTACGTCCTGCGATTGTACCACTGTTACATCCCCTTTGCACCCCTGCTGCAGCCTTACTGCATCCCTCCCTTGCACCCCCATCAAAGTCCCACCACATGCTCCCGTTGCCACTCCACCGTGTGCCCCCATCGTACTCCACCTTGTACCCCTATGTCGTGTCCCCCCTTGCACCCTGTTGTAGCTCCACTGCATCTCCCCTCACACCTTCACCTACTGTCCCATTATACACTTGCAGCCCCTTTGTGCTGTGTCCCTCCCTGACACCCACTGCAGCTCCCTTTCCACCCCTCTTGTCCCCCTACATGTCCCCCCTTTGCACCCCTGTTGCAGCCCCATAACACCCCCCTCCCCTTGCACCCCAGGGGACTCATCACACTTCCCATTACATCT
>VXBZ01002761.1:2150958-2191920 GCA_013399135.1 Heliornis fulica
GCTACCTCGCCGCCGCTGCTCGGAGGATGCCGTCATTTTGCTGGAGGAGGATGCTGCGTGATGGGAAAGGGGTCCTGTGGGTGCCCTCAGGACCCCCATCCCTCCCCAACTCTTCCCTCCCTTCACCCCTGCGGGGAGAGGGCTGAGTCCGGGCGCACTCGTGACACAGGAGATGTGCTGTGCATCCCCCGCTGCGTGCGTGTGGGACAGCATGGGGATGGCAATGGGTTCCCCGAGGAGGATGGGCGCCTTGTCCCCGTGCTGGCTGGCCGTGGCACCAAGGGCCGGTCAGGCATGAGATGGGCATGAGACAGGCATGCCCAAGGGGCATGGGGACCAGCCCAGCCTCTCCAGCTCACGTTTAAGAACCGTGTCACGCGGTCACAATTGGGTCAGAGATGGACATATTGTGAAAGGGCACTGCAGAAATAATGATCTCATTTCTGGCTTATAATAATGAAGGTAAAAGGGCACATTTCCTACTCCCAGCCCTCTGAAGGCTGAATTGAGATGATTAAGAGCTGACTGGCTGATGGATAGAGATCATTCAAATATTAATAGAATTTAAATTATAATTTCAGTTTGACTGGCATCTAAGCCATCACGTTGCAAAACACACCTCTGAGCAATCACAGTATTGGTTACGTTGTCATTTATAGCCAGTACAGTTTTTCTGGCTGTTGAGGATGCCAGAAGGGAGGTGGTTTCCAAGGGCTTACTTGTGTCTTTTACACAGTTAGTGGTGTGAGTCAGGGTTTTGGAAGGCCCCATCTCATCCGCTGAGGCCCATCAAAGCCCCCTGTTTCTACAGGGAGGTCTTAAAATCTTCTTCAGATCTCCAAAAAAATAGCAAAGTATGCTGGAAGGTGCTGCTTAGCTTTCAGCTACCCAGAGTTTCCAAATCTATTCTTGTTGGTCAGCTGTGGGCTGCAGGGAGCGGTGAGAACACACCGAGTGTGGGCAGCAGCCCTGGTTTTGCAGCCCGGTCCCGACGAGCGCAGCCCGATAGCACCTTTGGGTTTGAGTTCCGGCACGTCCGGTCAGTAAGTGCACACGTGTGATACCTGTGTTGCGAAAACCCTCCCTGGCCTTGCACGGGGCTGCCCAGCACGTTAGCTGTTGCCCTCCCCTTCCCGGTCAAGCCCCTCCACCTCACAGCTTTGTGCCATGGCCCCCCAACACGCCTCTGCCCCTGAGTACCACCCTCCAGCTCTGGCCCCATCAGCGAGGTTGGCTCTGAGACTGGCTCTGTGAGAGATGCTGATTCTGGTGAGGAGCCTCCTGTCTCCCTTGGTAACAATTCTGGCTGCATTCATGTTTCTGGAATTGCTTTTTTTTTTTTATATTATTTTTTAAGCTAAATGTAGTTTTTTGATCCCCCCCACGTGAATGTGCTGCTGCTTCTTACATGGGGCTCAGATAAAATCAATATACATACCCTGCGTTATGCTGGTGGGTCTTCTCCAGCCTCCCTGTTGTGACTCACCGAGCTTGAAGGAGCAAAAATACTGCTGTGGATGCAAATCTCACCCCCAGTACTTTGCTGTCCCTTTGGCCAGTGGCCCCAGGGACTACCATCTACACAGTGTCCTCTGTATCAACCTGCAGCCCCCTCCTGCCTTCTGTTTGCAGGTGATGAGGCACCTGCACAAGGAAGGAATTCGAAGCCAAGTGGGGACACCAGTGTCTGTCCATCCGTCCTGTTACCTGGGTGGCTTGTCTGGCAGGGGGGACCTGGTGGCTAGTGCCTGCAGCTGGGCTGCCAGCATGGGAACTGGTGCCCCTGGTTTGGCACCCCATGCCTTGCCAGGTATGCAGACCACTCCACCTCATCACTGCCATGGTCACACAGCATTCATCAGACTTTCTAACTGATGTTAATTAGTGAGGTATGAGGCGATCCTTCCAGGAAGGCAGTAGCAATCCTTGGCCATTTTCTGTGACCCGGTCACACAACACCTCAAAGTGATGGAAGGGCCAATGTCTGAAGGCTTACAGCTGCCACCACAGGGCTCACTTGTATTTTTAAGTCCATGGCATCTCTCTGACTGGTAGTGAAGGACCGTGCTGGCATCTGGGGTGATGCTGCCCACTCCCACCCCCCAGTACCGGTACAGTGAGGAGGGTGATCACGCCCCAGGCAAAGCACCGCTGTGTGGCTTTGGGAGGTGGTGTCCCCACAGCACTGCTGGTTGCAGGGGTGGCTTCATGGGGCTGGGGGTGCTGGGGTCTGGCATGACAGTGCCTGCTCCTGATCATGGAGCTGGACCTGTCAGCGTTTTACTTCCCACCGCCTCCATCTGAGATAGCCATGGAAATCAGTGGTGATGCTCTTCCTAAGAAGAAGCAGGAGACATGCCGCAGGGCCCCCAGCACCCTCCCCACTGGCCACCCATGGCTGGTTGGGGCCCCAAGCAGGGCTTCCTGAGCGTGCGTGGCCGGCATTGGGTGCTGGGGCTCACGTGGTGAGCAGCAGCTGCCGTGGCCCTGCCGAAACGCTCCGTCACGATGAGGATGGGAGCCCCCTGCGGCACCCCCAGCCCCGCAGACCTCTCGGGGATTTTCTGGCACAAAGCAGCCCCCAGTGCTGGTGGAGGGGGGGGTCTGGCGCTCCCACTGCACCTCCAGCTTGCGTTTCCATGGCCAGAAGCTGCCGGTGAGTTCAGACCAGCATTTTCCTGCCTCTCCAGCCATTTCCTGCGGTTGCATGACGCTTCAGCCCGTCTCACACAGGGAAGGACCTGGAGGGCACAGAGAGCGCTTGGAAAATTGCATTTAATGCGAAGAGGAAGGGGATGGGAAGCAGCTTAGCTGGCTTTGTTCTAATAGCTGTAATCACCTGAAGCGCAACCATGAGCTCCGTTTCGCTGGGTGCCGTGCAGCCCTGCCGCGGAGGGGGCCGCTGGCGTCAGCCCTCCCCGCCGTGCCATGCCGGCTTTTGCTTCATCTCCGATGGCAGCTTGCACTTTGTTCCTGCTTGGAGCAAGGTCCCTCGTTTGGATTTGTTGTACAAGAGACCGTATTGACATAAAGAGGGGAAAGGTTGGTCAGAAGGTGAAGATGAGTTGTCTTGAAGGGAAGCCAGTGGCTTAAATAGCCCAAACTCGCTGTCTCGCCTGGCTACCGAGCCTGAAAGGAGGAGGACAGAGGACGACAAGAAGCCGGAGGGCGTTTTTAACCGTTTTTTCCCCTCTTCTGACAGTGTTTTCAACCGCCGCCACTACCCGCTGTGAGCAGGACCTGTGCCGAGAGGAGGAGGAGGAGGAGGGGATCTCTGCAAAGTAAGCTGAGCTTTTTAAAGGCTTTCTCCTTCTTGTTTTGCTTCCCAAGAGCAGCGGGGTCACCGGGGAGCACAGGGAGTCTCACCGCCCTGCGCTTTTTCCCGTGCTTTCTCCTTATGTCTGCCGCCTTCTCTTGTCACGGGCGGCGATGGGAATAACGGCAGTTTTCTGTGCTTAATTTCTTCCCTGTTTTACTGACCTAGCAAAAGGCAGCAGTGCTCTCAGGTGGGCACCCATGCAGCCCTGCTCTGCCATACGAGCTTTTTCTGTTGTGCAAAGCGTTTATCTAGGAACAAGCTGAGCAGGGATCAAAGACCTTTCTGCACAATGGTAATTAAACGAATAACGGTGTGTTGTTGAGGCTTGAAGAAAGAAATGAGGTTTGGCTTCCCTAAGGCAGTGCCTGGTGGAAATATTTGCAGTATTCCTCAGATTTCTGTTATTCCTGTTTCCTTGGGGCAGGAAGGCAAACCTGGCTGTTGCTTCAGAGACTCTGTAAGCTGTATCACTCGGTTGTGTGTAACATGGGGGTCTGATGTGATTCAGCATGTCAGCCTCGGAGGGGGCGAGGATGTAACGGTGGCGATTCGTTTACTGCTCCACGGCATAACGTACGACATACCACGTACCGCCGTGAGTCTGGCAGGAAACGGAAATTAATCTGCCTGTCGTGGCACGGAGAAATGTGGTGGTGATGATGGGGGAGGGATGGCTGGTGGGACAGCAGGAGTTGGAGACATCTCGTTGAGAAACGTGTGACAGAAGAGCTAGTGCCACGGAAAGAGCAAGGTGTAAGTTGGTTAGAGGCGGGAATTAGAGGAGATGCGTGTGTGACAGGGTTTAATCTCTTCATGGGGAAAATATATCCCATCTGCCTGTGGTGGGGTGAGTTCAGGGATGAGCGTGGCGTTGCGTGACAGCTCGTCCTTGTGCCCTGCATCCTCCGCTTGCTGCCCCTGAGATGTGCCCAACGGATGCTCGGGAGCCGCAATGGGACCTGTGATCGACAGCCAGTACAAAATACCCACAGGCAGGAGTGAGGACGTGGGGCTAGGAACGAATTTGTCTCCGATAAATTTGGCTGGTCACCAAAGAGTGCCCTGCCAAGTTGTTTCCTTCAGTTCTCGAGCCCATTAATAGGCTCTGCTCCCTTGATTAGTCGGTGCCTCTGCGGAGCAGTAATGAGAGCCGGGCTCAAGCCATCAATTCTAGGTCAGTGGTTGTGTGCTGGGGATTTGGGATTGGGCAGGGGGAGGGGAACCAGGGCTGGACGCCTGCCTCCAAAAAGCAACAAAAAGCCTGCACTAAGGCAGCCTTGCCTGCACTTATTGGGGGCTGGGGAGAGGGGAGGGGGGCTGTGCACAATCATACAAGGGCCATGTCACACCCTACCGCCCCAGCCATGGTCCGTGCCTGTTAGGAGGCTCATTCCTGAGAGGATAACATTGCAATAATTCGATCCATTAAGAAGCCAGAAGAAATAATGGAGTTTTAAACCTGGAAGAGACTTTGCTCTGCTCCTGAGTGATAATCTTTTGCCTCTTGCAGAGCCACTTGCCTCTCTCCCTGGCAGCAGAGATCTCGTTTAGCATCGACTTGTTATCATTTCTGGTGTTTAACCTCTGATCCTTCCCTACATGCGGGCAGGTGAGGCTGGGCAGTGAAGATCAGCATGGACCTGGATGTGCTGAATATGTTTGTCATCGCTGGCGGCACCCTGGCCATCCCCATCCTGGCCTTTGTGGCCTCCTTCCTCCTCTGGCCCTCTGCGCTCATCCGCATCTACTACTGGTGAGTTCATCAGCCCGGCTGCTCTTGTTCTAGCACAGGGGTGGAATTACTGCTGGTACTTAGTAGGTCCCTGCACCCTCACACACACAGGGCTGCACAGAGAGCTGAGGGGCAGCAAGGTGGTGTGGGCAGCAGTGGGTGCTCCTGCCTGTGTAGCAGCAGGAGCAAGTACAGTGCGGTTTGCCAGGGAAATACTGGTTGGGTGCAGCTTTACGCACTGCTGGGAGAGAAAATGGCATTTTCTTACTACTTTTTTGCTAGTGAGGCTTATGTCTGTCGGGGCAGCCTCAGCTGGGCTGCAGGATGTCTCTGAACGTTTCTGGGTCGTTTCCCCCCAAACGCAGGTCTGTGGCTGGGAAAACCATCGCTGTTGCTGCCTGTCCCCCAGCCTGGCAGCCTTGGCACACTGGTGCCCTCCTGCCTCACCAACACAGCCGCCAGCATGGGTGTCCCCAGCTCTGTCACAGCTCCTGCTTCTCAGCCTGCTCAGCAGGCGGGGGCTTTTCTCTCGCTAGTAGCTATGGTCAAGGCTCTTCTTCTCTCCCTCTATTCTGCACACCAGAGAAGGTGGAGTGATGCTCTTCCCTATCCCCTTGCATCTCATCCTTTCTGATTCACAGCAGCCAGGCGTTACATCTTCACTCCTCATCTGTCCCTGGAAACCAGTGATAAGCACGCCAGCAGCTTCCCTGTCTGGGTTTGCTGTGGAGGAAAGTGGAATAACGCTCCCTTCAGAAGCCAGGGCAGCGTCTTATCGTCTGGTGCAGGCAGCAGCGGGCAGCAGCAGGCAGCACTGGCAGGCTGTCCTCACATGCTGCTGGCAGATGGTGGCTCCTGCAGTTTTGCTCACGGGGTGTTTCCAAATCAAAGTGACCTCTTGTGAGAGGAGGACGTTAACCCACCCCGGCACTCGGATGCGGCAGCGTGATGAAGCCTGTTTTTCTAACGGCGCATTTATTAGCAAACTTTCAGTCACAGCATCCAGGGGCTGACAGGCAGGAGGGGGGATGGAAGGAAAACCCCAACAACTGGATCATCGTGGGAAAGAATAATCCTGTTGTGCAGCATGTGGGGACCCACAAGGCAAAACGCGACTCTGCAAGAGAGCGCAAGTGTGACAGCCTCCCGTCCCTGACATCAGGGCTGCGCGGGGGCAGGTCCACACACTACCCTGTTTGTCAGTCAGAGGAGGCTTTTGTTTCTCCTTCAGACATACAAGCAGCCAGTGGAAGCCCTGATGGGCTCAGTTTTGGAGGAGGATCAGTGGAGAAGTGCCAGAGCACAGCGAGTTTGTTTGGAGTGAAGCCTGGGAGGGATATGGGCAGGGGTGGCAGGGCAGAGCCATGAAGGTGGAAGGAGATGATGCTGGGGAGCTTTGAGGAGCTCGGCTGGGTGGGAGGCAGAGAAGAACCTGCCTCCTTGTCCTTTAGGATTGTGAACTGGGGCTGAGTGAAAATGCTCTGTGGGCAGGTCAGCCCACGGTGGGCTGAGGGAGGTAGCGTGAGGTTAGCAGTGCTGCTTGCTTTCGAAGGATAAGTGCCCCCATCTCTCTCCCAGTGTTACTGGTAGCATTGGCACCAAAGTGACTGTGATGTGCTGTGCTTCATGGGTGTCTCCTTTCTTAGGGGCAGTGGGTGAGAAGAGCAGATTTGCCTTTTCCTCTTCCTTTCCTATTTGCTTCTTCCCAAGTTGGCATTTTGGGGGGCAAAATCATTGTTTCCCCATCAGCAGAAGCAGGAGAAGGGCCGGCAGTGTGCCATGCTGCCTCCCCTTTCCACCCCATGAGGCTCCAGCTTTGTGCCATCACTCCTGGGAGGTCCCAGGAGGTCCCCAGGGACACTTCTCCCTTCTCCCACCACCTCCTGCCCTCCTCCTCACTGCTGGCCTGCGTGTCCTCAGCTGGTGCGGCCAAGGGTCACGCAGGGCTCCGTCGATGGCCTCACTCCCTCCCCTCAGTTAATGCGCCTCCCTGCCGGGTGTGACGTCCAGGGCTGCCCCACTGACCCTGGCCCCAGAGCCTGCCTGCTCTGCCTGCTCCTTGACGGGTTAATCAGTTTAGCAGCTGCCATTAAGCTGCCATTAACACCTTGCGAAGGATCAGTTCAGCTTTGCACAGATTATTTTGCCTTCTGCTGAATTGATCCATCAGGATCAGTTGCTAAAAATGTTATCATCTTCCCCATCAGTAGTTTACACCAGTGCCTTTGAGGCGAGGACTCTTAAGACACTTATTCAGGGAGAAATTCACCTCTCCATGTAGGACCAGCACAGAGCTGAGATGCTGCTTAAGTCCTACTAACTCCCTCCAAAAAGGGATTATGCTAAAAGAGGATTGCACTATACATAAGCTTTGAGTGGGCAGAGAGCTTGGACAGTCTAGGAGTGTTGGTGACCTTGCTCTCATGTCTCAAATAAATTCTGATATCACATATAAAAGTATTTGCCAGTATCTTTGCCATCAGGAGTAGCCTGGTAGTTGTCCTGACAAGGGTTACGTCTGAGCACAGGGGAAATGCAGGGAAAGCATGCCTGCTTCTCTGCCTCAGACTGCACGTACACATCATGTGTCCAAAGTGTCACTGATAATCTCTGCCCAGGTTCCCTCTGGCTGGCAGTTTCACTGCATCCTCTTTGAGCAGGCTGCAAGCGTGTGCTGGCAGGAGCTCCCTGTCACCTTGCTTCCAGGGGAATAACCCAGATTTCCTGGGGGTCAGCCTGCTATCTTCTCTGTTGGAAAGGATGGTTGCTGCCACTCCTTCATCCATGTCCCCATGCATTTTTAAAGGCCGTCTAGTTGGCTGTCTAGTTGGTGACTGGGTTTCTGTGGCACTCCTGGTGACAGTTGTTTAGACTGGGATCAATATCAAGTCTGTGGGGTGACATTGTCTCATGGCTGCAGGTCTGCAATAAATAAACCTGTGACAAACCCACCGTATCCACCTGGAACAAGTTCCTGCCCTGGTCCACCTATCCTGCTCACCGCCTTGCCATGTGTTCTGCGTCTCATCATACCCACACACGGATGTTTTCAGTTTTAGAGATGTTATTTTGGCCCATTTCCCTTGCCAAATTAGTCGTTTATGGTCTTTTTGAAGTTTCTTAGCAAGCCTTGTCTCCACAAGCCATCTGCAGGGCAGCCATGCGCAGCCAGACGCCAGTACTACACGTGTAAGGGATCATGTGTAAGCACAGGGTCTGGTCCAGGGACCAGATCCTCAGACCCAGTCCCAGTTAGGGCTGTGACAGCAGCAGCGTGAGCCCAAACTAATTGCCCTTAGCAAACCTGCAGCTGAGCTGGGACGTGTCATCTGCCTTATGCTGCCACCGGGCTGTCGCCTTGCCTCGCTCACTGGTGGTGTTCTCTCCTTGTTTCCAGGTACTGGCGCCGGGCCTTGGGTATGCAGGTTAGATACGCCAGCTACGATGACTATCAGTTCTGTTATTCCTATAGAGGGAGGCCTGGATACCGACCGTCCATCCTGATGTTACATGGCTTCTCAGCCCACAAAGACATGTGGCTGTCTATAGTCAAGGTGGGACTCCATTTCTACCATGGTGCTACTTGATGACAGTCAGTGGTACTGGGCTTGAGGGTGGTGTGGGAACCCAACAGTTGCGCGTGTGGGATGTGATGATCACTTCAACATGCTAGAAATGCCGTCCTTCACTCTCTGCTCATTGCTTGTTGGATTCCTTTCACCCCTGTGACTTGCAGGGGAACTGCAGGGGAGGGGTTGTACGTACCTGCCTCCTCTGTGGGAAGCAAGTCTTGGCCATGGTTCCTCATCAGGTCATCCTTGGTACGAGCCGACTTAATCTGGTGCATGAGTGACCAAGGGCTGCTAGGAAGAGAGCAAATCCCAGCTCCCACCCATGGTCACCAGTTTCCATCCCTGGGCTTCACGATGGTTCCCCTGCACCGTAACCACTTCTGGTTTGTCTCTGCAGTTCCTGCCAAAGAACCTGCACCTGGTGTGTGTTGACATGCCTGGGCACGAGGGCACGACCCGCTCAGCCTTGGACGATTACTCCATCAGTGGGCAAGCTAAGAGAATACACCAGGTAACGGCCCAGCATCGCGTCACCTCTGCAGAGGGACACAGGGCCATGAGGGATGTGGGGACACAAAGGATGCTAAGCTCTGTGAGCCCTTGCCTCATTCAGCCCCGCTCCTGTCCTTCCCAGGCAGCCAGAGCCACTGAGCTCAAACTTTTGAGTTGAATTTCTGTAATGACCCCACGCTGTTGCTTCCTCTCCCCTAACAACGGCCTTTCTGCTCCCCTGCCAGTTCGTGGAGTGCATCAAGCTGAACAGAAGGCCCTTTCATCTGGTTGGCACTTCCATGGGGGGGAACGTTGCTGGTGTCTACGCTGCTCAGTACCCAGAAGACATTTGCAGCCTGACCCTCATCTGTCCTGCAGGTGGGCAGCGCGGGCGAGGTAGGATGGAGAGAGGGCAAGTGGGAGCTGGGCCCAAAGCCCGGAGCAGCACTGGCAGTGAAGCATTTGGAATAATTTGCATAAACAGTCTGAAAAATCTCTGTCAGGAGCTCACAGCCTTGTCCTGACTGATCTTCTCTGGAGCTTTGGAGTCTGCCATGCTGTGCTGCGCTTAGATCTGGGACTAGGGCAAGTGGGACAAGTCCTGCTCTGGAAGAAAATGTGTTTCCTCTTGGGGTGGCAGCCATTTTACACAGCACAGCTTTACGCTCTCGACCCTGGAGAGGGAACCCAGACAGCAGTGGTAAAAGCCTCCCCAGTCTCTGCTTGAGACCCCCAGCGTGCTGGCGAGCTGGGGTCTTTGGGAGTTGGAGGGCTCTGTCCTCCCACGTTTGGGTCCTCCAAGTGGGAAGGGTGCTTCGGGACTGGGCACAGGACAGTGGATGGGCGGTCCCTGTGCCCTAGGAGCACCCCTTCATCCCTGCCGTTCTCTTGGCCAGGGGCTTGGTGGAGCCTGGGCATGACATGGTGCTTAGGTGGGGAGCATCTCTGCCTTTGGGCTTTGCTGCATCCCAGTTGTTATAGCAGCTCCTTCCCCCTCCCACTCAAGGAAAGCAGCTCCCAGATAAGAAGTAATGAAGCCGAGTGTTCGTTACCTAGTTACCAGGCTCTGGGGGCGGCAAGGCTCCCGCTCCTCTCAGGGAGACGTGTCTGACTCTGGGTGTTTCTGCGTGTGGGGCTGCAGGGAGGTTTGGGGTTAAGCTGTCAGGGGACTTGTCCCTGCAGTGATGTCTGTGGATGGGGCTTCTGAAATGTTCCATCCAGCCCTTTTCTGTGGCTGGGTGGGCACGGGCATCAGTCTTTGCATCCACTGCCCACATAAAAATAAACGTGGTGAAGTATTCCTGCCTGTCTACAGGGAACACACCGTGTGCTGCGCCAGCCCGGGGGCTCGGCGGTGTCAAGCCCTGGAGCAGGAGCAGCCCGGGGTGTCTGGGTGCAGTGCAAGGCTGCTGTATATACACATTTTTATTCTCCCCCTGTATTTTAATGATTGTTTTAATGACTGAGCGAGCGGGAGGCCAGAGGCAGGAACAGTGGGGGTCAATACAGCGACACTCTGTTGCTGCTGAGGTCTTGCCCACATTTTAGGTTGTGCCCCCTTCTTGTTTTACCCAGGACTACCAAGTACCACAGACAGCAAGTTCATCAAGCAGCTCCGGGAGCTGCAAGAGTCCGAACGCATCGACAGGATCCCTTTAATCCCCTCCACTCCCGAGGAGATGGCAGATATGCTGAAGCTTTGCTCCTACGTTCGCTTCAAGGTGCCGCAGCAGGTGAGGAGTCTGAGCTGGCTGCAGGGCCTGGGAAAGGGGTACTCAGGCTGGGGGGGCAGGTTTGCTTCTCCCTGAGCTGAGGCAATGCCAGGAGCAGAGACAGTGCTGCCATCCCCCCCTCGCCCACACAGGACACCCCCACCCCACTCCCAGCACCTCACCAGCACTTTCCCTTCAAACCCACTTTTCCCAGCTCCCTCTGGCAGCCCCCACTGAGATTCCTCCTCCCATGAGGAGGGAATGTCAAGGGGCGTTTTAGTAAATAAGGCTGGCAGGAAGCATTAAATATCTAAAGCGGCTGTTGTCCGGCCTGGAGGGGGGATTGTTTGTTACTTTTTAAAGCAAAAACAATGGAAATTTTAATCACCTCATTGTCTGTTGAGAGGAACTTGGACAGGGGCTCACCATTAAGCTGGTTTTCCTTAGGAAGTCTGGGATGAGTAGATTGGAGAGTAAAAAAAATCCTGTGAGGTAACAGCCCAGACCTTTTCTTGTCACTGGCAAAGGAGGAACGAAGGAAGAAACACAGAGCCATGGCTGAGGCAGCCTGCTGGCCTTGGGTAGCTGGCTTGGGGGAGAAATTTGGGTTTGCATCATAAAACACAAAAATACTTATTGCTGAAATGCATGTTACTTAAGAGGGGTTGCAACAGCCCATGGTGCTTAGGAAGGAGCCTGTGCCAGGGCCAGGCTGTGCAGGCTGTGTCAGGATGGTGGGGCTGCACAGGGGTCTCTCTGGCATGTTTGGCCCCATGTGGGTGTGGTGCCCACTCCCCCCAGCAGCTTCCTTTGCTCTCCCTGCAGATCCTCCAGGGCCTCGTTGATGTTCGCATCCCGCACAATGATTTCTACCGGAAACGTAAGTGTGCCACAGCAGCCCCTCCAGCCAGGCTTTCCAGCCAGACCCCCAGGCTGTGGGGACAGGCTGTCCCCAGCCCCCATGTCCCCAGCACCCCTCTCCTGCCTTGCTGCGGGTGGGAGGTGATGGCGCCATCAACAATTTTTGGGGGGGGGGGCAGTGCACCTTGGTTGCTGGTAGCAATCACTGCCACCCCACGGGCGATGGGGTATCTGCTTCACCCATCAGGGTTAGTTACGGGTGGGAGGTGGGCTGGGAGGAGGGTGTGTTGGCTGCAGAGCTTGGTGACACACAAGGACAGTCCATCGGGGCCCTGGCTGTCACCCCCACCTATGTTTCCCAGGGAGGGACACTGGCAGGACTGACCTGCAAGGTCCCTCACGAGAACAGAAGGCAAAGCATCGCCCCTGTGGGACTGACTCTCCTCTTGCCCCACTAGTGTTTTTAGAAATCGTGGATGAAAAGTCCAGGCATTCTCTTCATGAGAACATGAGCAAGATCAAAGCGCCGACACAGGTCATCTGGGGAAGGCAGGACCAGGTACGTGGACCCCTCCACCTCCCCTATGGGACCCCGTCTCTGCCCACGAGAGCACAGTGTGGGCAGTACTGCCGAGCTGTGCAGCGCTCTGCAGTGAGCTGGTACACGTGTGTCCCCATCCCCGGTGCATTTGGACATGGGGCTTGGCAGGGTGAGGGGTGGAAAGCCAACAGCTAGTGTGGGGCCGGAGGGAGGAGAGGGCAGAACCTGGGGAGGGCAAGGGGGCGGGCAGGGAGAGGTGCCAGGGCCACAGCAGGCGTAGGCTGGGAAGAGGAATGAAATGCCGGCAAAGAGAGTTGTCCTGGCAACTGGGAGAGATGTGCTGTAGGTGGGCAGGCAGGAGGCAAAGGCTTTGCAGGGCTGGTTACCCAGGGAGGAGTGGGAGGGAGGAGGAGGCTCGCTGCAGGCATGCAGAGGGCTCTGTAAATGCACAGGCACACGCCTTTTCTTGCAATGACCCAAAAGCATTCAAGAGAGTTCCCAGCCACATTCTCGAGACCGGCACCATATCTCATCCCAGCCCCCATCCCAGGCACGGGTACCGCGAGGTACCAAGGGACCATGCCCACATCCCTGCCCAGCATCTCACTTGCACTGGCAAAGGCAGCTCCAACAGGGCAAACACTGTCCAGCAAACCCTGGCTTTGCCCATGGGGGTGACAATTTTCTCCCTTGCTGTCCAGGTCCTGGATGTTTCCGGCGCCAGTGTTTTAGCGAGTGCTATCCCGGACTGCCACACGTACATCCTGGAGAACTGCGGGCACTCGGTGGTGGTGGAGCGGCCCCGCAAGACGGCCAACCTCATCCTGGAGTTCCTGGCACTGCTGCACAGCATGGACAACAACAAGAAGCAGGCGTGAGTGTGGCAGTGAGCTGAGCACCCACACCAGGTCTTCTAAATTGTAAAGTACTGCAGCTTCAATAAGTTCTCAGGGATCTTGTACGGATTGGGGTGAATGTGCCAAAGTCCCTGAGGAAGGCAGAATCATTGATACCTAAACCTATAGCACCGCCAGCACAGCGACCTAGGGGTCATTGAGCAACCTCCATAGATACAGGAATGGAAGCAGAACCTCTCCCTTTTCTACTTAGAGGTAAAGTAGAAACGAGCTGAAATCACCAAGCACTAGCCATGCCTTGTGCTGAAGCTCCTTACGCAGCCACCCATCTTACCCAAGTTACCGGCACATAGTTGTTAATGACGTTTACCTAAACTAAATAAGAAGCATAGGAGGGAGGAAGTGTCCTGGACTGAAACTTACAATATTTCTACTACTTAGAGTCCGTCGCGTTGCATGCTGCCATGCTGTAAGAGAAACCCAGTGCTCCGGGCGTCTGCTCCAGCACTCTTTGTGTAGATCCTTAACTCGTGGTTTATGCAGAAAACTACAGAAAACTTCATGTGTGGAAGTCTGATGACTGTATGTGCAAAAATGTTTACACTTTGAGTGGGTTTTTTTAAATCCCCAAACAGCTCCTGCGTATATGTAATGCCTTAACATTGCCCAGGGCACGGCGTCCGCGCACAGCCCGCCTTGCCCAGGGGATGGCTCCCCCTGAGGGTGAAAGCTCGGGGTGCAGATGGCAGCTTGGCCGCTGTTGTGAGAACCGGAGGGATGGAAACCGCCCGGAGCGATTCGGTCCCCAAGCCCGGATCAGCAATAAGCCCACGGGCAGGGCACGAGTCAGCAAACTTGGCCAAACTCGTCTCAGCTCTTCTATCCCATCACTCTGCTGAATACGTTGATGTAAATAACTACTTTCTTAATGAATTCCATGAATTCTGCGAATGCTGATGTCGCTGAAACCAGGCATGAGGGGTGGGAGCAGACTGCCTATGTGAATGGTGTAGGGGATGCAGGCTCCTGGGCGGGGGCACAGGTCACCTGGGCAGCGCTGGGCAGTGGCGTGGAAAGGTATGGGGTGTTCGTGTGGCCTCTCAACAATTCCAGCTCCTGACTGAGTGGAATTACAGACAGAACAGGCAGTGCAGACATGCTACACTTTGCAGCCTGCAAGGGGATATGCAGGGACAGATCTTGCACCTCCCTGGGGGTGTCCAGGGGGCAGGAGGCTGGTCCTCATCTCAGACAGGACCAACAACTGCTGGGGGGCAAGGCAGTGCATGGTCCTTTGGAAGGTGAAGCAGTGGGTGGATGTCACCCCTCCTCGGTCACCCCCAGCCCTCCCCAGGGGGTGCCACCAGGTGCTGCTAGAACCCCCTCCCCCCAGACTGGGTGCGCAAGCTTGCGGTGCTGACAGCCATCTTCTCGTCGTCTTTCTGAGGTACCCCAATCTGTACAGGTATCTGAAACTCCCCCTCAGCTTCTCTGCTCTTTTTAAGAGAAGAAACCTTGTTCTTTTAGAAAATTAGAAATCTGCTGTGAATTGCTTGGTTATTGTTTCTACTACAGGAGTTAATTAAAAAAAAAATAGCTGATAGTTTTATGTGGTAAAAGCCAGAAAAAACTTGTTGGGTATCTATATGGTTTCTCATACGCCACAGATTGCTGTACACAAAAGGATTTATATGGCTATTAAAATCTAGTGATTTAAGGAGTCTGCTGTGCAATGGCTATTTATTCCTTTGAGGAAGAAGGGGGCTGTGGTGGGGATGATGCACAAGGGATTTGCTCTGCCATTTCTTTCCTCCCCACGTTTCTGGGAGACGCAGGTTTTGCCTTGAGGAATATTTGATATTGTTATAAGAGATGGTGAGGACCAGGAAGGCTCAAGGCTCATCTATTCAAAGACAATACAAATGTATTTTTTAAATTTTTTTAATAGGAGGTGGCCCTACACACTCAAGAAGCAAAATGAAACCTCAAGGAGCAGACAAGTTAGGTTTTAAGTGCCAAGATTCCTCTTAAAGCTCAAAATCCTGTTAAATTCTGATTTCAGCTGTAATTAAACATGTGTTACTGAATTCATGCAGTGTGCTAGGATTGTGCATCAACACCCGGGCAAAGCATCTGCATTTCTCCTTTCCCTGGGAGGCTGTCGAGGCTCAGCAGCTGCTTGCTTTGACAGAGGAGCTACAGGGAAGGCTGGGGAGCACACTCTGGCACCTCATCCCCCTGCCCACACCCTGCCACGGCACCCCAGCCCCACTGCTGCCATCATGCAGGGGTCAAGGTGATGGAAACCTATCAGTCACTGCAGCACAGGGGGACAGGAGGGGACCCCTCACCAGCAGTCAGGGGCTGGGGCAATGCAGGACGTCTGTATCACGCGTTGCTGCCTCTCATGGTTCAGTAATAAAAATCCCCGGGTCTGTTTGCGGGGGGAGGAGTCCTGGATGCTGACTCTCAGCTCAGTCTGGCTGTGCCCATGGCCAACCTGGCCCCACAGCAGCAGCCAAGCTCCTGGGAGGGAAGCTGCCTGCACCTGGAGACACACCTGAGGCACACCAGTAACCTCATTCCCACCAGCTCTCATTTCCTGCCGGGAGCCAGAAAAGCCCCACACCAGGCAAGGGCTGCTCCTGTTTTCAGCTGCTGCTCCCTCAGCACTGAGCCCTACACCCCACCCAAGGTAAGGCTGTATTCTTGGGCTTGGGGGGTGCTTGGGAAGGGGCAGAGGTAGGTTTGGGTGCCCTGTGGGCAGGGCTGGGGGAACCGCTAGGTCCTGGTTGTGGTGGGCTTGAGGCACTGGGAACCTGCAGTGGCCTGAACATCCTGGCACGGGGTTTGTTTTTTTTTTCCTGACTGCCTTTTGGGGTTTCACCTGGTGTTTAAGCCCAGCTTTCCTTGTAACTGTGGCAATGAACCAGGGCTGGGCTGGGCATCCAGGCTCTTGGAGGCAGGGGCTGGTGTAAGAGCTGACCAAGGGGCTGGTCCTTGGTTGCTGTGGGTCTTGCCAAGGTCGATTGCATCCTGAAAAGAGGTTGCAAAGCACAACAGGTCTGGCTCAGTGATAAGTCTGATGATGCCTCAGAGCAAGCTGTTTGCTGCTGACCATCCAGACACATGGTGGTGCCCATCACCATGCTCCTGGGGTATCAGGAGGAGCAGAAGGGATAGAGCTGGTGGTAGCTGGTGGGCACTGGGCTGTCACAGCTGCTGCTGCAGGGGAAATGTGGTACTCTCAAAACGTGGGCAGCCAGGGAAAGCTGGGCTGGGTCCTGCTTAGCACAGCTGCAGCCAGATGTTTGTCTGCAGTGGAGAAGCATCTTTCTCTGTTTTTTCCACCAAAGGAGACAAACAGCATCATCTGCCTTGCAGGGCAGGTTCACTTGCACAGCCCAGAGCAGAGCAGAGCAGCCAGACAAGCACAGTGATGCTCAGGGTGTCTGATGCAGAGGTTTGGGTGTCACCATGGGTGTCCTATCACGTGGCTGAATCTGCCCCTGACTCAAGGTGTTTCGCAGTCCTCTCAGACACAGCCCATGGTTTTCCCACAGACCCCTGGATGGCAATGCCTGAGGGCACAGCCCCACTTGTGTCTCTGCTTGCTGGGGTGTGGTGGGGACACAGGGTCCTCATTACAGGTTCCTGCCTAGACTCTCTGTCTGAGGCTTACGGCGACCGTAAGGAAACTGCAGGATGGGAGGGAAGGAGCCGGAGGAGGGGGGTTGTCGGTGGTCTCCCCTTTTGGGAGGGCTCCTTCCGAGCACCGGCCTCTTGGGGGCGTTTTGGGACCGCTCGCTGCGCCGGGCTTCTCCCTGCCTGCCTGCCTGCCCGCCCGCAGCCTGGAAGCAGGGAGCCAGTCTTGCTTTCCCCATCTTACGGGAAAACCGTCTTTGCCCATCTCAAACGGGTCACTGCCTGGTTTTCCTTGTTTCTGATGCCGTGGGCAGGGTGCTGTGACAGGGTTGCTACCTAAACTCATATCCCCGGCAGTGCCACTTGCTGAATCCGCTCTTTCCAGAAACTTCTGTATTGCTCTGGAGAGCAGAACCCACACACACAGCCCTGGCACGCTGCTCTGTTGATATTTGTTTGTTTTCTTGCCTCCCAGAAAAGGCTGGACAGGAGCATGGGATGAGCCGGTAGGTTTCCAGTAAGAGCACGGGGATTTGTGTTCCCACCCCCCCGGACTTCAGGGCATTTCCCTGGCTGGGCTCTAGGCTGAGTGGAGGTGACCTGCGTTCCTTGGGCGGATCGCACAAAGTCCTTGCAAGGCACAGGCAGTACAGCCACAGGAGAGCCTTCACGCGGGTCTGCCGTGGCCTCTGCCTTCGCCACCCGAGCTTTGGGGAAGGCCAGGAGAGCTCAGGCAACAGGTCAGAGTCTGTGTCTGTGCCCTGAAGAAGCAGCCTGTCCTGCTCCACAGCCATTTCATGGGACAGTAGTAACTTAGGGATGGGAGAAACCTGGAGAGAACATCCAGGTCATCCCATGACTCCTGCATCAGCTTGGTCTTTGACATCACCTGGCAGCTCCCTGGGAGCTGCTGGGCTCACAGGGCATCCTAACCAGTAGCCTGAATCTCTGCTGAAACTTAAGCCAGTTCCTGCTATCCCCATCAGATGCTGGGAGCCTGCTCACAGCTCCCTGCAGCACCCTCTTGTGTGCTGTGTCCAGACCGAAACCCTTCGGGCTCTGCCGGCTGCTCCTCCTGTACCTGGGAGGTGGTGGTGGGGCAGGGGGTAGCGCAGGCAGCTAGGCACTAACTCTGGGGTCAGGCTTCGCTGTCCGCAAACAGCGGGTATCTTGCCTCACGAGTGTGTTTAGAGCAAACATCCCAGCCAGCCTGGTTTCAAAGTAAATAAGTAGTAACAACAACAGCCCCGCTCCGAATGCCGTTGCTCTGCCTGAGTCACCCTTCCCGCACTCTTGCTCTCTAGCCTGACTTTGCACATGGACTACTCGTACCTGAGTGGAGTCCTGTAGTGGTCTTTCCAGAATGACATCCTCTTTCACACACACACTTTTTTTTTTTTTTTCCCTTTATGGTCCATTTGCCAAGGTCATCTGTACCCTACCCCAGCTCTCCAGCACATTCCCTTGGGGTGGTCTCAGCTGTGTATTCATGAGGCACCGTGTCCTCCAGCTCCATTAGTGAGCTTCTAATGGAATTGTGGAAAACAGTGTGTCCCCTTCCACATGGAACTGCCAGTAATGCGTGAGAATAATTCTGTTGCATGTTTTACAGCCACCTTGTAGGTTGAGTTAATCTTGAGTAAATCTTTGAGTTTCTCCACCGTGAATGGCACAGTCTTGCTTGACAAAAGCCCTACTAAAGAAATACAGTCCCTACTAGTCTCTCTGCCTCGATGGCCTGTTTGCCAGCCTATTGCACAAGAAAACTGATTTGGAGTAATGAGAATAATTCTTGTTACCTGCCTGTTTCTGGGTGCTTTGCATCCCTGTTCCCAAGCTGTTCTGGGACACCATGGGACCACCTCCGGATGCGATGCCTGGAACAGCTATCTGCCTTGGGGAAATAACCCTCTGTGATGCCCGGGAGGTTGGGAAATATTTGGAATCCTGGTTTTGACCCCGTAGGCAGGAGAGTGGTCACTGGCCTGTTGGGAGAACCAGGTCAAGGTTGTCCTTTAGAGGATAAGTGGTGCTGCTTGGGGCAATGGTGTTGAGGATAGAGACCTCGTGGGTGCTTAGTGTCCATGGGGTCCCCATCCTCTACACCCTGAAGTGACACCCACACAAGTGCAGGTCCCCAGCATTGGTGATGAGGTGGCACCAGGTGGCAGCAAGTGACCAGCATGGGAAGGTGCTGCAGCACCCTGGGGGGAGCAGAGGAGAGCTCTGACTCTGCACACCTCTCCTACTCCAACCTGCACCCAGCACCCCACTGAGGTCCTGCTCCTTGCTTTGGGCTGATGCCTGACCAGGGTCTGGTTGCTCTCTCCATGGGAGCTGGGTGCTCTATGTGTCCCCAACCCGTATGTCACCTGTCCAGGGGCAAAGCCCAGCATTCCTGTCTGTGTTTGGAGCAGGGTGTTCTCAGGGTCAAATTCTCTCTTTCCATAAGGTGTCCATTGAAGTTTAAGGTCAAGTCACCCTGAAAGGAGTTAAATCATTAACTTGTTTTGCAAGAGCCTTGATTTGGCCTGCAAGCAAACAAAGGCTGTTTCTGAGCTCTGCCTCGGAGGGAAGATGATGTGAGGGGTGTGAGAGTAGAAAAGTGGGGCTGCTGGGCCAGAGCACCACTGCTGAGAGCAGCATCAGTGCATACATCCAATTCCCCAAGGGGGCTGGAGGTGATGGGGGTGGCATATGCGGGGGTGAAGCCCCCAGTCACACTGGGAAGTGATGCCAGGCCTCCTCTCTGCAGCACCCATCCCCTGCCAGCACTCCCTACACACACACCCAGGCCAGAAGGGCTCTGGCAAATCTCCCCACAGTGCTTGAGAGCTACAAACTGGGACTCCGTTCACAGAAGAGGCACCTGGGCACAGGCTGCCCAGTCTTACGGTGTCTCTCTGCCTGGTGCTGGGCTTAGCGGTGCTGGGAGCCAGAGCAGGCGGCCCTGGGTGGAGGCTACTGCAGTGCTGGCACAGAGCAAATGGGATCAACAGCCTCTTCCTGTTGTGCAACCGCCACGCAGCCCACGTAGAGAATTTTTGGGAGATTTGTCAGGGCTTTTGTGTTTCCAGATAATATTTATTTGCTTGTTTTGGGTCTTTCTTTCACAAGCAAGGGATTTAAATAGCGCAGGCAGAGAGGGGCACAAACCTTGTGCTCTTCTCTGAAGTGCTCTGGGGGCTCCCGTACCCACCCCAGCAGCCCTCACCTGCATGGCCCTGGCTTCCCCCAAGTACGGCTCCCCAGTCCCGCTGGCTCTGGAGCTGGGATTCTGGCACAAACATTATTTACAGTTTCGCCTGGCAGCCCACACACGTTCTTGCCCTTATGTAATAGTTCAGACCAGGGTGCGAGCCTGCTCACCCATCCCCTGCCTGTGCCAGGGGTCCTGGGCTTTGGGTACTCAAAAGATCATCCCAGACCTTGTTCTGGGGGCAAGGGACAGCTGAGCTCATCCTTCTGGGTGAGCTCTGCCCACACAGCTTCGGGCTCCTGGCTAGGCAGGGCTATGAGCTCCTTTCTGAGTGAAACCCGCTGCTTTCCTGCTCCCCACTTCGGAGAATCACAGGACGTCAGGTGTTGGAAGGGACCTCAAAAGATCATTTAGTCCAAACCCCCTGCCTGAGCAGGATCACTGAGATTAAACCGCAAAGGAACATGTCCAGATTGGTCTTGAATGTCTCCAGAGTAGGAGACTCCACAACCTCTCTGGACAAGAGATCTGCTCCAGCTTGGTCCTCTCCTGGTTCATCCTGGGGTGCGACTGAGGTGTAAGGTGCTGTGTTTTCTAGCCAGCATCTGGGCTGCAGGCAGCATGTGCCCAGGTATGTGTGGGGGCAGGAGACCTGGCGGCATTGGCCTTCCTAGGGCGAAGCCACCCTGATGCATGGGGGGAAGGCAGGGAAAAGTTGCGAAACCCAGGGCAGGGACCAGAGCATGAGGTGTGCGGCTGACACACCAGCCGTGGTTCAGGGGCGTCGGGGCACAGCCAGGGTTCAGAAAAACAAGCCCCAAAAAGGCTAGTACTGCTGGTGGGAGCCTGGTGCCCACCAGCACCTTGGCCTTTGCAGGATGAAGCGCTGTGCCTGGGCTGGGGTGCTCTGCCAGCAGTGGGGTGCGAGACAGCAGTCCTCTCCCTGACTGCTGGGCTGGGCACCAAGAGCTGGTGACATAAACCACTAGCTGCTGAGAGCAGCTCACCACACCAGTGGTCCACCAGCAAAAGGCAGTCAGTTTGTGAGAGGTGTCCAGTGTTGGGAATGGGATCAATGGCTCAGATGAGGCAAGGAGCAGCCACCTGACAAAAATCCCTCTGCTTTCCCAGGCTCATCCCCACGGTGCCTAGGATCTAGGTGACCGTGACCTCACGCTGGGCATGCTGGAAATGGAACACTTGTCACTTGACTTCACGGCAGCCCTGGGACGCTGCTCCCTGTGGGTTTGCCTTTAATTGTGCGAGACAGGTGCCTGCCAAAAGAGCAGCTCAGGGTCAGCTCCAGCTTTCCTGGGTGTGATCCTGTGCCAGGCATGGGAGGAGGAGGCCAACATCTTGCTCTGCTGACAGAGGGAGGCTGGTGTGTGAAAGGCCACCGAGGGCTGGCAGGCAGTGTGCCCAGGCAGCATCCCCTGCCCACTCTGTTCTGCACCAGCAGGACCATGTGCATGGGTCAGCATCGGGGTTGTGAGTCTCTCCTATAGCAGGAAGGTTGTTGGCTGTGCTGGTGGGTTCAGCTGGAGTCACTCAAATTGCTCCAAGAAACAGGGAAAGGGGACAGCCCCAAACCTCTGGATGGGAGCATTGCCATTAAGAAGACAAGTGTGAGGACATGGGTAGCTTTGGGAAGCACCAGCCTCTCACCAGTGGTTCTGGGAAGGATTGGAAGAACAACAGAAACACTTGTACGGTCCCAGCTGCCTTTTTCCATTGCAGAGAGTACAGAAAGCTTTCTTGAAAAGAGCTGCTGGACATGAAAAGCTGAGCCACAGCCAGGAGCTCTCCTGCGATGTGCCCTCGTGTCCCAGGCAGCAGGTACAGGATGTGGCACCAGAGATTCTCCACAGCATGGTGATGGCCAAAGCTTGCTCCTGTCACACTTGCAGCTCTCCCTGTGCCAGGGCCATGGTCAGTGTTTCAGCCCCTAATGCCTGGAAGGACAAGGGTTGGTGGGTGGTGAGAGCAGGGCTCCCCTGTTCCCCTCCCAGACACTTGGAGCAATGTGGTTCTCATCGCAGTTTGTCTCACATTTAGTCATTGGGGACAGGGTTCACTCTTTTTGAGACTATTTTTGTGGCTGGACCCCCACCCTGCTGCAGCCCTTCCCTGCCACCTTCAGCACAGCCAAATTTTGACCATTAATACCTGTCTGAGCTCTTCCAACACAACACAGCTGTCATAGGCTGGGCTGAGCAGCACTGCTTGTTTTTAAAATTGTCCTGAAATTCCCAGCCACTCACCGCTTTCCTCCCACTCAGACACTGGAACTGGGTCAAGTCACCCACCCAAGGTGGGCAAAATTGGTTTCGATGTGGCCAAAACCAGTCACATCATCTCCACATAACCCAAAAGGAATTATCTAATCTAAAAGAAATAGAAAATATTACAGGTTCTGGGCCCATGTGGGATGAGTTCGGGCAGACCTGGCTGGCCTGGGTCATCCCCATACCTCTCGTGGACTCCATCCTGCTGGGACCCCATGCCCCCAGGGTTCATGCAGGGAGCTGAAGCAAAGGGGAAACACAGCCAGGTGTCTCCCCTCCCTCCAAAGCCCTGTTCCACTGGAGCACTTTGGAGGAGCGCATGGAGGCTCTGTGAGCCTTCCAGATGGGAAAAGCCTCCCGGCGCCACTGATTTGCTTTCTGTGGTGGCTCCCTCTGTTAAATATCTCATTACAGGGTGAGTTAGTGTCTTTGGTATTTTTAGATGCTGCTCAGCACAGCAAACACAAGCACTCAGGACTTTATAATTAAAGCAACTGTTTTGGCAGTCGGATGTCGCCAAGCTGGAGCTCTTGGTTTGAAATCTGCTTCCCGCAAAAGGACGTGCGACGCCGACACCCCATCGCGGTGAGGGCACATGCCAGGAGGGGCAGGGTACCTGTGGGTGGCTGCCCACCCTGCCAGGAGGGATGGAGACCTCAGTGGGCACAGCTGAGGTTGGCTCTGGTTATCTGAGCCCTGTGAATCTGGAGTTCTGGACAACCTGTGACGCCGCTCCCCCAACAGAGGTGGCAGGAGTGGACCCACTGGGTAGGCAGGGTGGTGTGGTGGGGACCTGTGTGTCTGGGCTTATCCTACTGCATCTGATGATCCCTCAGTGCATCTGAGGTGGATCCCTCCTCCATCCCCACCATGGGAGTCACTCATTCTGGTATCCAGCCATGCCCCAACAGGTCAGACAGATCCTGCCTGAGCCAGCAAAGCCTATCTCCCTTCTCGGGCTGAGAGGTAAACCTAAAAATAACCTTCTTATCTTCCACTTGATCCAAATCAACATCAGTCCGAGCTATAAATAGCTATGTGTGTGTCTAGGTGGATCGATGTCAGGAGCAGGGCTGTCTGCAGAGCTGTGAGGGTGGGCTGCAGGGGACGGGAGCTTGGTGGGGTCACTGTCCTCTGAGAGGGACTGGCCCCGCTGCAGGGGAGTCTCTGCACCAGGCTGTAAAGTCACTGCTTTGCCCCCACCGTGGGGCCAAGACACTGGGCGTGCTGGGAAGGGCCTTGCCTCTAAGGTAACTGCGTGCTGATGGGTGAGGTGGTTCTGTCCCATTGCAAAACAGGTCCCAAAAATAGTCTGGGATGAGCTGAATAAACACCAGCACACGCGTTCTCGCTGACATGAGGTCTTGTGCAAGCCATTACCTGAAAATCACCCAGCACCGTTACAGCCACAGGACCCTGCCCGAGGGACCGCTGTGAGGGTCCTATCCCATCTCGTCCCAAGGCTTGGCTCCCCACCCTGTCGACTCCCTCCCTGGGGGAGGTGGGCCTTCTCCTGGCTGCAAACACAGAGGAAGCTTTGGGATGGAGGTGGCAAAAGAAACTGTCCCTCTGACGGGAGAGTGGTGGGGTTGGTGGGAGAGTGGTCAGCAAGGAGGGATGAGCAACTGGCTGGAGAAGCAGGAACAGGAACCCAGTCTGGTCCCATGGGTTAAGAAGGAATTACTGCACCTGTTAATCCCTGGGAACAACCAAACTGGGACAAATCCCTGCTCTCATGACCACGTGTAAGTGCTGGGAATGGGCTGCTGTCACCTCGCAGCATGGCCACCCACCCATGCCCTGATCACCGTGGAGCAATGGCGAGCGGACCCATCTCACACCTGTCCCACAGCGCGTTTCCTTTGGCCCAGCTGAAGGGTGCCGGCTGTAGCAGCTGCACGCCTGTGGCTCTCCCCAGCTGCTCCAGACTGGGAAACCCCAGCAGTGGCATGCTGGGTGGAGGAAGCAATGTAGAGAACTGCAGTGTGACAGCAGGGAGCCTGGCCCTCATCCTGGCATCAAGCAGGGACAGATGGCAGCAGGGCAAGAGAGATTTGGATCAGCCTGGCACTGCATCAGCCACCATGCCTCCTGCTCCGGGGTTGGGGAACTGGTGCTCTGCAGGGGGGCCACATTTTCCTGGATGCTGATGTTGGGGTAAGCCACCAGCTTGGGATTGTTTTGGGGCTCAGGGGCACAGCAGCCCTTCACAGCAGGACTGGGGCTGCACTGGCTTTGCAGCGGTGCCTGGCCAGGGCAGGAAGCCCACGGCATCCCCGGCGTTTCATGCTGGGCCCCAGCCAGTGCCCTTGCACTTGCTTCTCCAAGCCTTGAAATTAGCCACCAACATCAAAGAGTAGCAGAGGGAAAAAAAAAAAAAGAAAGGTAGAGGCTTTGTTTACTTGAATTAAAAATAATTTATGACAATGTATCTTCTTCCAAGGCAAACAGAGCAAGAGCCTGTCCGTGCTAATTTGGGAAGCTGCTGAAAGGGAGTTAAATAAAAACATGAACCTCTGACAGGGAACAACCAGTCTCTCGCACTAAAATAGTTGTGGACGCCAGTCAGATTCGCAGATTCACAGAATCAGCTTGAGCTGGGGAAGGGCAGTGAAGGTGGGGTGAAGTCCAGGGCAGCAGGAGGGAGGTGTGCCCGCTGTACTCCAGCATCGGGCAATAAATAACATCACCCTGTGCCACAGCCCAGGCACCCGGCTTGCCCTCCTCAGCTCCAGCTCTGCAGCAGCTTTCTTGCAATTAAAGTGTTGCCTGTGGGCTTGGGCGCTTAATGCCCAGCCTCTCCCCTGTGCCCTCCTGGGATACAGGCATGGTCCTGCTCGTGGTCTGGCAGTTGGCAAGGTGGTGAGGTGCTGAGATACCGGGTGCAAAGGGCCACAAAACCCCCATGCCAGAAGCATTGGGAATTGTTTTCCTCCAAAGTTTCCCACATTAATGGTGGAGCTGAGCCTTGCCAGTGCTGGGATGGGGGTTCAGCTGGTGGAATAGCTCTGCCAGGGTTTTGAGTGAGGGGGTGTATGTATGTCCGAGGAAGGGATGAACTTCAGCCCTGTGTTTTCAGGCAGAAGCGTGCTGGCCGCCTTCTCACCCGCCCAGGGGTTTGTAACTGGGCATGGTTTTGCTTCACCTCCCCACCTGCTCCGCGTGGCGGGGGATAAAGTCCCATCCAGTAGAGAGGGATTAATTGCTTGTTGGTATTTTTAGTCAGCAAAGCCTGAAATTATATGAAATTGGAGCAAAGGGGAACGTGGTGCCAGGGAGGCCGGGACTGCGGGGGCAGCTGGCTGAGCTGGATGCCGGGTAACGTGCCAGCCAGAGCTGGGGGAGTGAATACCAAGGGAAGCAAGTGCATGTGCAAAACCCAAAGCAAACAAAGCCACCTGCAGCCCTGAGACCTGCAGCCCTGCTAATGATGGGGCTGGCTGGCTCCTGGGGCAGCCGGCACAGGTTGGTGCTCCAAAGAAAGCCTGTGCATGTCTGCCCGTGCCAGCTTCTTAAAATAACTGGATAGCCAGCGTGTAGTGCAAGGAGACTAAACGAAAGGCAGCTTCCCTTTGGTGTGGTCCCAAAGAAGGGGGTTCCAGGACAATCATACTGGCGTGCTGGCCAAGCTGTAGCATCACCTCATCCATCACCATGGACCAAGGCATTTGCAAGGCTGAACTGTGCACACCACTCCTGTGGCTGCCCATGCCACCCCAACTTTCTCACCTGGGCTGAGTGTAGGCTCATCATTAATGATATGGCTTCTTGTTCCTCAGGGTATCTCTTTAATTGAAAAATTGGGCTGAGGAGAGACCTTCCACCAAACACGGCTAATTGCAAACAGGAGCAGGGAGTTTGCAGGGTGCCAGTGCTGATGGGGGGAGGGACTTTGGGTAATTCAGCGCTCCTTGCTCATCCAGGTAAATTGGCTGACCTTGAGGAGCCTCCTGAGAGCTGGGTCATGGTGGAACTGAGCAGGGAAATGTTACACCTGGAGGCAGGTACCTGGGTAGGGGGCATGGCAAAGGGGGGGTGGGATATGGCAAAAGGAGCTTCAGCAAAGGAGGCTGCTGAGCTCATGAAATGCTGCTCTGGCACAGCTTGGTCTCCTGCAGGGGTGCTCTGCAGTTGAGCGGGGGGTGGTGTGGCTCAGCTCTGCTAGAACAGGGAACCCTGAGGCAGGAGGGTCTCCCAGGGAAGCCATTGGCTGGGAGGGAGAGCATCAGTGCAGGGCCTTTTCCTAGAAAATAATTGTCTGACTCAAGTCATTCCCTGGGGGAAGAGAGCACAGCTTCAATCCTGCTGAGTTGCTCAGTGAGGAGGTGATGGGGAACATGCGTCATAGTTACCCCCTGTGTGGGACATTGCTCCTTCCCGTTGCATCAGCATCTAGGGATGCCTTGAAGCTCTGACTGAATGGCCCATGCAGCCTGCTCAGTCCCCAGCACGCAGGACACCGTGCCGGGAGCAGTCATGAGTGTGCCCAGCCAGACGGAAGAAGCGGCTGTGGGTTTCCCTCCATGTATCACCAGCACAGGGGCTGACGTCCCTGTGGCTTCTCCCACACACGCTGGCAGCTCTCGGTCAGTTTTGGTTGTCCCCTGGGTGCTATAAGGACAGTGGTGGCTGTTGTGGGAGACCAGGCAGGGAGAAGGGCCACTCTGAGCATTGCTGCTCTATGGGTTTCCTCCCTAGGCTGTTTCCCAGAGGGCTGGAGGCTTTGAATTGCTGAAACCAGCACAGTCCATCCCAGAACTCGCTCCAGCCCAGTGGGGCCACATGCTCAAGTGAAAACTTGAGTGGGGCCACAGGCAGTTGCCTCCTCTCCCCTGCAAGGGCCCTCGCTGCTCGGCTGGGAAAGGTTCATCTCCTCAGGCATATTATAATCTATTAATTAGGTAACAGACACTGCTGGTGGAGGTTCGGGTTTCACCCACCATGGTGTCAAACGGAGGTCAGGCTCTTGGCTTGTCCCTTGCCCTGCCTGCCCTCAATTAATGTCTGTGTTCCCCACAGCCGTCACTCGGGCAGGGAGGGCATCTCCGCTGCCGGCCCTGTGCTTGGCATCGGCATGTGTTGCTATGGCTCTGAGTGGTGCAGAAGCTTCTTCTGGGTCTCAGGGATGGGGAAGGAGCATAGAGGGTCCCCAGGATGTGCCTAAGGATCTGGGTTCAAGGTGTAGGGGACTGCTTGGGGGTCAGGGTGACCTTGGCATCACCCCAATACTGAGGGTGTTGCCAGCCATGGGAGGGATCGTGTGCATGGTGGCGGGATGGCAGCGCTGGCTGTGGTCCATCCCTGTTGCCAGCACGCCCACGGCTATTTTTACAGCCCAGAAACATTGTGCTCCCAGTGCTGTGAGCTAGCAAAGGTACTGGGATGTATCAGATTAGCAAGAGCAGCTTCCTCATGACCTGGAAAAGTGCTTGGGCTGAGGTGTTCTCAGGACACCGGGTCCCACTAGCTGTTGGGGACCCAGATCCCATACCTGGAGCAGAGGTGACATGCAGACTGTTTTTCCCCTGAATCCACCCTGGTGAAACTTTGGCAGAGGGGACTGGGGACGGCTCAGTCCAGAAGGAGAGCTGGCTGCTCCATGAGAGCTTGCTGCATCGCTGGTGTGCATTTGCTTCTGAATGCAACACTCCTATTTTAATTTGCTTTTCTCATTTGATGCATTGTTATTTTGTTCTGAAAGAGCTTTAGGAGGTCTCTGTATCCGACGCGCTGGGAGGAAGCATGGCTGCTCCTCCGCTCTCCCCATTCCCTGGCGTAAGCAGGCCTTTCTTCTCCCCTTTATTTTAGTGCTTTGATGTCCTTATAATTTATTTTTGCAGCAGAGTTGTTTTCATGATAAAATGGAAATGTTTCCTGTGGGTGGCTTTAAAATGAAAGGCTGAGCAAAGAGGCTAAAAATAGCCCTGCGTGAGCCACTGGCTGCCTGAGTGGCTGGACTGGGCAGGGGCTGCCTGCCCACAGAGCCCAGGAGGGGATCTGGTGAGGACCCCCAGAGCTGTGACTATGGGATCCCGCACCGATGGTTAACCCTCTCTGCACTGGGGCACATGGGCTGGTTTGTGGGATGAGCTCTGGGTTGCATTTCCCTGGAGCTAAGTTTAGTTGCTGTATGTCTGTGGCAGAGCCATCCATCCCCTGTCCCAGTGTGAGTCCTGCTTGGATGAGAGGGGACACAGAGAATCCCCATGGGACCATTGCTATTGGCATGGAGCCCACAAAGCATCCTGGACAGTGCCAGTGACGGGGTGCTGAGCCCCCCCACCCCAGCCTCTTTCCACTGCTGCACAAGGGAAAGCCTGGAGCTCATGAGCAGGATGAAGCTAGCAGGCCATATCTCAGTAGCTGGGTCTGCCCAGCCCCTGCCAGGCTGTTAGCCCCAGCCCCCTCCCAGGGTGCACCAAGGGCTGCCCTGCACCAGAGCTGGCCTAGGGGTAGGATGGGGCTGTCAGTCCTTATCCATCTGAGCTGATGCTGCTGGGAGAGCTCCGCTGGTAACGTGTCTCTCTTCACATGCACCAACTGCCCTGCTAGCGGGAACGTGCAGCCCTGTTTGCCCTGCTGACTCATCTTCTTCCCTTTCATCTTCTGTCAGATGTAGCTGATTATATGGGGCTTTAAATAGGGCTTGTCTCTGATTACACGTGCCCAGCTCTTACCATTTCTCACCCAGGCATGACGTGAGCAGGTAGCCTCCTGCCAGGGATGTGTAACGCTTCCTTACAGCTGTGGGAATGGGGGTGGGTGGTGGGATGGTCTGGGGCTACCTCCTTGCTTTATTTTTGATGGCAATAGCTCTGTGGGTGCCTCCAAACAAATCTCATCTCAGCATCCTTTCTGCTGCTCACACAGATCCCTCCTGTCCTCCGAGTGCTGACCCCAAAACCCCACCGCCATGTGCTGGTGCCCCACTGACTGGCTCTCGCTCTGCTCAGGCTGCGGAGCAGAAGCATCCATGACCTTGCTCTGCAGTGGCTTTGCACGGCAAGTCCCTGCCCCTGGGGCCAGAGATGATGCAGTCACTTGGCATCCCACAATTCGGTCACATCACAGAAGGATCCGATATATTTCCCGAGCATGGCCTTGGAGTCCTGTAACCATGCCAGGGATGGCAGGGAGAACACTGTAGGAGCTTTATTCCCCGTGTGGGTGCTCTCAGGCTGTGACTGAGTCACCCTGTAGCCATTCCTGATGGTGTTGGGCAGGCTGGCCCAGGACAGCAATGCTTCTCTGAGGCAGTGGCACATCACTCAAAGGCGTTTGATATAAATAGATGGGAGGCTGAAACCGAAAGCTGTAATCATGTGTGTGCAGCACGAGACAGGAGTGGGTAAACACAGGTGGCTGCTGTGTCCGCCAAATGGGCCCCTCCCGAAATGCAGCTCAGTGACACAACCGGCGTCCCACAAGCCGGCTTGGTGACACAAATATCCCCAGCAGGTTTGTTAGGTGGGGACCAGGACAGAGGTGCTGGCTGGGATGGCAGGTTTGATGGGGGTCTTCAGCCCACTCCTCCTCCTCCGCTGAAATCCACTCTGGGAAGTTATGGGCATTAAAAACCCCAGCAGGGACTGAGCTGACCCCAACCACAAACCCTGCGGTGCCCGGGGGTGTTCGTTGAGGCACTGGTCTCTGCAGAGACCTGGGCCTAGGGCTGGTGATGCGGCTCACATCCCCCAGGCATGCTGAAGTCAGCCATTTACTTGGAAATTGCTCTTAGCTGAAGGCAGGCAGTTAAATTGCAAATGAAAGTTAAATATTTACAGCATTCAAATGAGTGCTGCGATCTGCCAGGCTGGGAAACCGTGTGTACCACGGACTCCTGTGCTGTACAGAGACATCTGCAAGCTGGTGGCTTCGCTCCAGTCCTGCCACAGAGTGTGGACCCGGCTTGCCTGGCGTTCAAGTGCTGCCTGGAGGGACACCGTCTGGGTCCCCAGGCATGTTTGGTGCTGGCCACAGTGGGGGAACGTGCTGGGGTGCGTCCTGGGTTTTAAGGCCAGGGAGAACAATTATCTCTAATGAAACTACTCCATTACAGTACTCACTATTGTGAGTCTCAAATTCCTCAGGAACAATTTGGGTGGCCAGTTACCCTTCCGCTTAAGTAAACAGATAATTGTGCCTTATTGAAGGGCGGATGTTGAAAAGTCAAAAAGAATGGGGTGTGAGCTCTGCTTCCCTCCTTTGCAGTGGCCCCTCCTGGCCCTGCCGTGTGGGGCCGAGGATGGATGGTTGGTGCCAAGTCTCTTGCATGGGACTGCATCTTCAGACGGTGGACCACAGCTGCAGCTCTGCCCACAACCTCCTCTGAGACTCTGGAGAGCCTGTCTCCATGGTCCTGGGTGATTTTTTATTAATTTGGATGATTTGGTGAATAGAGAATCAATCGCCTGTCAGCAGGGCTGGCATCACCAGCTGGTGTGAAGGAAATGTGAAGGGAACGACCAGTATTTATTAAAAAACTGACACTGGAAGGGAAGCACCCTGGTGAGAACCCTGGGGAAGCAGCTGAAGAGCCTGGGTTTCCCAGTAGATTTAGGCAGCAGGAGCTGTGCAGCCACAAGCTGGTGGAAGCAGAAGATCTAATTGCCCTTATTATTGACTGTTGTGCCATGGTTTCTAGGTTTTCTTTGCATTAATGGCCAGAGATGTAATGGCTTTATCACCAGTATGGTGATCCTGGAGGCACCTCCAGCAATAAGGAGCCTGACAGGGCAGGGAAGTGAGAGCTCATGAGGTTAGAAGTGGTCCAGCTTTGCTGGTGACGCCAATCAGCTGTGGCTCTCCCATGCAGCACTGGCAGCAACTGGTGGCACTACTTCTGCCCCAAAAGCCCTGGATGGGGCAAGCAGGGTTGGAGATGCCCCAAGAGTTCTGCAGACCTCAACGAGCAGCACAAAGGGCATCCCTGCGGGGTGATGGTGGCAACAGATGACAATAATCCCCACCAGCTGTCAGTGGAGGTGGTCCACGGGCTCCACAAGTGTGAATTGGGCCTCTCTTTGCCTTTGAGAGGACTGAAAACCCAGGGGGAGCCCCGGTCAGCCCGCTGTGGCTCACGGTGTGCATGCACACTGCCAGCCTCGCGCTCCCCTGCTAGCACGGCACCAAGCACGTGTGATGGGGGAACCAAAATGCTGTGGCCAAGAGGATTCTGCAGGCTTTTTCATTAACCTTGGCCCAGATACAGTTTGTTTTAATAATCCCTACACAGATTGCCCAGATCAGGGCAGTGTTTCCCTCATCCCTGTAGATGAGAGAGAGAAAATTGTCAGGAATGTTTTTTTTTTCTGATAACTTCACCGGTTTTGTGACCCTGCTGACAGGTTTGGCTTAGGAAGGGGGGCAGCAGCTTGTGCTCAGCGCCAGCTGCAGCTCATGTTCCTGCCATCTCCAGCTCAGCTGCTGCACCCGTGCCGCTTGCGAGCCTGCCCTACTTTGGATCAGGCCGCAATATCTTTGATTGTGAGGTCAGTGACAGCTGCTGGCAGGCCTGGCTTTACGCTGTGTTTACTTTTTAAGCAGCTCACTACAAATACAAAATGAACAGCCTCCCTGGGCTGCTTTAACTGTTTCATTATTCCTGCTGAGGAATTGCGGGTGAATTAGTACGGGGCTCATGGCGTTCCGGCAGCTGGGGCTGTTTGCATTGGGCGAGGCTTTGGTCCTTCGCCTTAATCCTGGGTTCAGTTACTGAGCCCTCACCAATAACCGCTTTATGGGGGGCTCACAGATAATCCACAGCGTAACTCAGTTACTCCTTATGCCTTGAGGGATGGAGGGAAATCTTTGCCTCTCTTGGGTGACCTTCTGTACCCTCTCTCCTCCAGCAGATGCAGGGATTTTTAGTGAGGTGTTCACCCTGCACCACTGGTGATGGTCACCCCTGCCAGCCCTTCCCCAGACAGAGGCACAGCAAGTAGACCCTCTGGTTCTCCTACATCAGTCAAACCCTCTTGCTGCCTCACTGGGAGAGCCTTGGCTCTGTGGTGACAGGCAGCTGAGCGGCATGAGGCCAGCAAGACGTCATCTCTGTGCTGGGAGCACACACTGTTCTCTTCTGTAAATGACTTGGGAGGAAGGAATTTAACTCAGAATTTCCTCCTTAAGAGCTCTGGCCCTTGTTCTGGGCAGAGTCTTCTGGGAGGGGGGTTTTGGCTGCCTAGGATGCTGGGAGAGGCAGAGACTGGCTGTGGGGGCTGGGATGCTGATGGGGAAGGGTGCTCAGCCAGCTCAGATCCCCCTACTTCCACACTTCTGCTGATGGCTCCTGCACAGGCTGTCAAGGAGGCTCAGAAATGGAGAGGTGGGGAGGAGAGGGGTTAAAACCTGCTGTGGCTTAGGGGCATTGGAGGTGCTGGTACGCATAGTGACAGTGTCAGCATGCCTGGGGAGGCATCCAAAGCATGTGCAGCCCTGCAAACGTGAGATTCCCTGCTGCATTGCTTGCCCTGGGCCAGCTGCCCACAGCTCCCCACCCAGGGGCTACCAGGCCCCCGTGGGTCTGGGGCATCCTTGCAAGGAGGCACAAGGTGAATCTCCCTCTTTGCTGTGTGGCTGTTGTGCCATCTCACATCCTGAGCCGCCCTTCCACGTGCCTGGTCAGCACGTGAGTCCTTCCTACCCAAAAGCAGGAGCCGGTTGCCAGACTGGAAACTGTGAGCTCCCTGCAGGAGCAGCTCTCTGTTACTTGCTCCAGAGCCGTGATGCTCGGCTTTTGCTTGCTGCTGTTTCAGCTCTGCAGTGGTCTGGGTACTGGGAATTAGCATAATTAGCACTTTTAGTGCCACTTGCTCATCACGGATACTGAAGCCTTTTGCGGATTTCTCTGTAAGAAGTAGGTCAGCAAAAACTCTCTTTGGGAAGAGGGGAAGCACAGAGGATTAATTAACTTGCTTGGTATTGCACAGTCAGGCAAAGGCAGTGCTGCCAGAAAGCATCCCCCTTCCTGGGGGAAGCGGGGGCTCTTGCGGCAGGGCCCTCCTCCTCCTCCCTGTTGGGCATGGGCACAGTTGAGATGCTCCTTGTTCACTCTTCCAAACCAGGCTCCATCTCACAGCTTGTGAGCACAGCCTGGACTTCTGATGGCCAGTGACAAAGTTCCTGTCCTGAAGCCTGATGTTTGCAGCCAGGGCCTGTTTCTGAGCAGCAGGAGCTGGCGATGATGTAACCAGCACTAAAAATAGCCCAAGGAAGAGTTCCTGAAGCAGCAGGAGAAACTGCAGGCAAGGGATAGATGGGAGGGCTTAATTCACAAGAAATCACATTCCCAATTGGTGCTGATTCAGTCGATCCTCTTGGCATTGCCTGGAGCACTGGTGTTCGGAACATTAGGCCAAGTGCTGCTGCCAGCTCCCAGGGCCCAGGAGAGCATCATTGTCCCTTATCCTTCCCCACTCTCCTGTGGGTCTTATATTTGTACCCTCACCCACGGAGAGCTGGTGGGGAAAACTATAGCCAGTGGTGGGCAGGATGGAGAGCCTGCAGCAAGGGGCAGGAGGGTGCAGGTCCCAGCCATGGACACGCGTATTATGGTGTGATTTGGTTTGTAACTGAGTGGGGCAGAAGTCCCCCATAACTACAAAATCTGGAATGGCTGAACCTGTTCCTCTGTGTCACCCATTGTGTGAGGCTGAGCTTCCCTGCCTAGCCAAGTGCCCAAGTGGGTTTGCAGCCCTGGAGCCTGCAGCTGCTGTCAGCCTGCCCCACAGCACCACAGGCTCTGCCATGAGCATGATCAGCAGTGACAATGCCATCAAGGAGAAGGATCTTGTTCTTCTATGAATAAAGAGGATTTATTCTGAGGTGAGCTGTTTAGGAGAACCTGGTAGAGGTTTTCCCTTCAAGGTAGGATGAAAAGGTTCATCTACAAAGCTAAAAGATACATAGGGGTATATTCTGACTTTTACAGCACCATCAGCTCCCTGATGGCTGGAGTAAGGGCCAGATTGGTAGGTGGATGCTCAGAGGAAAGCTAGCAGGAGGAGCAGGCAAGAAGGTACAGGAGGAAAACCATGTCCAAGCTCTTCCACAGGAGAGAAAATGAGAGAGCAATGGGGGCTGCTGGAGGGTGGAAGAGAGAGGGAAGGACACCTGGGTTCCTGCAGCGGGGGGTTAGTGACCAAGTATCCGCAGCACAAGCCTGCAGTTATTGGGTCACTGCAGGCTTGGCAGGCAGGGAATAGAGCTGCCAGTGAGTCCAGAATCTAGCTGGAGTCACGCTTGACTTCTGCAAGGAAGCAGGTATCAGAGACAGCGCCTGGCCCATCTGTGGAGATGGATGGTGGTGAGTGAGGTGTCACAAGCCCTTTCCTTCCTGTACAAAAGGCAGCCTGTGATGTGTGACATACAGACAGTACCCTTCCAACTGCTATTTTTATTATTTCTCATTTGACTTAGTGGTACAAAAATCTTGCAAGCATTAAATTTGTTGAATAGGGATGAGAAGTTTTCTGTAACTGGTTCTTCACCCAGGGGAACTCCATGAGGGATGTCTGCAGCTGCCAAGCCAAAGTTTCTGACCTTCTCTCACATGCAATCGCCTCCCAAAGGGTCTGCTGGCACTGGTCCTGATCCCACAGAAATGCAGTGGGAGGAGGATTTGGGGTGTATCTCTGGGCAGAACCAGGCTGTGCAAAGCAGCCGCAGAAGTGAAAATGGAAATTGAAGGCTGGAGGTGGCAGGTTTAAAGCAGCTGACGGACAAGCTGACTTATTTTGATTGATATTTATATCTGAACTGGCTTTTCCCTGCCCTAAATAGTCTGCGCTGCTATGCTGCTCTGAGCAGTACCGGTGACATTTTGGCAGTGCCAGCCTGGTAGGTGTGGCAGGATGTGTGACCACAGGACACCAACCAAACCCTGGTATCACCCGGCTTGGGAAGTTCCCAGAATGTTCCCCAGAGGAGTGTCAGCTCTGAGTCGTGTTCCTGTCTGCATACAGGGGGATTTGGGCTGTTGCACTGAAGGTGAAGCCATGAAATTGTGCCTATATAGGGAGCAGGGACAGTGTCTTAGGGTGAGCACACAAGCTGCTCCATGGTGAGGTCTGGGTGAACTAACAAAGATAGAGGGTGCATGGGCAAAGCCTGAAGTGGAAAGTGCATTCCCAGTCATGGGAGTGTTGCCCTAAGCACCACCATGATAAACAATTATTCCAAATACCAGCACAAATAGATATAATTATTCCATCCTGCTGTACTGGCCCTTGTGCTGCTGCCCGGCCCTGCGGGATGGGGAAAGGAGCAGAGGGATTTATTCACCAAGAAGCTCCTGAGGGAGGCTCAGAAAAAGGAGAATCAGAGGACGAAGCTGCGGGAGGGCAGGCACTGAGAGACGGAGCTGCCACAGCCTACGAGCACAAGAGGAACCCAAAGCTGACGGCTCTTTCCAGCTTCAGCTGCAGCCAAGATGGTCGCCCACAGAGCCCAGCAGCACTGACGTGGAAGACAGGAGCAAAGGGCTGACCCAAACCTCTAGATTTGGGGTTTCACTGAGGCTGCACAGTATGCAGCAGTGCCATGAGCTGCCCCAAACACCCCCTCACCAGCTTGACAGATCCCAACTCACTCTCCCAGATAGAGCTGGAAGACCATGCATGGGCGATGGCTCTGTGTTGGAGCAGCCATGGCTGCGTGCCACCAGTGTTAGCAGTGTGCCTTGGGAGGTCAGGTCCCACCCGTGTGTTTGGAGACTCTGCCTTACACTGCATGAAAACTTAGATTTTACAGAAAAAAAAAAAAAATCTTTGGCCTCTCCTAACCTCCAGGCACTTGCTATCTATGTATTGTTCTCTCTGTGTGCTTTTTTTTTGGCAAGTGATTGTTTTATCCTATGATAGATAACACATGAGCTCTGCCATGGCAGCAGCTCACTAGGTAAGGAGTATTGCTGGGAGTTACAGCCTCAGCAACTGGGACTGCTGCAAGGAGAGGAGCAAGGGGCACAGCAGTAACCAGCGTTTTGTCACCCGGAGCCCAAGTGGGATCTCCATTAGTAGCCCACAGACACCATGTCCAGGGCTCAGTACAGCTGAGCAAGCAAGGCAGGCATTCTGGGATGTGGGGGGGTCATCCAGGACTCCCAGGAACTCTTTGTCCCGAAGAGGCTGGACATCTCCCTGGGATAGGCCAGGGGTATTTTGCATGTGCTGCTGGCTCAGAAGCAGCTCATTGATGCTGCTCTCTTATACTCTCCTGCATTTTCCCTGAGCAGCAGAGCAGGATGCAAGGACATGCAGTCAGTCCAGGGCTTCTGTAGGAACCCAACAAGCGCAGGCAGGCTGTGCCATGGCATTCAGCCCTTTCCCAGCAGGTAAGCAGCCTTCCTGGATGGGCACTGCCACCATCCCCATGTTCAGTGCACCACACATCACGTGCTCCCTGCTTGCCTGAAGCATAGCCAACAAATTCAACCTTAAGCCATGTATCACGGGTATTTTTGCTTATGGTTTCTGGGTCTGGTCAAATCAGTTAAAGGGAACTTGGTGTGGAGAAGAACCTTTCCATTAATCACAGCCTTTTGCAGGAAAAAACAGATCCTTTACCTGTGATCCCTTGCGTCCTGGCTCGTTGACCAGCAGCTGTCAGCTCTCCATTTGTGCAGTTCTTGAGAAATCCCAGAGTACATCACAGTAAACAAAGTCCAGTTGTGTTTTTCTTCTGTGACTCATCCATCAATTTGGTATTCCTCAGGAATAATAGAAAGTGCCTGGCGAGGGACAGGCCTGCCCAACTGAAATGCTGATCTGCTGGGGCTCAGGGCCCTGGCTTTGCTGCTGCCTCATGCAAAATATACCCATCGTTAGTTACCCTCCTTTTTCCAGCTCCATTCTCATAATTATTTTTGACCTGGAGAAGACTGCGGGTAGTGCATGGAATCCATTTCCGTGCAAGACATCTTTAAAGCATGATATTTTTCTGCTACTTCATTAAATTAAGTGCTGTCTTCCTTTAGTGGCCTGGCTTTTTTAGTCCTGAATCAGACAAATCATCTGATGAAATCTTTTGCAAGTAAATAATAACTAGAACCATGTGCATTAATTTGAACTTCCCACAGGCACAGTAAAAGTGGCATGGACCGCATCATGCAGACAGAGCATGGGATTAAGACTAGGTGAGGAATACACAGTTAGCAAACTGTATTGAGGTGGAACTGGGATGATTTTGTGGGAAGTGGCTGAATTTTGGGGAGTTTGCATTTTTGATTCGGGGTCTCAGTTTTCATATAAATGAAATTTTGCAACCTTCACCATGGCAAGAATACTTTTGAACTAGGGAACTTTATAACAGTCCCCTGTCCCTGGTAAAAGGAACAATTCCTAGATCCCTAGCTGGGGAGACAAAAAAAGATACATGAACTTTATGCTCAAGTGAGTTTCCTCTGGATCATGGATTTGACACAGCTTAAGAAGGAAAAGTTTGCTTTGCCTCTTCCTATATTGTACTAGTTCTGTGAATAGCAGGAAGTGCTTGTTCCTTTAAACCGTCAGTCTGGCACTTTGCATCCGCTCTTTAAAAACACAGATATATTTATATATACATGCAAACACAGTGCATGCAAGGGAGAGGAAGGTATTTGTGGAAGTGGGATGTTTATTGACTATCTATTTTGTGAATGATTTTGGCAGAAGGAGAAAGGCACCTTTCTGACTGCCTGTGTGAGCAGATACTGGATTAAACGCTGCATCTCTTTTGTCTTAGGGAAGAGGAGGAGGAGGAGGAGGGTTGAGTGCTGCTATTGCAGTGACTCCTAGAACTAAATGTCTTATATTCAACAGCGTCATGCCATTGCTCTGGGAGAAATGCTCTCAAGAAGTGGTACAGGGTGCCTCGAGTGCCAGTCAAAGGATTCCTTGTATGCCTGGAAGCACAGCTAGCTGGAGGTTCATCCTAGACCTGATGGGATGCTTGGCTGGAGGTTTAGGAAGTGACCCTGAGCTGTGTGTGGGCAAGGGAATGAAAGGCTTGCCAGGCCAAGCTCAATGTTGATGTCTTCTTACAGGCATGATCTGTATCAGGGAAGCTGATTGTGGGGGAGGTAGGAGATGGCTGAGTGACTTGAATAGCCTGGAATTTCTCCCCTGCTAATTAAGAGGATAGGAAAGCAGCACAGCAAGGAGCAAGGCCAGAGGAAACCTAATGCTGCAGTGAGCATATGGGAATACTCCCAGCCTCTGGAGGGATGGTGCAGCCACCCTCTTGGGAGGGGACCCATGGGGAGACACTTCAGCTGCCCTCTCCCTGTGGCTGGGGAACCTAAATCAGACGTGAGCCCTAGACCAGCTCTGGGCTTGCAAACAAACATTAAAACTAGTTGCATGGGTCAGTAATCTCCAGCCTTAACTGCCTGTCTCTTGAGTAAATTACAGACCTGCCCTCTCACAACCAGCTTCAGCCCAAAGAGGCATGGACTTAAAACAAAATATTTAAATATCCAAGGGAAGTCACCAGTTTTGAATTGTGAGAGACACATACAAAAACAGATTTTGAAATTATGATAATCATCATGGCGCCAGTCAGATAAATGGGGAGACTCTGAACTGGCAGCCTTGCTTGGCTTTGACTGTCAGCCTGATGGGCAAGAGACACATATTTTAAGCAGTGAGAACCAAGGGATATAATTTGTTTCTTACACAAGACTCTACGTGTGTTTGTACTTTAGAACAAGGAAGAAATCAGAGATCTCTTGCCCTCTGAATCTCTTTGGTGAACTGATCCTTACCTCTGCAAACCAAGGACTGTTCCTGGGCCCACGCAGAGGCAGGCAACTGCAGAGCGGAGGTGGGAGGTTTGAAAAAGATGCTCTGTGCACACAGCCCTGCCTGGGCAGCCCTTGGCCACAAAGACTGTGTCCGCTCTAGAAACAAAGGATGCCTTTTGCTGGGTGTGTTGTACAGCAGAATTGTGGTGGCTTGTGTGGCTTTTAGCTGTCTGACCTTTATTTAAATGAAATGCAGAGTAATTTGTATCTAAGTGGAGTTGTTCTGTCTCATTAGTGTGATTAAATAGATGGCAGAACATTACTAAGTTCATTGTCAGAGAGACTGTTGCTTAGTAATTTGAACTGCAATGATCTCATTATTCACTCTTTTTTTTTCCTTACAACGATGGTGGCTCTGTTGTTACAGGCACATTCATGGGCTCGCAAGCAAACCCCGACCACTGCGATGGCATTTAAAACATTAGGCCACAGGCTCTGAGAAGTCATTCAGGGTAAAGCTGAGCAGGGAGAGCCTTGTATGCCTGCATGAGAATTTTGGTGGTATAGAAAAAGAGGTGCAGAATGAGCAGGTGAGCCCAAGCATACAGCCCTATGTATGGCTAGGAGCCCTAGGGCTCCTCTGCTTCAGGGACCAAAGGCCCTGCCTCTGTCTCCTCAGCAGGACAAGGGGCACAAGGGTCCCTGCAGCCTGGCTGCAGCCATGTCCAAACTAACAGCATGTGTCATGCACCCACAGGGGTTCAGGTGCCTTTGCAGGCACCAGGCAAAACTAACAGAAGCCCTACCTACCTACAGCTGCTGCAGCCTGCAAGGTATGGAGGTGTCATGCCAAAGACTGCCAATGGCCGAGGGAGAGGAAACCCACCCACCCCATGTAGGGCTGCTGCATGGGGGCTCGAGGCTTGTGGACAAGGCCAAGTGCACTGGAGGGCCAGCTCAGGCATTCACCTCGCAAGGATGGGAGCCATACTTGCAAGGCTTTTCCCCTGTACTCAGAACTGGTGAGGCTTCACCTTGAGTACTGTGTTCAGTTCTGGGTCCCTCACTACAAGGACATTGAGGTCCTGAAGTGGGTCCAGAGGAGGGCAACCAGGCTGGGGAACAAACCTTACGAGGAGCTGAGGGAGCTGGGGGTGTTTAGTCTGGAGGAGGCTGAGGGGAGACCTTATCATTGCCTATGATGACCTGAAAGGAGTTTGTTGAGAGGTGGGCCATGGTCTCTTCAGACAAGTGACAGGTGACAGGACAAGGGGAATGGCCTCAAGCTGCACCAGGGCAGGTACAGATTAGATGTCAGGAAGATATTCTTCACCAAAAGAGCTGTTGGAATGTGAAACAGTCTGCCCAGGGAGGTGGTGGAGTCACCGTCCCTGGGTGTATTTAACAGATGGGTAGATGAGGTGCTCAGGGATGTGGTTTAGGAGAGGACAGGGACGGTTGATCTCACAGGGCTTTGCCAACCCGGTGATCCCGTGTCCTCTGCTTGTCAGCACCGCGTCTGGGAGCCACGGAGGGGCCTCTTCTCCCCACACTCCTGCTACCCAGGCCTGGGCTCTACGGCGCAAGACGGCCATCCCCGCCTCCCCACGGCTCCCCTGGAAGGGGTGCCCGGCCAAGCTGCGGCGGACGGGGAGGCCCAGGATCGCACCCTAGAGCTGCCCCAAGCCCACCGCCCGCCCCGGCTACCCTAGCAACAGCGGCGCTGGCGGCCGTCCAATCAGCGTGCAGCGGTGAGGGATGAGCCAATAGGAAGGCGGAAGGGTGGGTAGGGCGTGCCTGGGTGGGGGAGGGCCGGCCCCGCTCGCGCCGCCATTTTGACGTCTGAGGAACAAAAGAGACGAAGCCGCCGCTGGCGCCGGCTGGATACCAGGTAACGGCGGAATTCTGCCGCTCCCCCGGGTNGCAGGGGAAGGGGCAGTGTCCGGGCTCAGCGGGAGGGGGGTTATTGTGCGGCAGTGCTCTGGTTGCGCTGCCGGAGGAGCGGAGCGGGAGCGGGGCTGCGG
>VXBZ01002761.1:2191974-2206828 GCA_013399135.1 Heliornis fulica
GGGTGGCAGCGGTTACGGAGCGTCCCTGTTCGTACACCGCATCGCGGTTCCTGCCCGGCCTTGCCCTCTCCTGCGAGGCTGTGCTCAGCGCGGGGGGCGCAGGGAGAGCTCGCTGGGTTTAGGGGGCTGGCTGGCTGTCGCCTTTCGCTGTTACTCGTCAGTTTTCATCTGTCTGAATCATAAGACGTTGGCTTTCCATTTTGCCCGGGTGATGGATGTGCTGCGGGTTTGAGGACTGTTTCCTACACTCGGCGGTATTGCAGAATAGGGCGCTTCAGTGCGTGCTGTGTAATGGGACGTGCTGAGCGCGAATCGCCTGTTCCAGTGTGAGACGGCAGTGCAGGCTCATGCCTTGGTACGAGCTGGTTTGAGCATCACAGGTCTTGTTTATATGGCTTGGGGCCCTCAGGCTCTTAAACAAAAACATTTGTGATTGAGGCTTTGGACATCGGCGTTTAGGCTTAAGAAAATAAATGTTATCGTTGTTGATAAAATAACAGCCTGTTGGTAGTTACGCCCTGATATGTCCTTGGCCTTAATTCCACCGTGAAAAGTATGTGTGTTTAACACTGATATCTTTCCTGATACGTGTTGGAATTTAATTCCTTCTAGCCTGTCGGTTTATTGTTTTGGGTGGTTTTGGTTTTTTTTTCTTTGACACAGTGCCTTATGTGTCCCACAAGCTCAGGGGTTTTAGAAATGCACCCAGTGCCTGTATGCCTGTATGCAGACTGATGAACTTGTCTAAATTTGGCTGGTTTAGTATCTTCCAGCTTGTTATTATGATTTTTCATTAATAACGTATGTTAGTAAATGAGGAAGAATCAAATTAGTTCATTGACAGGATTCAGGAGAAATTACTAAAAAAAAACAGTAATCTTTAATGCTGGGAGGTGTTGCCTGCTTAAGGGCTGTGGAAAGGATTTCAGGAAAGGATTGCAGCTGTTCATGCATGCTTGATTGTAAACATTTCAGGCCTTAAACTTGGCCAGTTAACTTTTCATAAATTTTTGTTCATTCAATTTATCGATGAAAAGCTGTTTTCCTGTCTCTTCTGCCTTGGCTGTTTGTACCTTTCTGAAATAACAATCTATTTGTTATATGTGGTACTTCAGTTATAAAAGTAATGTAAGGTTTATGCTGCTCTTTCTTTTTGTGGTAAGGTAGATCATAGCCATTGTAACCAGGTGGTGTGGTAACTTGGGAAGTAGCTGGAAAAATGGATAGTGATCAGTTACTGGGATACTGGGCTTTGTGCTCAGAAATCCTTTCACTACTAATTGTTTGCAATGAAGACTTCAGATTTGTAAGGCACATGGTTTTAGAAAAACAGGATTAGAAAAGATGTTAGAGTAAGAAACTCTTTGCTGTCTGGGTGAGCTCCCAGCCAGGTCATGATATGGTGGTACTTTAACTGTTCTCTAATCAGGTGGGAAGTGAGAGGGCATTTTGGGGATCTTTAATTTTTAAAGGGTGAGGTGTAAACCTTAAAGCCCTAAGGATATTTGAGTCTGTCAGCTATAATGCTGGGGACAGAATTGGTTTAGGAATAGGTGGAGGCAATGAAGTGGAAGCTTTCAGGTTGATTGTGGAAGACTGACTTCTCTGGCAATATAAATTCCACAAGATTGTTGTATCTAAAGGGATAAATGAAATAGAAGTAAGTCTTTAAAATATTTTATAATTTATTGTCTGATTACTTTCACTGAATTGAGCTAGGTAAAATCTGAGGAAATTCTGGAGTCACCAGTATTAAACATCAGTTACTTTTGATAATTGTCATCTGATGGTGTTAAAATTCAGGAGGCAGACAAAATGTTTCTCTGGGAGGTCAGCACTGCCGCTCCTGCAGCTGGGTCTGTGTTGGAAGTCAAGAGCAGTTCCAGAATTCAGAATAGGCAAAACAAGTGTTTCCTCATAATGCTTCTGATGTAGTACTGCCCAGGTTGCTGTGCTTCAAGTGGAAAAGGCTAAGGGCAAAGGCAGAGTTCTGATGTGAAGTGTGGTTTGATGTGGTTTATAACACTAAGCTGAGCTACAGTGTCTTCTTTTTTGATGTAGTTCATTGGTTTCCTTAATATTTATATACCAGTGCTTAAACAGTGAACCTGTTTAAAGGGTTGGAATGTATTCCAAAAGCTGAGATGTGATATCGGAGATTGAAAAGGCAGAGATACTATTTTAATGCCCTTTGCTGCTCTAGCTGAACCCAGAAGTGTGGGGTAAGAGCTACAGTGGAGTTTTAAGCTTTATTAGCCTGACATTGTGTGTTCATAATAACTCTTGTGTATCTAGTGAGTATGGGCTAGGACTATTATCTGAAAGCTGTCAGGTTTTTACACTGGTGTGTGGAAAAAACTTGCTGCCTCTCATTTAGTTCATCCAGTTATCAGTTGTTGAATTTGCTGATGCTTAGCAGGTCCCTGTTGGCAAGAAGCTGCGGTTGGTCTCCAGGCAACGCAGGTCCGGCTGAGCATCTCTGTGCCTTGCTTGAAGAGATGAAAATTTTCCATTGCGGGGAGAGGATTTTTCCTCTTGCAAATTCTTTAACTGGCTTTCTGTCTTGACCAGGGTTATCATAGTTCTGAAAACAATATAGGGATAATTTTCAAATATTGAATACCTACATTTTAGTTTTAAGGTATAATTGTAGACGCACATTTCTATGGCTGTTAGAATATCCTATTAAATGTTACTGTGGGGCCTTTCGCATTACCTATTTAGTTTCAAAACAATTCTTTCCCTCTTTTGCAAAAAGCTGTATAACACAATATGTGCTGTAAGTAGCCAGCAATTTCTGCCACAAAATCTGAAATACTAGAAGACCTAGTAGAAGCAAAATCATTTGTTCAAACGAAGGTCTAACATTGACTGTATTTATCACGTTTAGGAGCTTGAAATCATGTCTGAAATCTTTTGCAGCCTCTTGACTTGTGTAGAACAGTCTTTGAAGTCCTGATTGTGCCTCAGATGTGCAGTGTTAGAATAAGGTAATTATAACCTCCATAATAGGTACAGAAAGTGTTCTTTACTGGATATCAGGTATTTAGCCTGCACTCTTTTATGACCCAGTGTCTGGATTGCTGGTGCGTATGGCTGATTATCTGTTGGAGGTAATTGTAACCAGTTAGTGCCCAGCTTTATTTTTTGTTACTAGAAAAAGGAAGGCTTTCACATAAAATAGTTTTGACTACGGAGGTTCATCTTCTTTGAAGATAGACTCTGTGCGTGTGCTGTGATGAACGCTTAGGCAAGAGACAGCACAAGCAGTGGCTGGTCTGGAGCTCAGTATGTGCTCATTAGCCAGTCAGTAACCCAAACAGATAAGTACTGAATTCACGCAGTGGTCTGGCTGTACTGCCTCTTTTGACCCTCCTCTTCTGTCCTGCTGTGATAACATCCAGAAAGTTGGAAGGAAAAGAAAAAGAAATTTGAATTACTTGCTGGCACTGGTTAATGATGCTTCAAGTTGTTAAGTAAACAAACTCAAGGACAGAGAACCTTTGGAGTGGTTTCCCTCAGAAAAAAATGATACTTAGAAGAAGCAAGGGTTTGGGAGGTTTATGCCAGAATCTGACTTAGAATAAGCACAGCAAAAATGTTGATTTTATTTTCTTGAAGTACAGAGGGCTCTGGGCATACCCAGATAGCTGTACAGTGCTGTGATGCAGAGATTTTCTGTGCTGCCAGAAACATTACCAAGGATTGTGGGTGCTCTCTTAATTTCATAATTATTGGAGAAGAGCTCTTTCTTTTAACATTTTGCTCTTTTCCTTCTTCATATATTTTCCCAAAAGAACATAATTTATCTGCCATGTATTTAGGGTATATGTGTGGGGGTTATATTGCTTAATCTAGTTCCTTGTTAACAAACAGAAGTGAAAGCTGATGTGATAGGCATCCTCTTGATGTCTTTGTTAGCTCTTTCAGGAGGTTGATTCAGCTGGAGATAGGGAGTTAAATTGGTAGGTGGATGTGGTCATGCTGGTACAACTAGCTGTTCTGTCCTGGAATCTGTGCAAATTCCCTTTGGGGAAAAAAAAATGGATCTGACCTTACAGAGCCAGTCAGTTTTCTGTGAATGCTGAAGTTGAGGATTATAGCTCTAGATGGGGAGGGAACAGAATGGTTTGGAGAATCATTTTAAAATTCATGGAAATAAGTAGTCTCTTGAGGGTTAGGGGTGAATGAAGTAAGTGTTGGTGGAGCTGCAGTGAGTTGACTGGTGAGAGGATGACTGTCTTCCAGTTATGTGGAAACAAAACCTTTCATGTCATTAAATGTAAATACTGAATGGTGATTACTTGTTTTAAAGTGCAGATAATGATTTAACATCACTATGCAGTGTGCTTTCAAAAAGTATCATGTAATCGTAGAACATGGTCTTTCATACGCTCGGCTTCTTGAAAATTGGGGATTTTTTTTTCCCCCAACAGCATTTCAGTCTCAGAAACACAGTGTGGATGGTCATGCTGTATTGCAGGGTTTTGAAGAGAAAATAGGTTTTTTGCAATCATCCTGAGTCTTTCCTTTCTCGTTAGCAATGGTTTCTCTTTGAGGACAGTTGTGCAAACAGCACTTGTGCTCTAGTCACTGGCTGCTGTAAAAATTGACTGTAATGCAACAGATGCAAGTAAGTGAAGACTAGCTAGCTCTTTTGCATCATTAAATGCATTGTCAGCCTGGATGGTGGGTGAGAGCTCGTGCAAAAGGTTCCTTTTTATAGATTGCTGAAATTTACAGGATTTTTTTTCAAGTGGCTTGTACTGCTGTTTGAATATGTGAACTGTGTGAGATTAAAATTGATTAATTCTTTGACTGTGATTATTATGATGTTGAGCCTGTAATTGGCACCACATGGTGTACAATGAGATCACTGAAAGATTAAAGATGAAATAAGGAAACAATTGCTTTCTTAAATAATTGCTTTGAAGTACTATGCAGGTGTGCTTGTACAGAAGGTCCTTGTCCCTTTTGGTAGGGACAAAAATGGGCTTGAAGTGAGTTAAATTTACATGGGGAGACATTGATGACTTTACAGTTGGTTTTGTTGTGCCGCATCAGAGTTTGCCTTTTAAGACTCTTGCTTATGTCCCATATGCTGCAGTTTAGCAGGAAGCACAGTGAAATTATTCTTCTGGTTTTTGGGGGGTTTAAACTTCTGTCTTTGCTCAGTCGTCCTGAAAGGAGCTGTATGTTCAAGGCCTGAGAATCAAGATACTATCATAACCCTTTCTAGGGAAAGAGTGCAAAGAGGTCACTGAATCCTATAAACTCATTTAAGATGTAAGTCTGGGTGTGTTACCCAATTAGAGATGTGTTTCCAGTAGTTGCATTTATGTTTCAAAACATATACAATTTAAATGTTAATTGCATCTCATTAACCTGAGCTGTTCTGGAGTAAAAATTCAATCTATTGTAATCATAAGTGAAGTCCTGAAACCCACACTTGAATCATAATTAAAAATGTGAATGGATATTTTCAAGTCTGGCTATCTCTGGACTAGTTTTCATCAATTTCCTACAAAAAGGGACTAAACGTCATCTGAAGTATGTTGATGGTATAGATGAATATACACATAAGTGGGATGTGTGAAATGTAACTGTTTTGATCACAGTTTTTCCTGTAATTGATTATCTTTGTTCTACTCAGGGAATTTTTTGCTCAAGGAGTTAGACTGGGTTGTATAATTTGGGCATCTGAGATCAAATTTAAAAATTTGGCCAGTGGTCTGTTCATGCTTATGGACAAAAAATATTAGGGATTGGGTTTTCAGAATACAGGCAGGGAAAATCCTGTGCATTGAAGTGTGAGCTTTGAACAGCACTTGACAGTTGAGACCAATTTGCCATGTATGAGAAGTTGCTTCAGAGGACACCTTCAGGGCCAGTTGCAAAGATAACGTGTTCCTTTATTTTGTGGCTTGAAATACAGTTTGCAGGTATTCGTGGTAATGAGAAGGGTGTAACTATGGATTAGTTTTAATGATGGAATTTCTGGGGGATGGAGTATCTTGAATAATGTTACCATATGTGTAATCCACACAATTTAGCTCTTGCTGTCATATTTTCAGAAGATTAAAGGCTGAATGCTGTTTTAGTTTCTTCATGACAAAGGGCAGTATTGCCTTTTTATAGCAACTGGTGTTTTTAGCTGCTGATGCCAGAATACCGTTTTGAGATGAATTGACTTCTAAATAGGAAGCTTCAGCAGCTTAGTTTTGGTGGTTCAGGTGTCTTAGTTTCCATGGCATTTTTACTTGGGAAAGATGGTTCTTAAATTACACAATCCCTGGAAAAACTGCATGGGTCTGAATTGCATGCTTTTTGGGGGGGCTGAATATGCTTAGTAACCTATAACTTGGCTTTATTTTAGTTCTAGGGAGATAAAATAGCTTTACTTCAGAGGTAGAATTGGCATTTCTCCAGAGCTTTGTGGATGCAGATGTTAAGTTTGCAGATTATAAATGGTATAGGGAAAGCTGTAAGCTCTTGCTTTTGGGGCTTTTGAAATACTAGTTGTATTGAGCACATGAAAAACATCACTGAGGTTTAAGGAATTGCAGCTGAGGGGCTGCTGTGCATGCTTCTGTTGAGAAAAAAGCTATAGCTCTTGGAGATTGCCTTGGTTACTTGGCTTGCTTTCCCAGACAAAAGGATTGGGTAACTAGGTTTCTCCTAGTAACATAGAACTTATTTAAGGAAGATAGGGATAATGATTGTGCAGGAAGAAGAATAATAGAACATTATGTAACTTCAGATTTTTTTGTTTATGATTTGCTCCCTTAACATATTAACTTAATGTTCTGTAATTCTTAGCTTCATCTGTTAACATTGTATTAAAAGGTCTTTTTGGTATTTGCTACAGGAGGTGGCTCTGCAGGTGTGGTGTTAAATTTCCAGGTGTAAATACATGTCTTAACCTGTGTGGCACTGTTTATTTCTCATAGTAACTACTGCTGTGTTGAGTTTCATCTTCAAATATAGCCAGAACTGCAACTGTTTAGAGAGTAGAAGGAGATAACATAAATATGGTTGTGTTGGGTTTGTTTTAAAGTGCTGAAAGAGTGCCTTTCTACATATTTTTTCAGCGTTCTTTTATTTCTGTATTGTAGGCAAAATCCTGAGTGGATATAAAAGGCCTGATGCTCTAGTTAAAAAAGAAAAAAATGGTTCTCTAGGGTTTAAACTCTTGAGAAGTTCATAGCAGAACTGGATCTTGAATGTAGCATTTGGGAGTGCTTTGCCATTGAAGCTAGTGTTGAACTGTCCTCCTCTTTGAGAAGGGGGGGGAAGATCTAGAGTAGTACCTTATGTGTGATATACTTGACCTGAGGTCTTCAGAAGGACCTGGGCATTTCAGACTGTTTTTCTGTAGTTTTAATCTAGGAGAGATGTTTTTAATTGGTGGTTTTGAAGATATGTTACACTGTTAAATGTTTACAAATATGTTGAAATATTTAAAAAAAACAACTTTCAGCTGTCTGGCTTGTCATGTGCCAGTTGATAGATGAGCTCTAAGCACAGACCAGAGAATTTTCTTAAAATCTAATGCCAGTAGATGTTACTGAATTTAATTGGTAAATTGCTCCAGTAACATGTCAGGAAAAATGTATAGAACTTGATACAGGGAGTTCCTGCAATTGGTATGGAGAAAGGCAAGGACTGCTGCTCAGATTTATTGAAACCGATGAACTTTCCACTCCCATAAGAAGCATGTGTTCTTTCTTGGTGGGGATATTTAGTTTATGGTCTAATGTTAAAATTGGGATTAGCATTCTACCTTGATGGGCCAAGACTGCTGTTGGCCGGTTAACTGTCTCCTTCCCAGAGAGTTGTGCAGACATGTTTTGTAGAAACCATGTGCATGAATTCATGTATAATTCTGGATTCCAAAATTCGGTCTGGTTTCTCTGATTAAGTATAATGCAAGGGAATAAAAAAAAAATGTGGAAAAGTTCTTTCATTTTCCAAACTACAGCAGTGGGATGCTTCTATTACCTGCCACTTGACAAGGGGAGATTTAAAAAAAAAAAAAAAAAAAAGTACTTTTATCAAGCAGATGGTTTATTTTACTGGTCTAGCCCAAGCCCATTCAGCAAGAAGGATTTGCTCTTTTTTGGCTTTTTGTATCTGTAGGTGTTTGATAGACTTATCACTACAGTCTGACTCCTATCACCCTCATGATTTACTACCGGTGAAGGCTATAGCAAAAGTATTTCTGCTTGGAAAGAGAATGCACACATAGTCTCAATATGTAGGTGTGAAGCAGTTGGTATTTTACTCTTGGATTTGCAAGTGTTCCTGCTGAGTATTTTTATAAAGCCTAATGCTTACTCATGTCTGAGTACAAGTCATGTGGAGATAACTTAATGATTGTTACGTTGATTGATTTGCTGCAGAAGAGCTTAAATAACCTTGACTTGCGTAGAAACTCATAACTTGGCATCATCTTTTTTTTTTTTTGTCATTGCAACTGCTTGGTTTAAGGCTGTACTTCGTGAAAAGTAAAGTTGGGGTTTTTGTTTTCAAGCCAAAAATGTTAGCAGATGTTGTGAAGACTTGCAGCAGGCTGCTGTCTTGTGTCATATTTTGTTCTTGCATTTAGGGAAAACAGGAAATGAGAACTAAAAAACAATGTGTTTGTGATGTTTTCCTCCATGGTTGATGCTGTGGCACTGCCCCCTTCTCCCCCATGATGCTGAAAACTATTAAGTCAGCTATATTAAAATTGCATTACTTGCTGTTTATGAGATGGCTTTTTTTTTTACACTGGAAAAAATAATCTGAGAATTGACAATGTCAGTGCACTTCTACTGAAGATAAACTCTTCCCTTTAGTTACCAGAATAACTGTGTGCTTCCTGTAATTGTGCAGAATTTAAGGCTGCTTTTAAGACTTATTCCAAAACCATAGGATTTATATCAGCACATTATTATGTGGGCTCTGCATTTCTACCTTAATGAGACAAAAAGTTAGAAACTGTAGATTTTATTGGTTAAATGTTGTTGTGGTTTTACTATTGAAGGTATAAAAGGCTTCAAAAGCATCCTAGTTTGAGACTTGCATTATATTTAGAGGTATAATGCATACTCAAAGTTAGGAATCTATTAAAATATGATAAATGAATGCAGAAGTCTCTTCTGTTAATGAAAAACATCTGTTGACTCCTAATCTATGTGCAGCTCAACTTTAAAACGTAATTTTGCATTTCTGATGCTGTCTTAAGGCAGCTGATTGGTTATGAGAGGATTTGAGTATCTCCCATTCTACTCTTAATGTCTGGAGCCCAACACAAGAGAGTAACTTCAGTTCGTGAGGCAGGCAGCAACTAAAGTGAACGTGAGAATCAATTCCTCACCAGTGATAGACTAGGCAGATGCTGTTCATCTCTTTCTTTGGGACCTCAGGAAGGGGCTTAGCTTTGTCTTGTTCAGCAGGGTCAGTGCCCTGCAACCACTCTGCTCTGCAGGTAGCTACCCCTCAGCTTCCTTTTTGCACTCCCCAGTCAGTGGCGAAAAGGCCAGGTAGAAAGCTTTGCTGCCTTGCTATTTCTGTCACTGTAAAGCAGATTTATGGCTAGTTGGAGCTGCAGATAGTGACCACTATAAAAACTGTGCTCAAAGACCCAGTTTTAACAGCTCGGTTGGGAAGGCAGCTCAGCATCAGTATTTCTGCTGTTACAGAGTTTTAGGAAGAGGTGTTGCTGTTGTGAGGTTGTTTTGAAAGGAGATCCTGGCCAATTGAGAGCTCTGCTCTCCAGAGGAAGCATTCGTTAATGCAGTTACGTATGAGACTAAGTCAAGAATCTGTAGTGACATGAAATACCTTCCAAAGAATGCCATCACCTGAGATTTAATATTGAAGTCTGGAAACATGAGTTCATTGCAGTATTTTTTGATAGTCATTGTCACGTGTGAATGAGAGTAAGATGTCTGTCTATGACACTTAGGTTTTCTGGATTTGGGTTTTAAGCATCTTTGTTTGCATAGTGTAAGAATGGCATTGTTCAAGCCTGTTACTGTGCCTAGATGAGGTTTTGTTTGCTTCCTTCAAGTTCTGTCAGACTTCTCTTAAAATACTTGACATGGAATCTGCAGCTTTTTAAATTTGCTTATTTTTTGCTGGTGTGTCCCTTGAACGAAAGAACTCAAGTGAAGTCACTTAAAAGCATGTAGAAGAGAAAGGGCAGGGTACACTGAGCCTGCATTTGGTATCTGGGAAGACTGCTGAAACACAGCTGTTTTGGGCTTTTTCTTGCCCAAGGAACATTGGAAACAAATGGGCTGGGGAATCAGAGGAAAGCAGTGAAGGACTAACTGCATTGTGATTATGCTGGTGACATCAGTGCCACTTGAAGCTGTGTTGGTCTTGGGTCAACAGTTTTATTTATAAGGAAGTGCAACCAATTTGACATACTTGTGAGGCTGTTTATGAAAGATTTATAACTGAAACAGTGCAAGGCATTTCTGATGTGTTGTTACAGTTGTGCTCCATACTTGCTGACACTTGTTCAGCCTTCTTGCACACAGTTTTACACTGCATTAGTTGTATTAATACAACTTTTTTCAGCAGGGACACAAACTACAGAAACCTCATATGGGAGCTACACTGGTTTTGGAAGTCACAAAAAGGAGGAGCTTGCTAATGCAGGCACAGTTAACTCATCTTTACTTCTGTAACTTCACCCTTTATTTCTGATTCATATTTGCCTTGTGGTACTGAGTACACTGTTTGACCTTGTATAGATATTTCTAACATCTATCCCCAAAAAAACAAATACCCCACCAAATGACCCCCCCCAAANATTTAGGGAAAACAGGAAATGAGAACTAAAAAACAATGTGTTTGTGTGTGATGTTTTCCTCCATGGTTGATGCTGTGGCACTGCCCCCTTCTCCCCCATGATGCTGAAAACTATTAAGTCAGCTATATTAAAATTGCATTACTTGCTGTTTATGCTTTTTTTTACGCTGGAAAAAAAAATAAACTGAGAATTGACAATGTCAGCGCACTTCTACTGAAGATAAACTTTTCCCTTTAGTTACCAGAATAAGTGTGTGCTTCCTGTAATTGTGCAGAATTTAAGGCTGCTTTTAAGACTTATTCCAAAACCATAGGATTTATATCAGCACATTATTATGTGGGCTCTGCATTTCTACCTTAATGAGACAAAAAGTTAGAAACTGTAGATTTTATTGGTTAAATGTTGTTGTGGTTTTACTATTGAAGGTATAAAAGGCTTCAAAAGCATCCTAGTTTGAGACTTGCATTATATTTAGAGGTATAATGCATACTCAAAGTTAGGAATCTATTAAAATATGATAAATGAATGCAGAAGTCTCTTCTGTTAATGAAAAACATCTGTTGACTCCTAATCTATGTGCAGCTCAACTTTAAAACGTAATTTTGCATTTCTGATGCTGTCTTAAGGCAGCTGATTGGTTATGAGAGGATTTGAGTATCTCCCATTCTACTCTTAATGTCTGGAGCCCAACACAAGAGAGTAACTTCAGTTCGTGAGGCAGGCAGCAACTAAAGTGAACGTGAGAATCAATTCCTCACCAGTGATAGACTAGGCAGATGCTGTTCATCTCTTTCTTTGGGACCTCAGGAAGGGGCTTAGCTTTGTCTTGTTCAGCAGGGTCAGTGCCCTGCAACCACTCTGCTCTGCAGGTAGCTACCCCTCAGCTTCCTTTTTGCACTCCCCAGTCAGTGGCGAAAAGGCCAGGTAGAAAGCTTTGCTGCCTTGCTATTTCTGTCACTGTAAAGCAGATTTATGGCTAGTTGGAGCTGCAGATAGTGACCACTATAAAAACTGTGCTCAAAGACCCAGTTTTAACAGCTCGGTTGGGAAGGCAGCTCAGCATCAGTATTTCTGCTGTTACAGAGTTTTAGGAAGAGGTGTTGCTGTTGTGAGGTTGTTTTGAAAGGAGATCCTGGCCAATTGAGAGCTCTGCTCTCCAGAGGAAGCATTTGTTAATGCAGTGTATGGGACTAAGTCAAGAATCTGTAGTGACATGAAATACCTTCCAAAGAATGCCAATCACCTGAGATTTAATATTGAAGTCTGGAAACATGAGTTCATTGCAGTATTTTTTGATAGTCATTGTCACGTGTGAATGAGAGTAAGATGTCTGTCTATGACACTTAGGTTTTCTGGATTTGGGTTTTAAGCATCTTTGTTTGCATAGTGTAAGAATGGCATTGTTCAAGCCTGTTACTGTGCCTAGATGAGGTTTTGTTTGCTTCCTTCAAGTTCTGTCAGACTTTTCTCTTAAAATACTTGACATGGAATCTGCAGCTTTTTAAATTTGCTTATTTTTTGCTGGTGTGTCCCTTGAACGAAAGAACTCAACTGAAGTCACTTAAAAGCATGTAGAAGAGAAAGGGCAGGGTACACTGAGCCTGCATTTGGTATCTGGGAAGACTGCTGAAACACAGCTGTTTTGGGCTTTTTCTTGCCCAAGGAACATTGGAAACAAATGGGCTGGGGAATCAGAGGAAAGCAGTGAAGGACTAACTGCATTGTGATTATGCTGGTGACATCAGTGCCACTTGAAGCTGTGTTGGTCTTGGGTCAACAGTTTTATTTATAAGGAAGTGCAACCAATTTGACATACTTGTGAGGCTGTTTATGAAAGATTTATAACTGAAACAGTGCAAGGCATTTCTGATGTGTTGTTACAGTTGTGCTCCATACTTGCTGACACTTGTTCAGCCTTCTTGCACACAGTTTTACACTGCATTAGTTGTATTAATACAACTTTTTTCAGCAGGGACACAAACTACAGAAACCTCATATGGGAGCTACACTGGTTTTGGAAGTCACAAAAAGGAGGAGCTTGCTAATGCAGGCACAGTTAACTCATCTTTACTTCTGTAACTTCACCCTTTATTTCTGATTCATATTTGCCTTGTGGTACTGAGTACACTGTTTGACCTTGTATAGATATTTCTAACATCTATCCCCAAAAAAACAAATACCCCACCAAATGACCCCCCCCAAACGAAACCAGAAAATCAGCCCTGCCTAAGTATTTGGTAACTGATATTTTTAGAATATCAGAAACTTGTGTTATGCCTTGAATGGGAAGTTACACTCAGTGATGTGCTGCTGGATCTTACTTTTTCAGTGGAGTGAAGCACCAGGAGTAGTCCTAATTCTGTGCATGGTCGTTCCATTGTTGTGAACAGGTGCATCGTGTAAAAGTATTTATTGTCCATACTCCTTGGGTGTGTGTGAAAGCAAACAAGGTGAGCTGCTGGTAATGAGCTCCCTGGAGATGTCTTGACTAAACAAGGTGTTGTGCATTGTCTGTGTTGGAGGTGTGTTTTGCTCCTTGGTTCTGTACTGTTTACATCTTCTAGGCTTAACTCCTGATGCAACTCTGCTCAAATGTGGTAGGACTAGGCCTAACTAGGTGTTTGAGGTTAAGGGATGTTGCAAGGTACTTTCTAAGTTTGAATTGCTGCAGCTGCCAATCAGTGTCTCCACATCAGGGGTAATTAGGAAGGTGGCCACAGAATGGTAATGCTGTCTTAGAAAGTGGCTCTTGTAATGCTGCTGTACAGTGGTATGACAAGTGGCTGTGCCAGTGTAAAGCTCTGTCAGCACAAGATCATGCACATATGTAACCGTGCCTCCCAGTGAAAGCTGGCACTCTTCCGGCTTTCCCTGGGAACTTCCAGAAGACAGGAGGCATTGTTGGCTGTAGGAAAAAGTCCTGATGAAGACCCTTCAGACTTGCAAAATTACTGGTGCATTATACAGCACAGATTGATGCTTAACATTTCTATAAGAGTGGGAGCAGCTCTTAGTCAGGGCTTACTCGGGAGCTAATGTGACTTGCAAAGCGTGTGAGTGGTGAGGGGTTGAGGTATGTCACACGTCTGCTGGTGGCCACGTCTAACCTGCGGAGTGGCACTGCGGCAGGCATCGGGCAGATCCCTGACTCCGGAGCACAAACAGTGCCACCTCCCGACTGCGCCGGCCCCGGTGGCCTGGCCTGCCCGGCATTTGGGGTCAGGGGGGCACAGGGCCTTCTGCCCCGCCTGGGCACTGCAGGGCTCCGTTGTGTGGATGTAGTTCAATACACTTTTGGAGTTATGGATATTTCTTAGGAATTATTTTGGCTTATGCCCTGGGTGGAACTGAGAGGCTTTCACCTGTGTGAATCCAGTAGTCAAGTTGTTGGTGCTGAGATCAAAGAGAAACATCTCTGAGGATGCTGTAGCTGCTTTGTGAAAAGTACTAGGAAAGCAGTACAAAGGAAGATGGGAAGCTACCGATTTCCCTCGAATATTAAGACGATTTTTCTCTAATCTTAAAATAGAAAATTGCAAGGGAGTATTTTTCCCTGGGAAATGCCGTTCCAGGTTAAATTTTACACATTTTTGCAGAGGGCCTGATTTTTTTTCCCCCTCAAATAATGCTTGTGGTCCTTTTAATAAAAATCGTGTCACTTTTTGACAAATAAAGCACTTGAAAGAAAGCAGGGGGTGGTGGTGTGGGGCTAACTGGGTAGCGAGTAAAACTTTATTGATCTGTTATGCTTAGGTGGAGGTAAACATTCCAGGAGCTGGAGTTCAGGTAATTGATCTGTTGTTTCTTTAAGCCGTCTGGCTGTTTAGTTCTGTTAGTGTCTGTATATCCAGGGCACGCTGTAGGCATCCGCAGCTCTGTTAGTGCTGCTGCTTAAGCCTGCAGGTCTCTGCTTTTCCAGTTACTGTAAAGCTGTTAAATATCTAAGGAGGACAAATAAAAATAGACCTGTGACCTAGAACACTTTGTAGGCTCTTGGAATTAAGTGCATTATTGTTCATGGAATGATCTTCAGACAAACTAAGCATG
>VXBZ01002761.1:2209398-2223433 GCA_013399135.1 Heliornis fulica
TAAAGCGAGCGGCGCCCCGCTCCGCTGGTCTCGTCTCGGAGCAGCCGTCGCGGCCGCCTTAGCTAGCGGCACCGCCTCTCTGCCTTCTTACCCAGACCTCGGCGTGCGGGGAGACTGACGGCCCGGCGCTCTCTTGTGCTTGCTTCAACAGACTTTTGAATCGGAATCCACACTCGCAGGTCTCGGAGGGTTCTGAGCTGCCGTCACTGCTGTCGCCGCCTTCTGTCTAATGTGCTACAAGGATGAGCCCAGCATTTGGAGCTATGGAAGTGGAGCACTATTCCAAGGGAGTCCTGCTCGAGCCTTTTGTCCACCAAGTTGGAGGACACTCCTGTGTCCTCCGGTTTAATGACAAGACCATCTGCAAACCCCTCATTCAGAGGGAACACCAGTTCTATGAGACTCTCCCGACAGAAATGCGTAAATTCACTCCGCAATATGAGGGTAAGTTACCAGACCTTATGATGGTGTTGGGCTTTTTCTTTCTGTAAATACAAGTGTGCTGTGCTGTTCCCTCTGAAATCTCTTCTGTGTGGAAGCGATTTTAGGGTTTTCTTTTCATGTATTTTGATGTTGTCTGAGGCAGGCTGTGGAGATGCAGGGTGGAAATGCTTGCCAAGTTGGTGTTTGGGCTGACTAACAGCATTAGAGTAGAGCAGCTCTGCTGGTGATAGCCCATATATCTTCTTTAGGCTCAGGTAAGTAGCTAAGAGCTTGTGAATGTTTTCAGTAATGTTCGGCTGCTTTGTTCATGTTGTGGATTTTTTTTCTGCCACTTGTTTCATGTTTGTTTACAGGGATTTGGTAAGATTGGTTGGCTGTTTTGTGTAAGCTTAGTTGTGGTCTCTTTATTTTTTGATTTCTCTTCTGACTCATCTTGATCACAATAAGTACATGTCAGTAAGGTGTCTTGTTGAATATTTGCAGTGTTGTTTCTGCCATTAAGGAAATGAAAATTCATGGCATTTAGGTAGGCCAGGATCAAGTAGCCATGATGGGGTTGAGTCAGATGTTATGTAGGAGTGGAAATTCCAGTTCTCTTAAGCATTGTGCTAGTTAACAGAAACACTTTTCTTTCATTGTTATTCCATCAAATGCTGCCTTGGTGAATAATAAATACATCTGAAGCATTTATGGAGTTGACTTTTAAGGCATGTTGATTTTAATGAAGTTTTGCATACTGTTTGTGAAACTGGCAGAAGACTTCAGAGGAGATGTTTGAAAGTTACAGTCCCTGCACGCATACAGAGACTTTTTGATGTGTCTAACTACAAGTTCTGTTGGACTGGAAGAAAAATGTGATCTTTGAATGACAGTTATCAGAATGTAATAGAACAATTGTACTAGTGTATATGCCTTTTTGGGGGAGTGTCGGGAGGGATTTAGGTGTGTAAGGGGCCCATCTTTTTTTTTCTTTTTCCAGGGTAAAGCCAAAGGCCATTTGTTAGCTGGTTCCCCCTTTTCCTGTTGTCCTTTCCTTTGTGGCAGCAGGACTGGATTGTCAGTCAGAGCTCCTGTGCTCCCTTCCCCAGCTACTGTAGGTCTCGGAGCCACCTGGCCAGCGCAGAAGTGCCAATCTCTCACCGAGACCTCTCCCCTCTGGCCTAGTGATGATCTGCAAGACCTGTGCAGACTGATTGATATGAGAATAAGCAAAGGACTGAAAAGTAAAAAAAAAAAGGGCAAAACAAAACCCCCCACAGTTCAGACAATTGTTATGTCTTCATTAATTACTGAAACTTGCTCGTGTGGCACCGAGTGCATCTCTGTCAGAGCTCCACTAAGACTCTTAAAATGCAATGCATTGCTCTAGAGACTGAGGGGAGGATGAGAAAAAAATGCTCTCACGGTTCACCATGTTTCTGTACCACAAACATACTTGTTTTGTACTGCTTTTTTTGTTATTTATTTCACAAGATTGCTGCATAACCAGTATCAATAAAATATATTCCAAAAAGGATTTAAAAATGTATAATTAAACGTGGTGATTCTGAGTGGAAGCTTTTGGACTAGTTTCTATTGTAATGTAATGTTTTCCTTGTTTTGCTCTACTTGCAAGTCTTCCCTTTCTCCTGGGGGCCTATTGACCAAATCTTGTTTGGATAAGTGCTTTTTGCTTTGCTGTCATGCAAAACTCAAAGCTTTTTGTGTGGGTAATTTTTTTTTGTGCAGGTCACTTTTCACTGCAAGAAGTTAACAAATGTTTTACATCTTGCTTAGGGTCAGACCAGACAGGTTTTTTAATTAATAAAAAGTTTTATTAATTAAAATTGTCTCCTGTAATTATTTAACTCTTGCTTGACTGCATCAGAGAGAAAATAACCTTTTGAATCGTTGTTTTGTCAATATGGTAAACTGTCTTTTGTGAGGTGTCATTTTTGTCTAGGTCTTTTGATATTTGTTAGGTTGGCAGATGGGGTTTGGCCTGTGGCAAGATAGAAACTAAGGAGTGGGGTAAGAGAAAATTTAAAAGTTGATACCTTCTTAGTGTAAAATCGTATGTTTTAAAAAGCTGGCTTGTCACTTCACCGATGTCTAACTCTTGTGTCCTTTCTCTCTTCAGGTGTGGTGTCAGTGAGCTTTGAAGAGGATGAAGATGGAAATTTATGTCTAATAGCATATCCACTAAATGGGGACCATGATAATTTAGAAAACTTAGATAATTCTGACTGTGAACCCAAAAGTAAGCTGTTGCGATGGACTAACAAAAAGACAATGTTGTTAGAGAATGAGAAGATATCTAAGGAATGGGTCCGACAGCACAGGAAAGAGGAAAAAGTAAAAAGGTAAGTTTGACAGCAGTGAAGCATAACACTTGTGCTGTCAAATTAGGATATGATCTCCAGAATTCTAGAGAATTCTCTGGAAACTTTCACTTGAAAAAGCTCTTTTCCTTTTCTTCCGTGCAGACAGATTCAATAGAAAAAAACAATGTCCTGAGCCCATAGTGTGTTGTGTTCATTACTTTCTTTGCTCTGGTCAATTGGAAAAAAAAAAAAAAGGGATTCCCAGTGCTGGTTTTGAATTTGGAGTGGGGGAACCCACCTGCAAAAGCACAATAGTTGTAGAAACCCCAAGATTTCAGTGTTCCTTACCGTACATGGCATATTTGTGTAGGAATCCTGCTTTATCCCTGGTAGTGATTTTTTTTTTTGCCTCAATTTATGTTAATTCTGCCCACTGTAAGTCGAGCAGTGATGTACTGTGCTAAAAACACTGACCTTAGCAAAAGATGAATCCTAAATCACATTGCTGCTGTGTGCAGAAAAGTAACGCTACTTCTGTGGAAGGAATTCCCACTCATCAGGAATATGTAACTAGAATTGCTTTGTATCCTGTATGACTGCGTGCTAATTTACATTAATATGGAAGTAGCTTTATAGAAGTTGAAATATTACTGGTGGGCAGCTTGTCCAGTTGTACAGAAAGTAAAATAAAGCTTCTGCTAGCTGTTGGTGCGGGTGAGCGGAACAGTTTGTAAGGTTAAATCCACTGACAGTCCCCATAAAGTGCTTGTTTTTCTGCCTGGCCTCTAATTTGCTGCTTTGATCTGTGTTTCTAGTCACAAATTGGAGGAAGAATTTGAGTGGCTGAAGAAATCTGAAGTCTTGTATTACACTGTAGAGAAAAAAGGAAATGTCAGTTCACAGTTCAAACATCATAATCCTTGGAGCATGAAATGTCACCAGCAGCAGCTACAGCGGATGAAGGAAAATGCAAAACACCGGAATCAATATAGTATCCTTTCCTGAAAATGTCTCATAACAGTGGAATGAGCAGGGTTCTGCTTTTTGTATCTGCAGTGTGCCAAATAAAATACAGGGCACACGCACTCTGAGGCTGCGATTTAGTTGGTGACTGCTGGAGGCATTGCCAGCGCTTCCCAGAACACTGGCGTTTCCAGTGTGTAATGAAAAATCTGGGCTAGGAAATTCACACAGCTTAAGTCAAATCTCCAAGTTGTGGATTAGGTAGTGGGAGGGGTTTACAACATGCTGTATTTGGGATCTTTACTAATGGAAATCTTTCAAAGGGGATTTGTCACCTTTTCAGCAACATCTTAAATACAGAGGATACTCCAGTGCTTGGAGTTGTCTGCTTCTGGTAGTCTCTTTTAGTATGCCTTCTTGATAAAGAAAAGATGAATGTAATTTTTTTGTGTAGGATTGGAGCATGAGAAACACAAAACTGGTGACTGAATCCATGAAAGCTGAAGAACGTGCCAGTTCTGTGCTCTGATGTGTAGGCAAACGTCTCCCCACTCAGCACTCTGTCGGGGAGAGATCTTGCTGCATATGCAGCCTTGGGTGCACAGATAAACTGTGCAAATATGTTAGTGATATCTGTATATGTAGGTAAACAACCTCTGTGTGTCTGAGGAGTTTTGATGAATGGATTACTAGAACATCTGACTAATAAACTGATCAACAGAAAGCACGTCATGGCTGGTATCACCACCGTTTCACTGTAGGTGAAATTACCAAAGTAGAAGTGTGAGATCTCTGGAATAGTGTTGCTGCAGGTATTCTGAAGTGCTGCTTAACTTCTGCATTTCAGAGGTGGTGTGAAAATGCTTCACTGTTTGGGGTTGGGGGGGGCGGGGGTTGGATAACTGAAGCACATAAAACCTTTGTTTCCGACAAAAAAAAAAAGTCTCTTGGTAGGCTGGAAATACTGCATACTTCAAAGTCTGCCTCAGCTGCCCATGTCTCAGATTATATTTCTATACATTACTTTTTAAATTAATGTAGAAATTCACTTGTCTCCTTTAAAGAACGGCAGAACTGAAACCAGGTGGCCAGTCTGCTTTATGCCAAGTTGATGGAACTGTAATTTTGGATCTGCTGCTATTTACTGTCTGTGTTCTGGGTATGCTTGAAGTTAAGATTGTGGGACTATCAAATCTGTGATACAGGTTTTGAAACCTGTATTCCCCATTGTGAGGATTGTTCCTTAACTAATCAGAATTCATTTTGCTGGAAAATCTAACATCTCGATATGAAGTACCGTGTGTGTTGGACCTTAAGATGGGAACCCGGCAGCACGGAGATGATGCATCAGAAGAGAAGAAGGCAAATCAGATTCGCAAGTGTCAGCAGAGTACATCAGCTGTGATTGGAGTCAGGGTTTGTGGCATGCAGGTGAGAGGGAGAACTAATTTCCCATTTGTTAGTGGGGATTTGGGCTTACATGGTTGCCCCATGTGTAGCTGTCCTTCAGGTGCTGTGCTTCATTTCCTTCAGTGGGGCCATTATCAACACTTGAAGGTGTCAGCATCTGCAGGAACAACCTGCAGCACGTGCTTGATGTCAGAGAATGTGTTCTCTGAGCACAAAAAGTCTCCTGCCCCGCAGCAGCAATTCAAAACTGTACTAAAGTTACTGATTAGATTTAATATTTCGGGGAAGCGTAGGAAACAGTTGAAAGGAGGGTTTGCCAGTACATGCATTTCAAATAAAGGTTGTGGAAAATTGCCAGTACCTTAAGAAGCAATTGGTTCTGTCTTGCAGACTCTGAAAAGCCACACATCTTCCACTGTTTAAAGTAGGCTTGTTGCAAAGTGCAGGCAAGAAGTGGCTTAGTAACTGTGATAAGACTTGTTCGTGGTCAAATAAGGAGATAGTTGTGTGGACTTTCACCTGAGTCTTTTGTTTACCTGTTTCTGTATTCCTAGAGTGACAAATGGGAAACAACTTGTTATGTATTTGAGGCCTTTTCCGAAGCCTTTCTCCTCCCATCCAGTAGATTCCAGGAATGCCAGTGGTGTTTGCTGGGACTTGTTCCACAGCATGACTGTTGGCATGTTTGGTGTCCAGATTGCTGTTTGACTTCGGAGAAAAGCACGAGGCAGAAACAGAAGTGTGTAGGAGCTGTGTTTCTAACCCTGGTGTGCTGGGATTTGAGCAGGGCCTGCTTGCTATTCACTTTCCAGTATAGACCTGTGCTGGAAGACAAGGAGCCTTGGAGGCATCTGCAATCCTCACTTGACTCAGCTGTTGAGGCATTATTGGGCTGTGTGGCACGTAGGCTGCTCTCCTATAGGAACGAATCTTCCTGCAGGAGCACCTCTGACTTGTTTAAATACAAAGGGTTACGGGGCACACCTTAGTGTGTATATAGGAGCATTTGCTGTCACTTAGAGCTTTAGCCTTCAGGGAACCAGCTGATAGTCTGTGAGCAGAGGCAGGGAGTGAGCTGAACGAGTGGCTGTGGGACAAGTTGTAGCCTGACTTCAGGAAAGCTGCAGCCAAGATCTCCTATCTCACTTGTAAGAACTCCTCATTCTTACGTTCCCAACGGAAAGGCTCAAATCTCAGCTGAAGGAATTTTCCACTCCCTCTTAGTTTTGTAGACATTGCTGCATCTGTTGTTAGTGGTGTCTGTAAGTGTGCAAGAGTGATTTTAAGAGAGTAGTATGTCATCTCTTAAGCTTTCTGTAGTGGGATATATAATTTTTTTTTGTCTGAAGGCTTTTAGTCCGTATTCCCAGCAATTCTGACTATTCCTTTTCCCTTGTCTTGTGTTTGCATATGCAGGTCTACCAGGCAGGCACTGGCCAGTTAATGTTCATGAATAAATACCATGGAAGAAAACTCTCGGTCCAAGGATTTAAAGAAGCACTTTACCAGTTCTTTCATAACGGCAAATACCTGCGCAGGGAACTCTTTGAATCGGTTATTAAAAAACTGACTGAGCTCAAGTCTGTCCTAGAGAAACAGGAGTCTTACCGCTTCTATTCGAGCTCCCTGCTCATCATTTATGATGGGAAGGAAAGGCAGGAAGTTGCTGTCGACTCGGACCCAGAGGACTTAGAGGACCTTTCGGAGGAGTCTTCAGATGAGTCAGCAGGAGCATATGCCTACAAACCAACTGCTAGTACTGTTGATGTCCGTATGATAGACTTTGCCCACACGACCTGCAAGTACTATGGAGAAGATAGCGTGGTGCATGAGGGCCAGGACACGGGTTATGTTTTCGGACTTCAGAATTTAATAGATATTATTAAAGAAATAAGAGACGAAAGTAACGAATAAACAGTGTGAATGCACATCAGTAGAAAGCACTATTGTGACTCTTTGTATTCCAAAATTATTGGCCACTTTCTGGTGGTAGGAATCTTTACAGGCTCTGCAGGGATGGTCCCGTCAGAGCCAGACTTGTTCAGAGGGCATTTACTTACATTGGTGCTGGACCTAGCACTGGCAAAACTTGGTATCCTTATTTATTTTAACTTTCTTAAACATTCCATATTTGATTACTCAGATACCTCTGTTATTCCTGTGTGTATACGTTCCAATAAAACTCTTTTTGTTCATTGTAAGTGATGCTTCTCTTGTTGCTGGTGACTGCAGAAGAGCTCATCTTGCTGGTGGTGTAATGTGAAAGCAGTGTAATGCAGCCAGGCACAGCTGCCTCCTGAGACCACGCGTGGAACAGCAGTTCTGGGCCTCCTGTCAGAGCCGTGAGCTGCCTAGAGAGCAGCTGCACTTGGAGAGGAGGCTGAGGCAACAAAGCCTGCATTGATGGGGAGAAGGTGGCTCGAGAATACCTAAGGGGCAGGTGGTTGGATGAGAGGCCTCCAGAGGTCCCTTCCAGTGATGTGACTTTGAGAACTTGTCCCTTAGTCTCCAACAACCTCTTTCCTGTTTCAGGATCTTGTTAACTACATCTCATGCCATGTAACCCATTTCTAGAGAGCTATTGACATTTTTTAATCTAAGCTGAGCCAAAACATACGTAAAACACCTACAGGATTAGCTGCAGTGGCAGTGACTGGGATGCTTCCGAGCCTGAAAGGTACCCTAAGCAGCTTAAAGTCTTACTCGGGACAAATAGATGGGAAGGAAGCGTCAGAAAGTGAGAGGACAGTAACTGAAGATAACAGTAACTCCAGACTGCCAGCTGTTCTGTTGAGAGGATCATTCATTTATCTAAACACTTTTAGATAAATGATTTCTCCCCTTGTAAAACCTGTAAGTTGGTGTGATAGGGCAAAGAAAACTGGGCGTGGAGGTACTGAGGTAAGTGTGGGGATGTCTCTGGAGTTGCCCAGGTTAAAGCAGCAAGTCTATGGAAATGAAGAGTTCAGGGCTGTGAGTGAGTGATGCCAGGATCATAGGCCCAGCCCATCGGACATGCCTGAGGAGAGGTGGGATGTTACCGGAAAGCTGTGGATCCACTGGTGGAAGGTCACCCTCTTAATCGGCTGTAACCCTACAGCTTTAGTTTCATATTCCCTGGCAGTTGCTATCGAGTTCCACAGATCAAAGTCTCTCTGGCTGTCCTGTGCTCTTCTGTACTTTTTGGAGAGGTTTTTTACCTTTGCTCTCACAGCATCAGGCTGTGGCTCGTTCTTTTGTTTGTTCCTTAGTGCCCTGGCACAAACTGATGTTGGTATTAAATACATATTTTTACTTCTTGCAGTCACCTCACTATTTTGTGTCAGCACGTGGGCGATTTCCCCTGAGGTAGGTTTGTCCATCCTTAACTTGCCATTTATTGCTGCTTCGTGAGTGTGTGGTGCAGGGGCAGCTGATGTGAGCTGCTCCTGGCACTGCCCCTGACGAGCCCTGGTGGCTCTGAGGATCGGGCTGTGTATTCTTGGTGCTTTCAACTGTAAAATGCTTGGGGCAGCAACCAGTGAGGCTTCCAGCCTGCTGTCCCCGAGATGTGCCCTTGCTGTGAGTCAGAGCGCCGGGAACACACAGGGGACGCGGCTGCAACGTGAGGTTTCCTTTTCGGTTCTGCTCAGGATGTGATGCCCTCTGCTAATGAGCTCATGACGAGCCTCTTGGCAGGCCCAGTCGCCATGGCTGCCTGTGAGTAAGCCTGCCTGTGCAGATTCATCTGATACACGGGCTGACTTTGTAGTCTGAAATTAGCAGGGATAAAGTCCTCTAATGTACTTGTGTTACGTAGGAACTCTGGAGGGAATTCATACAATCCGATGAGAACAATCGCATTTGCTCTGATGCAAGCTGCCTCCAGAACAAGTCCCCTTTGTTTTGCTGCCTGAAGCCAGGGCCCTGGGTGCGGGCAGGCAGCTGCCCTCTCAGTAACGCTGCCTGTGCTGTAAGCTGGGGTCTAGCCCTGGTCTCAGACCAGCAACGTGTCAGTGGCCAGACCTGGAGCAGCCAGGGCTGCATGTGGGAAGGCGGGAGGACAAGCCCCAGCCTTGGCCTGCGCTATGCAAATCCTTCCCCCAACAGTGTCTGAGGATTAGCAAGGGCTGTGCCAGCGCTGCAAAGCAAAGACAAGGTGGTTGGGAGCTTCCTGGGCCTGGGTGGGGGGAGGTGGGGTGGCAGAGCGGGGACGGAGGTGACCTTTTGCTAGTTGCTTCAAAATCTGCGAGAGCAAAATGTCAGGAGGAAAAATCTTCCCCAGCACCTTGATCTGAACCGCAGGCTTCCTGGCCCAGACCACATCCTCAAGGGTTAAAGAGGGGGCGACCCAGGCAGCAAGTCCCTTTCCAAGTCAGCCTGCAAAGTTCAAGAGCAGGTTTGTTTTCCTTCCATGCTGTTCTGCACAAATCCCTCCGAGCAGTTCCTTGTGTTTGTGGAAAAGGCAATTGCGTAATTGCCAGCCTGGGACCCACTGGGCTGCGAGTGGGGCTCCCGATGCCCCTCACCCCTGAGTTTGGGCTGCTCAGGGTCTGGGGCTGGGAGAAGCAGGACGTGGGTCTGGGGTGGGTTGTCACTGGGGAGCTGAGGGGCTGAATGTCTGTAGGGACATGGCAGAGGATGGTGTGTTGGAATAACTGGAGTTCAGCAGCTGTGCTGGGGAAGAGACTGGAGGGCTTTTCTGTTCCTGTTTGTCCTCTGTCGGTGCCAGGCTGCTGCTGGCAAGTGGTGCTCGGCTGGCATTGGAGGCAGATGCTCTGGGGATGTCCCTCCTGGCCAGGGCTGGCAGCGATGACAAAGCAGCCTGGTCTCTGTGCCCCTGTGAGAGAACCTCCAGCGGGCTCAGGGGGGGGTGTGCCGTGGGAACTGGTGCTTCTGCCTCTGCAGAACCCGCTTTTCCCTCTGGGCACAAATCCTGCCCTGGCTGCACCTGCTCCATGCATGGCCCCTGCAGCCCTGATCCTCCCTGGGCCGTAAGCTCCCCACTGGCTCCTGGCTGTGGGGGCAGGAGCGCTGGAAGGGGCAGCCACGCTGCCTCCCTGGTCTGCCAGGGGAGTGGTGACCCCTGGCCTAGGCACCTCCAAGGGGCAGCTCCACAGCTGGACGGAGAGCTGGGGCAGCCTGCACACCTGTGGGGACACCTCTGTGTCCTCTGTGGAGGACAATGCAGGGCGCACGTCTGCCTTCTTCATGGCTCCTCTGTGTCTGGGCCCCTCCCTGGCCACGCTCCCTGGTGCTGGGAGAGGACCCACCTTTTCCTGCCAGCTCAGCCCAAGCAAGACCATCACCTTGGTCCACCGGGCCTGATCTGCACCAGGGGCTTTGCGGGGGCTGGGCACGCAGCAGTGAACAGTCCAGCATGGCTGAGCCTAAGCACCCCCACTTCCCTATGCTCCCCACCCCCATGATGCTGTGCCAGCCCTGGAGTTGTGGGGGGTGGACTTGTGTAAATAGGCCACTTCTAACCCCAAACTGGGCTGGCTGCTGGGAATGACCACGGGTCAGCTGGCCAGAAATGAAACATATTTCTGTGGCCAGTGCCAGTGTCCCCAGTGAAGTGAGCTCTGCTGTGATGGTGAGGCGCTGGGGACTGGCACAGGGGACTGAGCGGGGACCTGTGGAGCTGTCACCTCTTGGCAGGTGGTTGCCCAGCACTGAGGCTGTGCAAGGCAGGAGCAAGAAGAGGCAATGGACAGGCCAAGGGACCCCTCCAGAAGAGAGGACACATCCATTCCCATGCTGTCCTCATCCTGTGATGCTGCCTCTTGAGTAGCCACTCAGTTTCTAGGTTTCTTCCTCTGAGCTGGGTCCCTGCCAGGGGGGGAGAAAGATGCACAAACGGCTTTTGTGGTGCAAGAGCAAAATACTTCCTCATGGCTGGGAAGCCCCATTCCCGCAAGGCAGCACTGGCTTGGTTAGAGACCTGAACTTGAGAGCACATCTCCTTTGTGCTGGCAGCCCTGGCAGGACAGTGTAGGGAGCCCAGGGCATGGTGCTGCACCCGGTCTCTTGCTACTGACCATCGTACCCCAGGTCCCCCTCCGTCTTCTCCCACTGTGCAGGTGCCTTCTGCCTGTACCCAGGTTTTGCACTGCAGGTAAGGCAGGCATTTGACTGTGGAGCTGGTGGCAGGAAAAGCAGAATTCCCCTGACACTGCCGTTCCCACAGCGCTTGCTGCAGCCTCAATCTGCCCTGAGCCCCTGGGCAGGGGTTAATGTGTGGCCACTGGCCATGCCAGCACACTGGCCATGCCGGTACACAGGCTGGCGAGGGGCTTGCCAGGGCAGGATGTGAGCGGAGAGCTTGGCACAGAGCAGGGGGCTGCCGTGTGAAGCCAAAGAGCTTGTTTTCTTGAAGCAGAGCTGCTGGGCAGGCCAGGCTGTGTGCTGCTCGTCTTGCAACCTGCGGTGCCTCATTCCTTCCCACAGCATCACCCGGGTCCCCCCACCGCCATCTCTAAACTCTCCTGACCTTCTGTCTTCTTGTTTCCAGGAAGCGCAGCTGTTGGCAGTGGCTGCCTGCTCCTTCCTCCCGGCTGCGGGAGGGGCCTGGGCCCCTGCCAGCCCCTCGACGGGCTTTGTGCTGGATGCCTTGCGCAAGGAGCCCTGCGGATGCCCTGGCCCTGCGGGCAGGCGGGGGCCCAGAGCCACCCACTGCCCCCACAGCTCTGGCTCCACAAGGGCTGGGCCTTTCAGGCTCGACATGGAGCGTCGTGTCCTTGGCAAGAGGTGGCAGCGGGGTTTGCTCCTGCACGGAGCACCCTGCCTCACTGCTGGCAGCAGGCACTTGTTTGGGGTCTTCTTCTGTAAGGGAGCAGAGGCAGCTGGGGAAAGGAGACCCCTGCATGGCGTGCGTGATGCAGCTGGATGTGGGGCCATGCTCTGCCATGAGCCGCTCTGACTTGCTTGGGGACATGCACATGGCACAGGACACAGAGCTGCCCAGATCTGTCCCTGCCTCCCATGTGCGTGCCCAGCTCCACATCTCACTCAGGAGCAGGGACATGCCAGCCATCCTGGCAGAGCTGCCCAACCCTTGCGATGCGCAGCTGCCATGTGTGCCACAGTCTGAGCTGGTCCTGCCATGGGTGAACAGGCCCTGTGCCTCGCGCTCCCAATTGGCCATGGAGGTGCCTCTGGTTCATGGCAGCCCTGGCAGTTCCCCTACCTGCAAACCTTCCTGAGAGGAGGCAGCTGGACCCACTTCCAGCAGAGCCAAGGGAGCTGCCAACAACATCCCTGGAACCAGTGAGGACACGTGGCACTGCCTGCTGAGGGGCTGGGGCTGGTCCCACCCTGACACTGGATTGCAAGAGCAGGGATGGAGCTGCCCCTGCTGCCTGTAACACAGGGCACCATCCCCTCCCCAGCTGGCCCTGCTCCGCTCAGTGGGGTGGCAGAGCTCATGCTGGTAGTGTGGCTCTCCAGGCACCTGGCTGAGGGGTCCCATCCACAGACATCTAATGAGGTTTTCCAGGAGGGAGGGCTGCCAGGAGGTCAGGAAATAGGTGCATGCCCAAGAGACATCCCAGTGCTTCCCCATCCTGCTCATGGACCACCCCCAGCCCCCACAATGCAGCGCTGTCCCCAGAGCCATGGGCCTGGGGTTCCCGCAGCACCTCCCACCCCATATGACTTTTTGCCCAGAGAGGGCTGGCAGGGGTACAATAATATTTGTACACCTAAAAGTAGAACGATTGATCCCGCTGCTGTTTTGCAACGTGTTGACGACCAGGCGGTGCAGAATTATATAAGTGTTCGTGGAGCTGGCAAGTTTGTGTTTGAATCATATGAGTGCTATTGTGCAACGCTTCCCCTCCGCGGCCCCGGAAGACAGTGGGGGCTGCCGGTGCTGCGGCGGGGGCTGCTGTGCACGCGCCGAACCTGCCAAGTGCTTGCGGTGATCCTGGTCCTCGCAGCTCTGAGAGCAAGGGATGCAAGTGTTATCAACTGAGGTCTTAAGTTCGGCTTCAAAAGTCACCTGCAAGTGACGCAGTGACGTCCCTGCTCGTTGCCCCTCCCTGTCCAAGATAATTTGCCCGGTGCTTGCAACTGGGATCCAGTTCCTCAGCAGCAGGAATCTGTTCTGGGTTCCCAGCGCCCTCGGAGGCTCTTTGCCCCGGTGCCTCGTACCTGGGTGCGGGATGGTTTGTGGTGCCCTCGCAGAGGAAATCCAGGCCCCTTCCCAGACACCATCTGGCAGAGTTGGTGCGCTGTGCGGAGCAGAGGGAGAGGCCGCAGTGTCACCGCTGTGTGTGTGGGAGGTGGGTGCCTGCACCCCCCTCAGCTGACTTCACCTTTCGGCACAGCCTGTGCTGTCGGCTTCACAGAAATAAAGCACTGTGATCCCAGTGGAAATGGGAGCTGGACTAGTGCCAGGGAGTGACTGGGAAGTACCTGGAGCGGGAACATGGCTGTGAGCAGCCCCTGTGGCAGGGCAAACACCGCAGACGAAACCAGGGCAGCACCACAGGGAGCGGGACAGGGGTTGGGCAGGACCCCCCGGAATCCAGATAGTAGCAAGTAATAACCCATGAGCGGGGGGGTTTGACTGGCTGGCTGCCCACCCTTTGCTCGCCATCACACCATGACCTGCTGGGCATCTGGAAAGGACCGCGACAAAGCCCAGACCCTAAATGCTTCACAAGGCAGCAGCCCCAGGTGCAGCTCATGGTTCCTGTTCAGAGGGTCCCATGCAACTCCCAAATGCATCCGGTGTCAGCTCACTGTGGCAATTGCCATGGGGTACCCGAGCAACCTGGTCCATCCTCCAGTCTCCATCCTTGCACCTCAAACATCCCACCTCCATCCTCCATCCTCCACCACCATCATCACCACCATCATCACCATCATCATCTTCATCCAGAACTACCTCACCAACTGGAGACACAGAGAACCTGCCCGATAGCGGCGGG